>CM049824.1:1252500-1262500 GCA_027422435.1 Schizopygopsis pylzovi | reverse complement strand
TTGGGAACCCACAATGGTGGAGATTTCAAGTTTTACTATCAGCGTGTTGAACACACACACATGCACACACACACACACACACGCACGCACGCACGACCACGCACACACACACACACACACACACGCATGCAGGCACGCACACACGCAGGCCACACACACACACACGACATGCAACACAGACGAGCAGGCACACACACACACACACACGCACGCATACACGCAGACAGACGAGACGAGACGAGACACACACACACACACGCGCATGCATACACAGACGCAGGAAGAACACACACACACGCAAACTGCAACACGAAATACACCATACACACGCATGCGCATACACAGAAGAGAACACACACACACACACGCATGAGGCTCACACACACACACACACTGCATGTACGCATGCATACACCACACATCCACACACACACACTCACGCATGCTCACAGACACACTCACACACACACCACACACACACTCATCTACAGACTCTGCACTAACACACACACACACACACACTACACACACACTCTCACACCCTACACTCACCAGACACACACAGACACGAGACGAGGATCACATCATCTCTCTCACTCACACACACACACACACACACACACACACTCTCTCTCTCACTCACACACACACACACACTCACCACACACACACACACACACACACTGCCAGATGCATCTGAACACACAAACATGCTGCTTTCATTAGGGGCCTCTGCTTTGATCCACCGTTTAACTGTTTTTAGTCATTTTAGATTCCCTTAAACCACATGATTCTCACGCATGACTGTTTTCCTCTAGTATGAATCTCATCAGTACACGTGAGTCATGGAATCAATCGAGCTTGTTTTGGTTCAGAAATGCCACTATGTGTGTGGTTTTAAAGCTCGTGGTTTATTGCATGCAGGTTATTTAACCCGTCTGTCCTGCTAAACCTGCGTATTTCAAAACCAGTTCAAAGCTCAGTGTTTGATCGTCACAAACCGTGTTTACTTTTCTAATGAATTTACAGTTTCTGACAGTTTCTCATAAAGGGCCTTTTTGGATTTGCTTTACATTTTTGTGTTTTGCAAACCTCTTTTGATCTGTTTTCAGCGTTCAGTCCTGATGTTTAGTGTCTTTCTGAAATCAAGAGCGGAGAAGATTCATTTCTAAGTGTGGCGTATGATATGATTTCATGTATTTAATGTGCTGTATTGTATAGTATGTCTGATATTTTCAGATTATCAATTGATTTATGCACTCAAATGTAGTGAAATATAGTGTAAAATACAAATTAATTGAAATGCAGGCATCTTTTATTCTGTTTGCTGTTACTAAATGAGCCATGAGCCACCTGTTCTCAGCCATTAAAACCTATTTCAGTATTAATTACCATGATAATTAATGTGCTCAACAACCAGGGAAATGTATTTGCCATGCATATGCATTTTCAGCAATGCATCTGTGTTAGAAAATATATGATTTGATTCTAATATCATGTATTGTCCAAGATGTCTTCAGAGTTATGATGTATATCTGTGGGCTCATGCATGTCTGTGTCTACGTGTCTCAGGAGATGTTTATGATTTGTATATCAAATGTGTCCGTGTCTCAGGAGAGTTATGATGTATGAGCTCTGCAATTCTTATCGTGTCTCAAAAAGTTGAGATGTATTCTGCTATGCATTTGTAGTCTCTAGGAGAGTTATGATGTATACATGTGCTTCAAGACAGTGTCTCAGGAGAGTTGATGACTGTAAGTCTGTGTCCATTTCAGAAGTTTGATGTTCTGAAATGTGCTCTGTGTCTCAGGAGAGTTATGATGTATACTGCCTGATGTATCCGTGTCTCCAGGAGCAGTTATGATGATCTGTGGAGCTCATGCTATGTCTGTTCCGTGTCTCAAGGAGATGTTACTGAAATGTAGTATCTGAAAATGTGTCTCAGAATTATATTAATCTTGGGCTCATTATGCACTGCATGTGTCCGTGTCTCAGGCCAGAGTTATGATGTATACTCATGATGTCCGATTGTGTTCCAAACAGTGCATGAGAGTTATGATGTATATCTGTGGAGCTCATGCATGTCTGTGTCCGTGTCTCAGGAGAGTTATGATGTATATCTGTGTCCGTGTCTCAGGAGAGTTATGATGTATATCTGTGTCATGCAGTGTCTGCAGGAGAGTTATGATGTATATCTGTGTCCGTGTCTCAGGAGAGTTATCGTGTGCTCATGATGTCTGTGTCCGTGTCTCAGGAGAGTTATGATGTATATCTGTGCTCAGCATGTGTCTCCAGGAGAGTTATGATGTATATCTGTGTCCGTGTCTCAGGAGAGTTATGATGTATATCTGTGAAGCTCATGCATGTCTGTGTCCGTGTCTCAGGAGAGTTATGATGTATATCTGTGTCCGTGTCTCAGGAGAGTTATGATGTATTCTGTGGAGCTCATGCATGTCTGTGTCCGTGTCTCAGGAGAGTTATGATGTATATCTGTGTCGACGTGTCTCAGGAGAGTTATGATGATTCTGTGTCCGTGTCTCAGGAGAGTTATGATGTATATCTGTGTCCGTGTCTCAGGAGAGTTATGATGTATATCTGTGAGCTCATGCATGTCTGTGTCGTGTCTCAGGAGAGTTATGATGTATATCTGTGTCCGTGTCTCAGGAGAGTTTATGATGTATATCTGTGTCCGTGTCTCAGGAGAGTTATGATGTATATCTGTGTCCGTGTCTCAGGAGAGTTATGATGTATATCTGTGTCCGTGTCTCAGGAGAGTTATGATGTATATCTGTGTCCGTGTCTCAGGAGAGTTATGATGTATATCTGTGTCCGTGTCTCAGGAGAGTTATGATGTATATCTGTGGAGCTCATGCATGTCTGTGTCCGTGTCTCAGGAGAGTTATGATGTATATCTGTGTCCGTGTCTCAGGAGAGTTATGATGTATATCTGTGAAGCTCATGCATGTCTGTGTCCGTGTCTCAGGAGAGTTATGATGTATATCTGTGTCCGTGTCTCAGGAGAGTTATGATGTATATCTGTGGAGCTCATGCATGTCTGTGTCCGTGTCTCAGGAGAGTTATGATGTATATCTGTGTCCGTGTCTCAGGAGAGTTATGATGTATATCTGTGGAGCTCATGCATGTCTGTGTCCGTGTCTCAGGAGAGTTATGATGTATATCTGTGTCCGTGTCTCAGGAGAGTTATGATGTATATCTGTGGAGCTCATGCATGTCTGTGTCCGTGTCTCAGGAGAGTTATGATGTATTTCTGTGTCCGTGTCTCAGGAGAGTTATGATGTATATCTGTGTCCCGTGTCTCAGGAGAGTTATGATGTATTCTGTGAGCTCATGATGTCTGTGTCCGTGTCTCAGGAGAGTTATGATGTATATCTGTGTCCGTGTCTCAGGAGAGTTATGATGTATATCTGTGAAGCTCATGCATGTCTGTGTCCGTGTCTCAGGAGAGTTATGATGTATATCTGTGTCCGTGTCTCAGGAGAGTTATGATGTATATCTGTGAAGCTCATGCATGTCTGTGTCCTGTCTCAGGAGAGTTATGATGTATATCTTGTCCGTGTCTCAGGAGAGTTATGATGTATATCTGTGAGCTCATGATGTCTGTGTCCCGTGTCTCAGGAGAGTTATGATGTATATCTGTGTCCGTGTCTCAGGAGAGTTATGATGTATATCTGTGTCCGTGTCTCAGGAGAGTTATGATGTATATCTGTGGAGCTCATGCATGTCTGTGTCCGTGTCTCAGGAGAGTTATGATGTATATCTGTGTCCGTGTCTCAGGAGAGTTATGATGTATATCTGTGTCCGTGTCTCAGGAGAGTTATGATGTATGTCTGTGTCCGTGTCTCAGGAGAGTTATGATGTATGTCTGTGTCCGTGTCTCAGGAGAGTTATGATGTATATCTGTGTCCGTGTCTCAGGAGAGTTATGATGTATATCTGTGTCCGTGTCTCAGGAGAGTTATGATGTATATCTGTGTCCGTGTCTCAGGAGAGTTATGATGTATATCTGTGGAGCTCATGCATGTCTGTGTCCCGTGTCTCAGGAGAGTTATGATGTATATCTGTGTCCGTGTCTCAGGAGAGTTATGATGTATGTCTGTGTCCGTGTCTCAGGAGAGTTATGATGTATATCTGTGTCCGTGTCTCAGGAGAGTTATGATGTATGTCTGTGTCCGTGTCTCAGGAGAGTTATGATGTATATCTGTGTCCGTGTCTCAGGAGAGTTATGATGTATATCTGTGGAGCTCATGCATGTCTGTGTCTCGTGTCTCAGGAGAGTTATGATGTATGTCTGTGTCCGTGTCTCAGGAGAGTTATGATGTATATCTGTGTCCGTGTCTCAGGAGAGTTATGATGTATATCTGTGTCCGTGTCTCAGGAGAGTTATGATGTATTCTGTGTCCGTGTCTCAGGAGAGTTATGATGTATATCTGTGGAGCTCATGCATGTCTGTGTCCGTGTCTCAGGAGAGTTATGATGTATGATCTGTGTCCGTGTCTCAGGAGAGTTATGATGTATATCTGTGAGCTCATGCATGTCTGTGTCCTGTCTCAGGAGAGTTATGATGTATAGTCTGTGTCCGTGTCTCAGGAGAGTTATGATGTATATCTGTGTCCGTGTCTCAGGAGAGTTATGATGTATATCTGTGAAGCTCATGCATGTCTGTGTCCGTGTCTCAGGAGAGTTATGATGTATATCTGTGTCCGTGTCTCAGGAGAGTTATGATGTATATCTGTGGGCTCATGCATGTCTGTGTCCGTGTCTCAGGAGAGTTATGATGTATATCTGTGTCCGTGTCTCAGGAGAGTTATGATGCATGTCTGTGTCCGTGTCTCAGGAGAGTTATGATGTATATCTGTGTCGTGTCTCAGGAGAGTTATGCATGTATTCTGTGTACGTGTCTCAGGAGAGTTATGATGTATATCTGTGGAGCTCATGCATGTCTGTGTCCGTGTCTCAGGAGAGTTATGATGTATATCTGTGTCCGTGTCTCAGGAGAGTTATGATGTATATCTGTGTCCGTGTCTCAGGAGAGTTATGATGTATATCTGTGTCCCGTGTCTCAGGAGAGTTATGATGTATATCTGTGGAGCTCATGCATGTCTGTGTCCGTGTCTCAGGAGAGTTATGATGTATATCTGTGTCCGTGTCTCAGGAGAGTTATGATGTATATCTGTGTCCGTGTCTCAGGAGAGTTATGATGTATATCTGTGGAGCTCATGCATGTCTGTGTCCGTGTCTCAGGAGAGTTATGATGTATATCTGTGGAGCTCATGCATGTCTGTGTCCGTGTCTCAGGAGAGTTATGATGTATATCTGTGGAGTCATGCATGTTCTGTGTCCGTGTCTCAGGAGAGTTATGATGTATATCTGTGTCCGTGTCTCAGGAGAGTTATGATGTATATCTGTGTCGTGTCTCAGGAGAGTTATGATGTATATCTGTGTCCGTGTCTCAGGAGAGTTATGATGCTATGATGCTGTGTCCGTGTCTCAGGAGAGTTATGATGTATATCTGTGTCCCGTGTCTCAGGAGAGTTATGATGTATATCTGTGTCCGTGTCTCAGGAGAGTTATGCATGTATATCTGTGTCCGTGTCTCAGGAGAGTTATGATGTATAGTCTGTTCGCGGTCTCAGGAGAGTTATGATGATTCTGTGTCCGTGTCTCAGGAGAGTTATGATGTATGTCTGTGTCCGTGTCTCAGGAGAGTTATGATGTATATCTGTGTCGATGTCTCAGAGTTATGCATGTATCTGTGTCCGTGTCTCAGGAGAGTTATGATGTATGTCTGTGGAGTATGCATTCTGTGTCCGTGTCTCAGGAGAGTTATGATGTATATCTGTGAGCTCATGCATGTCTGTGTCCGTGTCTCAGGAGAGTTATGATGTATATCTGTGGAGCTCATGTCTCAGGAGAGTTATGATGTATGTCTGTGTCCGTGTCTCAGGAGAGTTATGATGTATATCTGTGGAGCTCATGCATGTCTGTGTCCGTGTCTCAGGAGAGTTATGATGCTATGTCTGTGTCCGTGTCTCAGGAGAGTTATGATGTATATCTGTGTCCGTGTCTCAGGAGAGTTATGATGTATATCTGTGGAGCTCATGCATGTCTGTGTCCGTGTCTCAGGAGAGTTATGATGTATATCTGTGGAGCTCATGCATGTCTGTGTCCGTGTCTCAGGAGAGTTATGATGTATATCTGTGGAGCTCATGCATGTCTGTGTCCGTGTCTCAGGAGAGTTATGATGCATGTCTGTGTCCGTGTCTCAGGAGAGTTATGATGTATATCTGTGGAGCTCATGTATGTCTGTGTCCCGTGTCTCAGGAGGCTGGTTTGTCCGGGGGGTTTCCCCACAGCGGCTCCACAGGAGTGAAGCTGGAGCAGATGATGGAGCATCTTCAGCGGCAGCGGCAGGTGCGTCTGGAGATGGAGCACAAGGAGCGGAGGCTGCGTGAAGCTCACATCATGTACGCGCAGCAGCTCGCGGCTCAACAGGCCATTCTGGCCGCCGCTCAGGCTTCAGGGACCGGGTTCATGAGCAGGGGCCTCGGACCTTCTGGGGCCGGACAGCCGTCCCGTGTCTCCAATCAAAGCAGTCTGGACTCCGAGCGCGAGGATGAACGCGACCGGGACTCGGATGATGATGGGATGATGGAGGGCGATGAAGGCAGTGAGGAAGACGAGCAGGCGTACAGGAGCTTCTCGGGCCCCGGGGCCGCCGTAGATGCACAGAGAGCTCTGTCACCCGCCGTCAGGGTCAAACAGGAGCCCGAGGACGATCTCTCTCCCGTCGGGCGACCGTCTGTGTCTTCTCCTAACGGCCAAGCGGACTGGAGCTACGAGGATCACTTTAAAGCGGTAAGAGCTTGTTATCTTGTGCTTTCTTCCTTAGAGTTGTATTTTTGACTTGTTTTCTGACCCTGCAGCACAAAACAGTTATGAGCAGCACGGGTATATTTGTAGCAATAGCCAAAAATACATTGTATGGGACAAAATTATAAATTTTTATTTTATGCCAAAAATCATTAGGATATTAAGATCATATTCCATGAAGATATTTTGTGTCGTAAATATATCAAAACTTAATTATTTATTAGTAATATGCATTGCTAAGAACTTCATTTGAACAACTTTAAAGATGATTTTCTCAATATTTAGATTTTTTTGCACCCTCAGATTTTCAAATATTTTCATATCATAACAAACCATACATCAATGGAAATATTATTTATTCAGCTCTCAGATTATTTAAAATAATTGACACTTATGACTGTTTTTTGCTCCAGGGTCACATATGTAAACAATCTTAAATCAAGATACATTTACTGGAGAAGCAAAATGATATTAAGTCTTGTTTATTAATGTGCGTCAAAATGAAGTGAGTTTCTGATTAAATCAAGAAAAATAAAACAAGAAAAGGGAAATGCAAGTTTATTTTGCTGAACCCACAGGCAGTTTTTTTTCGTATTATGCAAAACATAAACCTCTTTATTTGCATACAGTAAGAAAAAGTATCAAAATTAAGTGAGTTTATACTTAAAATAAGAGAGGACAAATTAAATTAATTCAAAAAGATAAACAAGATAATTTTTCTGACCCCATTTTCAGATATGATATGTTTTTCTTGTTTAAGCGAAAACTCACTTAATTGTCATATATTTAAAAAAAATATAAAAATTAAGTGAGTTTATCCTTAAAACAAGGAAAAATAAAAGAAATAAAATAAACTTAATTCAAAGGGAAAACACTTTTTTGTTCCCCATTGGCAGATATTTTTATGTTTTAAGCAAAAACTTACACTTTCATTTTCACTTCTTAAGATATACACATAATTATTAAGATACTTAAGTCATTTTTTTATTACAAATCTTAAGTAATTTTGCTTCTCAAGTCTTGTTTTCTGCAGGAAAGGGGAAAAATATGATTTTTCAGACTCCATTCGGCAGATATTCTGCTTGTTTTAAGCATGATCTCACTTTATTTCTATACATTTCTTTAATATTTTAAGTAATTTTGCTTCTCAAGCTTGCTTTAATTTGAGTTTATTCCTGATACTATTTCTTGTTTTGAGCTTAAACTCCCTTCATTTGAATGCATTTCACTCGTTGCGCATCTAAAGTAAATGTATGTTCATTTTAATTATAAAAAATAAAAAGTAAGAACGTTTTGCAAGACATTCTGAAGCATTTGCATGTTCGTTAAATACAATATTGTTCAAATGAAATGTTAACTATATAAGTAATAAGTTAAACAAACTTTCTGCCGCTTCGTTCTGAGAGGAGTTGAAGCTTTTGTAACTTCTCCAGCTTGACATGGATGCGTTTGAAACACCAAACTACATTCATTCTGACACAATGTGAATCCATTGCTCTTATTCAGCAGCAGACGGACTTGTTCATACATTTGTTTGATGCTTTGATGGGTCAGTCGGTGTTTGTGTTGGTTTGAGCTCCTCTGGAGGAACATCTGCTCCGTTCTGGCTCAGAGCCGGACACTTTGCTGCACTTATTTGCTCTCTTATGCTTCTGCCAAACGCTGAGTCGACTTTGGCCGGCGTCCAAAGAGACATTTGGCCCAGATTTGTCAGCGAACGCGTGGAAGTGTTTGTGCATGTGTACAGTAGCTGCATGGTTGAAGTTTATTGATTTTGAAGGGTCAGAGGAGTTTATGAACGTCATCATCTGACATGCATCTGAATCTGAACTTCTAATGCAATGCATTCTGATGCATCCATAATCCCGAAATGCATTCCTATACATCAGACGCTTCGTGAAGCTTACTCTAGTCTGCATGCGTCTTTAATATCATCATGCAATGCTGTGTGCAACCATGCATCTTTCATAATGACACATTTCAAGATGATTATCATCTGTTATTGTCTTCAGAATAACATGCACTAATGAATCGATTACCATAAGACTAGGCCTGTCGCAGTTATTAATGAATTGTCTGATCGTTATTTGATATAATCGGAATTATTCGACATAACTTCAATAATTGTGCAGGTTACTAAAACTGAAAAAGACACCTTAAAAATTGTTACTTAATAATAGAAATAAACTGAAATAAAATAAAATACAAAAAATATAAACGTATTTTATTTCAGCTAGTTAACGAGGCAGTATTTCTCATTTTCATTGAGTTTAACTTGATGTACTAAAATAACTAAAAATGCAACTGAAATAAAAATGAGAATTTTTTTAAAACAAAACAAATGATAAAAAATGGCAAAAATGCAATAGAATTACTAAAACTGTAACTAAAATGAACAGGGAAGCAGAAAAAATATTTAAAATATTAACAATATTAGTATCTCTATTATACTAAAATTCAAATAAACACTCAATTTCATTTAAAAAATGAATTCAAATAAGGGAAATTTAAGGAAGCTTAAATATCACAAATATTTTATGTTATGTTATATATTCTATATATTTATATAAATGTTATTAATTTCCACAGCATTAAAGAAAATCAAATGGGCATAATTTATTATATTCAAATTTAGTCAAATAAAGACAAAAATTGTAAATAAATATAGAAAAAAAAACGTGTGATGCTTACACTGTTCAGTACGACGGCGTTTTAGTGCCACATAAAAAAAAAAAAAAAATCTAAGATTACGAGATTAAAGTCGTAATATTTCGAGAATAAAGTCGAAACTACGAGAATAAAGTCGAAACTACGAGAAAAAAAGTCGAAATGTTACGAGAATAAAGTCGAAACACTTCGAGAATAAAGTCGAAATGTTACGAGAATAAAGTCGAAATATTACGAGAATAAAGTCGAAATATTACGAGAATAAAGTCGTAATATTACGAGAATAAAGTCGTAATATTACGAGAATAAAGTTCTTTGTCTTTTGGCGCATCAGCACGGAGTTATAATTAGTAAAAGGACACTGCAGCGGTTATGTAGGAAACTTAATTTATTCGGAAGAAAAAATCAGACAGACATTGAGGAAATTGCCTCTTTTGTGCAGT
>CM049824.1:1237500-1247500 GCA_027422435.1 Schizopygopsis pylzovi | reverse complement strand
GAGAGAGAAAGTGTGTGTTTGTGTATGTGTGAGAGAGAGAGAAGAGAGAGAGAGAGAGGAGAGAGAGAGAGAGAAGAGAGAGAGAGTGTGTGTGTGTGTGTGTGTGTGAGAGAGAGAGAGAGAGAGAGGAGAGAGAGAGAGAGTGTGTGTGTGTGTGTGTGTGAGAGAGAGAGAGAAGTGTGTGTGTGTGTGTGTGTGAGAGAGAGAGAGATAGAGAGAGAGAGAGAGAGAGAGAGAGAGTGTGTGTGTGTGTGTGTGTGTGTGTGTGAGAGAGAGAGAGAGAGAGAGAGGAGAGAGAGAGAGAGTGTGTGTGTGTGTGTGTGTGAGAGAGAGAGAGAAGTGTGTGTGTGTGTGTGTGTGAGAGAGAGAGAGATAGAGAGAGAGAGAGAGAGTGTGTGTGAGAGAGAGAGAGAGAGAGAGAGAGAGATTGTGTGATAGAGAGAGAGAAGTATGTGTGTGTGTGTGTGTGTGTGTGTGTGTGTGCGTGCGTGCGTGTGTTTAGGGTGTGCGTGCGTGCGTGCGTGTGTGTTTAGGGTGTGTGTGTGGTGCGTGCGTGCGTGTGTTTAGGGTGTGTGCGTGCGTGTGTTTAGGGTGTGCGTGTGTGTGTGCGTGCGTGCGTGCGTGCATGCGTGTGTTTAGGGTGCGTGCGTGCGTGCGTGTGTTTAGGGTATGCGTGCGTGCGTGCGTGTGTTTAGGGTGTGCGTGCGTGTGTGCGTGCGTGCGTGTGTTTAGGGTGTGTGTGTGCGTGCGTGTGTTTAGGGTGTGTGCGTGCGTGCGTGCGTGTGTGTTTAGGGTGTGTGTGTGTGTGTGTGTGTGTGTGTGTGTGTGTGTGTGTGTGTGTGTGTGTGTGCGTGCGTGCGTGCGTGTGTGCGTGCGTGTGTTTAGGGTGCGTGTGTAACGGATGTAGCTATGCCAGTAAGGGCTGTGTGTAAACCTCACTCTCCTGACCTCAAACAGAGGCGCTCTAGCGACTGACGCTAGAGGCTGTAGCCTTTGGCGTTCCTTGTTAGAGCGCCCGCCTCCCGCGCCGGAATCCCGGGTTCGAGACCCGCTCCGACGAGTTGTGGCAGTATGTGGACCCGGGGGGGTTACACGTGCGTGCGTGCGTGCGTGTGTTTAGGGTATGCGTGCGTGCGTGCGTGTGTTTAGGGTGTGTGCGTGCGTGCGTGCGTGCGTGCGTGCGTGCGTGTGTTTAGGGTGTGTGTGCGTGCGTGCGTGTGTTTAGGGTATGCGTGCGTGCGTGCGTGTGTTTAGGGTGTGTTGGTTTTGCTATACTTGTGAGAACCAGATGTCCCCACAAGGATAGTAAAGCTTGAGATTTTGACTTTGTGAGGACATTTGGCCGGTCCTCACAAGGCAAATAAATTATTAAAAAATACCAAATTAAGTTTATCTTAAAATGTAAAAATGCAAAATGTCTCCTGTGAGGGTTAAGTTTAGGGGTAGGGTTGGTGTAGGGCAATATAAAATATTGTTAGGTCAGTATAAAACAATAGAAGTCTATGAAAGTCCTCACAAGTATAGCAAAACCAACATGTGTGTGCGTGCGTGTGTTTAGGGTGTGCGTGCGTGTGTTTAGGGTGTGTGTGCGTGCGTGCGTGCGTGCGTGCGTGTGTTTAGGGTGTGTGTGCGTGCGTGCGTGCGTGCGTGCGTGTGTTTAGGGTGTGTGTGCGTGCGTGCGTGCGTGCGTGCGTGCGTGCGTGTGTTTAGGGTGTGCGTGCGTGTGTTTAGGGTGTGTGTGCGTGCATGCGTGCGTGCGTGTGTTTAGGGTGTGCGTGTCGACTCCCTCACAGTCCCGTGTTGAGGATTCCTCTGATCCAGGAATAGTGTTTCTGAATGTGGGGGAGGGTCAGAGGATCAGAATGAAGTGAAGTCTTCAGACGTGACAGATTCCATCGAGTCTCTCACTGAGACGAGCTAAAGAGCAGCAGAGGAACGCTTCAGAAAACCTTTACAAGAAAACAGGAGAAAATACAACAGATGTGCATTGATCAAGTTTTCCATTAAGAAGCTGTATTTGATTTACAAGGGTGTTATTTATAATTAACATTATTTAATATATCAATGACTTTTATCTCAAAAAACTAAATTTGGCAATTAACTTCAATCAGAATATTATAGGCTGTTATTAATAGTTTTATCAACAGCAGCTTGCATCATGCAAATATAGCCTACATAAAGATAATAAATGAAGGAACTCATGACAGATTGCAATTTTATGACAAAGATTATTATTGTTGATTATTGCCTTTGATATGGTATTAAATGTAATAATGTTGATTAATAAAATAAACCGCAAGTCATATTATAAAGCTAAGAACTGTTTATTAATTACTTTACAGCTTTTTATATATTTGAAATTAATTTTCACCGGTGACTAATCTAAATTCCTCTAATTGCATTCATAAGCTAGAAACATTTGTGATCGGTTATAACGTAAAATACATCTAAATATAATGCTGCAATCAACACGTCATTCATATTTCACTTTAATCGCATCAGTCTTAATAGATTTAGTTTAATTGCGCAACTGCATTTTTGGCACTCTTATCTTGATTTTAGATTTTATTTTGGTGGCATTTTTGTCCCATTTTCAATGAATCCCTATTAAACTAATACACAGACACAAGGATGCATGTATGTTTTCATGCTGAACATGTTAAGTTTAGTATACCGCACAGAAGCAGCTACAATCGTACGGATGTAAACTAATGTGTGTTTTTCTGTCCGTCAAGACATAATTACTCTCTGATTATACTGCGCTGTGCAGAGACCTGCCTGTGCTGATCTCCGCTTGACCTCGCAGACGGGAGAGAATGACGACGCAGGTCTGGTCTTGTGCCGACTTGAACGTGACTGAAAACAGAAAACATCATAAACTAGATGTGTATCTAATCTAGATGCACGAGTGAAACACACCGCCAGCAGCTGATGATCTGATATTCTGCTCTCTAGAATGAGCAAAACAGATCCTGCCTTAAAGGAATAGTTTGGACAAAAATGAATATTGTTTGAAAATGTGTCTCAGGATCATCCGAGTGTTTCTTCATCAGGTTTGTAGAAATGTGTCTCAGCAATGGATGCTCTGCAGTGAATGGGTGCCGTCAGAATGAGAGTCAATGGATGCTCTGCAGTGAATGGGTGCCGTCAGAATGAGAGTCAATGGATGCACTGCAGTGAATGGGTGCCGTCAGAATGAGAGTCAATGGATGCTCTGCAGTGAATGGGTGCCGTCAGAATGAGAGTCAATGGATGCACTGCAGTGAATGGGTGCCGTCAGAATGAGAGTCAATGGATGCACTGCAGTGAATGGGTGCCGTCAGAATGAGAGTCAATGGATGCACTGCAGTGAATGGGTGCCGTCAGAATGAGAGTCAATGGATGCACTGCAGTGAATGGGTGCCGTCAGAATGAGAGTCAATGGATGCACTGCAGTGAATGGGTGCCGTCAGAATGAGAGTCAATGGATGCACTGCAGTGAATGGGTGCCGTCAGAATGAGAGTCTGATAAAAACATCACAGCACTCGAGTCCATCAGTTATCATCTGGAGAAGACAAAACCTGAAACTAAACCAGCATTAAGACGTTTGTAACTCAAATCTGAGTCACAGATTCATAAACAAGGCTATATCTACAGACAAAACTTTTTATTTGTAGAAGCACTAATTTTAAATCTGAACTAGCTTCATGTTATGAACCAGAAGCTGTAAAAGACACAGGAATGTAAACCACGGTGACATCATTTTTATGTAAATATAATGGGTGATATGTAATTATTGAGGTCATGTACACATATTGTGTGGTACATTGATTATTGGTGTGTTAAACTCTATTATAGCAGACGGTTGAGTTGTGAGGGAAGTGTGTCACGGTGTCAGTAGGTGATTGTGTGATTGTGAACGAGTCTCAGTGATTGTTGCTTTGGCTCTGGTCCAGATCAGTGCTTGATTTGACTCTCTCTCTCTCTCTCTCTCTCTCTCTCTCTCTCTCTCTCTCTCTCTCTCTCTCTCTCTCTCTCTCTCTCTCTCTCTCTCCCCTCTCTCTTCTCTCTCTCTCTCTCTCTCTCTCTCTCTCTCTCTCTCTCTCTCCCCTCCCTCTCTCTCTCTCTCTCTCTCTCGATCGATCGAGCCCAGTCCGGCCAAAACAACCTCCCCAAACCTTTCGCTGCTTTAACAATCCTTTTCAATGCTGCATTCACATTTACATGAACATCAAAGATGATCGTGACCATAATAAAGTCGTCTGAGGCCTGATTTAGTTTGTTTTGAATATTGTACGTGAAGCGTAACAGCCGAGATTTCCATTAAATGCCTCTCTTCATTACTCTGACGGCAGCGTGACAATGATAAACACACACACAGTCTCTATTGCACATCTAATGTGCGTCATTTGCCCTTCATTAGATTGTACCTGCGCTGGCACTGAGAATCACGAGATTTCAAATCGCTCGATATATTTATTTTTAGAGCTAAATTCATTTGATTATGGCTCGTAAACTCATAACTCACGTTAACAGAGCTTGAAGGCAGCAGGTGAACTTGTCTCATTTAATTGATCTCATTATTTCAATATTTCATGCTCGTAATAGAGCTAGTTTGGTTTTCTGTGCTTCTTGATGAAGTATTTAATGAGTTGTTCGCTGCGATTATTGAAGTTTGATTGAAATGTTTAGTTCTTATGAAAGCTAGTTGTTTCCGCTACGGAATAATATATATATAATTGCGACTAATCTTATAATTCTGTCCTTAATAAAATGTCATTTTTTTCCCTCGCAGTTCTCAGTTTATATCTCTATAATATTTCAGATTGCACAAAACAAAATCTGAATTGTGAGATTCTGTGAAAATAAGTCAGAGTTGCAAAATAAAAATAATCATTATTCATTTCAATTATCATTATAACACATATAAATATCCTTATTTATGTATTTTTTCATATTTTTATTTTATTTTAAATTTTGAGTAAATAAGTTAGAATTGCAAGACATCAATTTTTCTCACAATTTTGTTTATATATATTTATTTATTTTCAATATTTTCTCTTAAAGTCAAAATGTAACATTTAAATCAGTTCTGACTTAGTTTTTTTTGAAGATTATTGCATTATTAAGGTTATTATCTCACAAGTTCTTCTCAGCGTTGCACGTTTATGTGCGTCAGAATTGCAAGATATTACTTCGTGATATACTGTCTCAGTGAACGTGTGAGGTTTCATGAAATGCTCACTCGTTATTTGTCGTGATTCCTGCTGAAGTTTGAGGTCTTTCTGTGTTTTATCATGCATGCGTGTTGTGTGTTTAATGGTCAGATTGTCGTCTCTGGTTCTGGATCAGGATCAGCAGGTTCTCCAGGTATCGGGGGTCTCTGTTGAACATGTGTGCGTTGATGTTTGAACAACAGGCAAATAACAGGCAAATATGAGCGATGCGTGTGTGACGCACACCAGTGGAGGAGCTTTAAAGTCCAATCATGCGATCGCTCTTATTCTGCATATGTTTGCTCAAGGTTTTGCTGTGACAGTGCAGCAGATGTTGTATGAGCCGTCGCTCAATAGACTCGGAGTTCAATCAAATGAAAGCACTGGCAGATTGACTGCAGATAACACAAACACACATTAAAATCAACGGCCGGGAGGCTTGATGGACAAAAGCACTGATTTCCCTTCCACTTTCAACTTCTTTAATTGCCAAATTCACTTTTATATTAGAGAAAAAGGCATATATATATAAATACACTATATTGTCAAAAGTATTGGCACCCTCTTCTAATGACAGGTTTGACTACTTTAGTAATCTCCATGAGTGTAAATCTTAATTTTTCAGCATATAATGATATTCTAGGGAATCTAATTGTATAGCAACAGTTTGGACTCTTTTCTATTGTAACATGACAGTGTCTCTGTGTATAAGACAAGAATCAAAGAGAAATGATGATTCAGTCAGTGTGGAAGAACTTGACTGGTCTGCAGAAAGCAGCTGAACACCTCTGGTGTGACTTTAAATGAGCCACAAACTCATCACCAAACACTAATGACTTGTACATTCATTATATGGACAAAAGTATTGGCACCCCTTCTTTAGAAGAGAAAAAGCACTTCGGCAACAAAGATGGAAACATAATTTAAGTACTTAAAAATTGTATTTCCATCTCTGTTGCATCAGTTTTGACGTGTATGAAATGACGGTACCCATATGTACAAGTCATTGGTGTTTGGTGATGAGTTTTTGGCTCATTTCGTATCGTATCGTATCGTATCGATGGCTATGTATCGAGATCGGTTCAGTTATGAACACAGTGTATTTTTTATATTTGTTTAATGTCATCTTTGTATGACTGAAGGCCAGTGTCCAGAGCCGTTTTGACTGAGGTGGCCAGGGAGGGGTCAGAAACCAGTCTGGGGTGGCACAGAAATCTTCATTATTTCTATATAAAAATGTGGTTGACTAAAAAGTACTGTTTTAGTGCCTAAAACACAGCTGAATACAATTCATTTCTACTTAACTAATACTGAGTGAATATGACAATGTTTGTATTTTAATAAATTGTCTCACTATAGCTTTATTGCTCTGTCAGTTTGGTTCTGGTTCTCAAAACCCCCTAAACTTGTTCTCTAACATTACTTATGGATGAGACATGCGGTTAGTGATAAGAATGTGAAATAACAACAGCACATAAATGACAGAATGTAAAATGAGTTGTTGTATGCATTCAAATGGTTTCATTTTGAGTTGTACTTTTAAAATTGATAAATAAATAGCGTATATTGTCTAGTATAAGTGCACTGTGCTCATATTTACTTGTGTATTAAATTACAAATTAAAATCCATGTCAGCTTGCGTCTTATTGTTATCTGGAATTGCACGAGAGCCTATATTTTAGGATGCATTTGAGAGATATATAATGCATTCATACATGCATGCACAGTTTGCAGCTTTAATCATCTTCTTGGTAATTCATGACTTAACTGATGACAGAACTGCGTCGTATGCTGATAGTTTCTTCAGCGCTTATTTCTGATGACGCGATCAGAGCGTGCGCCGTGAGCACAGTGACGGCCAACTTAGCGACTCTTCAGACCCCCCTAGCGACTTTTTTCTAAAAAAGCGACTAGCGACTTCTTGGACAAACCTTAGCGAGTCTCTTTAACTGCGAGTCTCTCGCTGGCACTACCGCACGAGAGCAAGATCTTGCTTTCACAGCGTGCACACACCTATATTCGGCAAATATAGCCGAAAACACGGCACAGGAATTGTCTTTGCTTATGTGAAGGGAGAGCTGGTTATGTAGTTCTTAAAGGGCCACATTTCAGTCACTATTTCATATTCATCCCGTTGACTGACAACAGAAACAGTCAATTATATAAATGAAAACAGTTTTATTGAGAATTTGGCTAAACTACAATACAGTATGTGAGCACAGAGGCAAATAAATGTAAAAGGCAATACGCGGCGATGACGTCATGCATATGCTAATTAGCGCATGACGTCATCTGGCGACATTCAGCGACTTTTCAAACCGGCTTTAGCTACTTTCCATAGAAAAAAGTTGACAACAGTGGTGACGGCTGACAGGACAGGGGAGATAGTTTTACTGACACACAGCCGAACAGCATCTCGTTGCTCTACTGAAGCTCATTTGGCTGGTGTATCTTTCCCGCGCTCGTTTAACTCGCGCCTGGCGCTGAGACAAAGCTGAAGCACGCGTCTGAAAAGTCTCCCGCTTGATTTGGATGCAAAAAAATACACGGTTCCGCGTCTTTATAAAGGCATTTCTTGTCAAGAATAAGGGGATAAAATGCAACATGTTTTGAGCAGGGTGGCTAAAGGTGTGGTCAAGCTTAGATCAGTGCCCCCCCCCCCCCCCTTGCTCCGCCCCTGTCTGGGAGCCCTATCCAAACTGTGTCGACCAGCAACCATTGAGTGGTAATGAACGAATGAATGAAACGCATTTGTCCGTGTCACGGAAAGCGCTCGAGAAACAGCGTCTCTTCCGCGGCTCGTTATGCTTTCAACTCATTGTTTTAGTCTCGAGACTTTACGACATTCACGTTACATGATTCGACTGATTTTCACGTAGAAAGGGTGACAGCACCACATTATAATATATTATCATTCATGTTTTTATAGCCGCTGACCAAATTCAGAACGAAACTAAAGTGAAATCATCTTTGAGAGCAAGGGCCCTGGTGTTTCAGGGCCCTACAGAGCTTGTGTGTTCTGCGTTTAGGGAGGATCGGCTCTGCCAGGGTCACTGATACCAATTAATACTGCTTTCCCTATAAAAAATACCCCCCCCCCCTAGTATTTAACCATTGACTATAGCCATTCAACGTCACATTATAATTAAGAGCTATCAACTTTAAAATGTATTAGACTTTAAAAATCACTTCTAATTTAAGTGAACTTTAAACAATCTTCACATCTATTCACGATAATAAATGTCATATTTATCTACCTATGCCCCTCACAGAAATAACCGAAGGCTCGGTGACAGCTGGCCACAAATGCATCACGTTTCAATACTAGTTATGCAAATGTGGGGCTTGTCCTGTTTTACTGGATGGAAATGAGAACACCCTCATGTGCATCATCTCTTGTGTTTAGCTTATTTGATTTCAGGGTTGGGTTGATGTGATCTCTTTGTCAAATCCTCCCTCGCTCAGAGATATGGAGTAAACCGCATTTACAGTTCTCTTATTGATATTCAGCTGTGTGATAGCAGGTTTAGATGCAAGTAATAAGCAGCGGTTATCAAGGCAGTGTGGAGTCAAAAGCGCGTCTGATTTTGTGAAATGCATGCGTCAGATTTTGGCAGCTGGGCAGAAAACGGGCTGCGTTCCAATCTGCTTCCGCAGCACACTTCCTCTGAACTTAAAGGAAGACGTCAAGCCACGCACGGGGAGTCTTTCTTTCTTTTGTTATGGATTCATTGTGTTTTTTCAACTCTGTCATGGGCTCTGTTCTAGTGAGCTCCCTATACAGTAGACGGCATTTAAGAACAGGGTTTCTTAAAAAGTTGACTATTCCACAATTTAATGCCCTAAAGCACTTTAAATCATGAATAAATGTTGCATGCATGAGAAAAAATGTATATCTTCAAATATCAATATCTAAACGTCCTTAAAAATAATTATATCAGACTGAGAAACTGGACTTCACGTTGGTTTCATACGGATTACTTTATCACAGAATATTTGTTTTTGATAAGACTTGCTTAGTTTAAAAGTAGACAAGCTTTCTAAAGATATACACTCTCTCACACAAATTACACACACACACACACACACACACACATATATATACACTCTCTCACACAAACACACACACACACACACACACACACACACACACACACACACACACACACACACATATATATACACTCTCTCACACACACACACACACACACACACACACACACACACACACACACACACACACTATATATACACTCTCTCACACACACACACACACACATATATATACACTCTCTCACACACACACACACACACACACATATATATATACACTCTCTCACACAACACACACACACACACACACACATATATATACACTCTCTCTCACACACACACACACACACATATATATAACACACACACACACACACACACACACACACACACACATATATACACTCTCTCACACACACACACACACACACACATATATACACTCTCTCACACACACACACACATATATATATACACTCTCTCACACACACACACACACACACACACACACATATATATACACTCTCTCTCACACACACACACACACACACACACACACACACACATATATATACACTCTCTCTCACAACACACACACACACACACACACACAGATATACACTCTCTCACACACACACAAACACATATATATACACTCTCATACACACACACACACACACACACACACACACACACACACACACACACACACACACACATATATATATATATACTAGTGGTGGGCCGTTAT
>CM049824.1:1230000-1232500 GCA_027422435.1 Schizopygopsis pylzovi | reverse complement strand
CACATTTTTTACGGTTTTATGGTTTAATTTTGGTTTGGATCATGAGATTCTTTATCAAGAGTTTTTTTATTATGAGATGTTTTACTAAACTTTGAAGGACATTTGATGGAATTTTTTATCTTTTTTTATTTTTTATAGTTTAGTCACATTTAATTCTATAGCAATACAGATCGTTTCAAAGCAGCTTCACAATAAACAGGAAAAATAACTAATAATGTTATACAATTAATCAGTTCTGAAACCAATTCCATTTCCGCTGTAACACAGCTCTACAGAAGACACAATTGCGTCATTATTTTATAGTAATTTCTTTTTTATTTCATACAATGTTTATATTTACTGCACATACTGTTTGTTGAATGTTGAAGCCTGTAAAAAGACAATAAAGCTGACAGAAACGCTAGTTTACTATGAGTATAGTACTGCAGCACAGTGCGAGTGTTGGGAAACCTGTCCGGAAACACTCATTATTTGAGCAGTTTCATTGAGTGCTGCTTGAACCGCATGTGTCAGACAGAGACAGTCCATTCTCCCATGATCCTTTGCTCTCTGTACCAATGGCCTCATTGAACCCTGTGTGCTGTGTATGGAGCCGCATGGACTGAATTTGCACAGGAGCCGATGACCCTCAGACCATTAGAGTCGCTGCAGATGAATCTTCTGTAGTTTGGGTTGTTTGTGTTTGCATTCACGTACTGAGAGTATTTCAGGCCTCACACGTCAATACTGATCTATGAATATCTCTGAGATGAAGTGTGTGTGTGTGTGTGTGTGTGTGTTGTGAGAGTGTGAGTGTGTGAGCGTCAGCGTGTGCGTGTGCGCGTGCGCGTGTGCGAGTGTGTGAGTGCGAGTGCGAGTGTGCGTGTTTGTGTTTGTGTTTGTGTGTGAGCGTCTGCGTGTGCGTGTGCGAGTACGCGTGCGCGTGTGCGCGTGCGTGTGTGTGTGTGTGAGAGAGTGTGTGAGAGAGAGTGTGTGTGTGTTGGAGGTCAGAGGACGATAGAGGAGGATGAGTGTTACAGGAGGAAGACACACAACCTTATTTACTATTTCCTGTGAACTGGTGTGTGTGTGTGTGTGGTTTTGTGTGTGTGTGTGTGTGTGTGTGTGAGAGAGAGTGTGTGAGAGAGAGTGTGTGTGTGTTGGAGGTCAGAGGACGATAGAGGAGGATGAGTGTTACAGGAGGAAGACACACAACCTTATTTACTATTTCCTGTGAACTGGTGTGTGTGTCTGTGTGTGTGTGTGTGTGTGTGTGTGTGTGTGTGTGTGTGTGTTGGAGGTCAGAGGACGAGAGGGGAGGATGAGTGTTACAGGAGGAAGACACACAAACTTATTTACTATTTCCTGTGAACTGACACGTGTGTGTGTGTGTGTGTGTGTGTGTGTGTGTGTGTGTGTGTGTTTGGAGGTCAGAGGACGAGAGGGGAGGATGAGTGTTACAGGAGGAAGACACACAAACTTATTTACTATTTCCTGTGAACTGACACGTGTTTTTGTGTGTGTGTGTTGTGTGTGTGTGTGTGTGTGTGTGTGTGTGTGTGTGTGTGTGTTGGAGGTCAGAGGACGAGAGGGGAGGATGAGTGTTACAGGAGGAAGACACACAAACTTATTTACTATTTCCTGTGAACTGACACGTGTTTTTGTGTGTGTGTGTGCAGAACGGGGGTGTATCCTGGCCGGATGATGTGGATGTTGCTCCTGGAAGAGGGGAAGCATCCAGAGATTTTGCCAAGGTCAGTTTATCCACATTTAATATTATTTGTATATGTTTGTGTGCACTGTAAAAAAAAAAAAGTTTTTTTTCTGTACATTTAAAAAAAAAATTCTACTTCAAAATTTCATGATTAATTCCGTGTTACTTAATTCATTAGTTTAATTTAAATGTGCAGTCTTATAAAATGATGATATAATTTACTGCGATCTGTATCTGCACGCTGCACGCACTCAAAATTATTGCACGTTTCACAAACAAGAATACCATTCAGTTTTTCTACTTTACAAGTGTCACGTTTATTTGAAGAAATTGCAGTGTTTTTGTTGTTGTTGTAAATATTTCTGAAATAAATTAGCAATTTCTGCATAAAAGTTGTCTCAAAGTGAATCCAGACCAGACATTTGTTTCGTTGTGTATTAATGGACCAATTTAATTCATTAAAGGTGCAATTTAGATTAATTGTATTATTTTATAATTTATTTGAATATGTGTGTCAACATTGTAAAAAATATTTTCCAGTTGTAAGTAAAGCAGATTTTAATTCTTGAATTGGGTTTGGTCTGATGTGGTGAAGTAATACAGTGCAGTAGGAATGTTTCTCTGTTTCCAGTCTTTTGTGAGGCCACATAAACACAAGTTCTGTTTCCGTTGGTGCCATCTTTGTCTGTGCCGTCCTTCATAGCCAGACATGTACACAGTCACTTCTTAGTGTTTTCTTAATTGTACTTTTAAACAGCCAGGTTTCTGCTGGTTTGTATCTCTTTTTCAGCGTAAATACAGGTAAAT
>CM049824.1:1217500-1225000 GCA_027422435.1 Schizopygopsis pylzovi | reverse complement strand
TGTGTGTGTGTGTGTGTGTCGTCTGTCCGTGTGCATCTGTGCGTGCGTGTATGTGTGTGTGTGTGTGTGTGTGTGTGTGTGTGTGTGTGTGCGTCTGTCCGTGTGCGTCTGTGCGTGCGTGTGTGTGTGTGTGTGTGTGCGTCTGTCCGTGTGCGTCTGTGCATGCGTGTGTGTGTGTGTGTGCATTTGTGTGTGTGCGTCTGTGCGTCTGTGTGTGTGCGTGTGTGCGTGTGATTCTAGCAGCTGTTGTTAACGGAGCGTCAGGGGCCCGCTCTTGAGGCCCCTTATCGAGGAGCTTCAGGAAAGCCACATGCTGCAGCAGTTTGATGGCACGCAGCGACTCGACCTTCTGTGTGGGTTTCAGAGCAGTTCAGGTGTGAGACGGAGTGTTTTTTCCCGTCAGGTTAGCTGTGCTCTTTATTTCAGAGACGTGTGCGCCGTCCAGCCTGATTCATGCGTGTTTCTGCTGAACACATCAGATGGTGAGATGTTAAAGAGGTCACGCAGATGTTTTTAAACACAACATGAGCGCCGGTTGTGGTTTGATGTCTGCTGTCACAGGTGCAGAAATATTCATCACATATCATCTTCATCAGATCATGCATATTATAATCAGTGTTGGGGGAACGCATTACAAGTAATGTAATCAGATTACTTTTTTTAAGTAACTAGTAAAGTAACACATTACTTTTTAATTTTAAAGGAAATATTAGAGTAATATTATTAGAAGAATATTATTGAGTTACTTTTTCAAATAAGTAATCCCAGTTTTAAATTGTGAATTAGTGCAGAGACGTTGTGTAGTAGTTCTAGACTAAATATAAACATGATCTTACTGTAGTTCTAGACTAAATATGGACATGATCTTACTGTAGTTCTAGACTAAATATAAACATGATCTTACTGTAGTTCTAGACTAAATATGGACATGATCTTACTGTAGTTCTAGACTAAATATCAACATGATCTTACTATAGTTCTAGACTAAATATCAACGTGATCTTACTGTAGTTCTAGACTAAATATCAACATGATCTTACTGTAGTTCTAGACTAAATATCAACACGATCTTACTGTAGTTCTAGACTAAATATCAACATGATCTTACTGTAGTTCTAGACTAAATATCAACATGATCTTACTGTAGTTCTAGACTAAATATAAACATGATCTTACTGTAGTTCTAGACTAAATATAAACATGATCTTACTGTAGTTCTAGACTAAATATGAACATGATCTTACTGTAGTTCTAGACTAAATATCAACATGATCTTACTGTAGTTCTAGACTAAATATGAACATGATCTTACTGTAGTTCCAGACTAAATATCAACATGATCTTACTGTAGTTCTAGACTAAATATGAACATGATCTTACTGTAGTTCTAGACTAAATATCAACATGATCTTACTGTAGTTCTAGACTAAATATGAACATGATCTTACTGTAGTTCTAGACTAAATATGAACATGATCTTACTGTAGTTCTAGACTAAATATCAACATGATCTTACTGTAGTTCTAGACTAAATATCAACATGATCTTACTGTAGTTCCAGATTAAATATGAACATGATCTTACTGTAGTTCTAGACTAAATATCATCATGATCTTACTGTAGTTCTAGACTAAATATCAACATGATCTTACTGTAGTTCTAGACTAAATGTCGACATGATCTTACTGTAGTTCTAGACTAAATATTAACATGCATTTACTGTAGTTCTAGACTAAATATCAAAACAATATTACTGTAGTTCTAGACTAAATGTCGACATGATCTTACTGTAGTTCTAGACTAAATATTAACATGATCTTACTGTAGTTCTAGACTAAATATCAACATGATCTTACTGTAGTTCCAGACTAAATGTCGACATGATCTTACTGTAGTTCTAGACTAAATATTAACATGCATTTACTGTAGTTCTAGACTAAATATCAAAACAATCTTACTGTAGTTCTAGACTAAATATTAACATGTATTAACTGTAGTTCTAGACTAAATATGAACATGATCTTACTGTAGATCTAGACTAAATATCAACATGATCTTACTGTAGTTCTAGACTAAATATCAACATGATCTTACTGTAGTTCTAGACTAAATATCAACATGATCTTACTGTAGTTCTAGACTAAATGTCGACATGATCTTACTGTAGTTCTAGACTAAATATTAACATGCATTTACTGTAGTTCTAGACTAAATATCAAAACAATCTTACTGTAGTTCTAGACTAAATATTAACATGTATTAACTGTAGTTCTAGACTAAATATGAACATGATCTTACTGTAGATCTAGACTAAATATCAACATGATCTTACTGTAGTTCTAGACTAAATATCAACATGATCTTACTGTAGTTCTAGACTAAATATCAACATGATCTTACTGTAGTTCTAGACTAAATATCAACATGATCTTACTGTAGTTCTAGACTAAATATAAACATGATCTTGCTGTAGTTCTAGACTAAATATCAAAACAATCTTACTGTAGTTCTAGACTAAATATTAACATGTATTAACTGTAGTTCTAGACTAAATATGAACATGATCTTACTGTAGTTCTAGACTAAATATCAACATGATCTTGCTGTAGTTCTAGACTAAATATCAACATGATCTTACTGTAGTTCTAGACTAAATATCAACATGATCTTACTGTAGTTCTAGACTAAATATGAACATGATCTTACTGTAGTTCTAGACTAAATATCAACATGTATTTACTGTAGTTCTTGACTAAATATTAACATGATCTTACTGTAGTTCCAGACTAAATATCAACACGATCTTACTGTAGTTCTAGACTAAATATCAACGTGATCTTACTGTAGTTCTACACTAAATATGAACATGATCTTACTGTAGTTCTAGACTAAATATCAACATGTATTTACTGTAGTTCTAGACTAAATATGAACATGATCTTACTGTAGTTCTAGACTAAATATCAACATGATCTTACTGTAGTTCTAGACTAAATATGAACATGATCTTACGGTAGTTCTAGACTAAATATCAACATGTATTTACTGTAGTTCTTGACTAAATATTAACATGATCTTACTGTAGTTCCAGACTAAATATCAACGTGATCTTACTGTAGTTCTAGACTAAATATCAACGTGATCTTACTGTAGTTCTAGACTAAATATGCAATTTGCAATTTTTTCATCATCCTTTTGAAGCACAATATTAAAGTGTTTTTTTTGGTTCCCATGCAATTAAAGTCAGTCTGTTGTTTTGTGTGTGTGTGTGTTTCTGTGTGTGTGTGTGAGTGTGTGTGTGTGTGTGTCTGCGTGTGCGCGCGTGTGTGTGTTGTTTCTGTGTGTGTGTGTTATGTCTGTGTGTCTGTCTGTGTGTCTGTCTGTCTGTCTGTCTGTCTGTCTGTCTGTCTGTCTGTCTGTGTGTGTCTGTGTGTGTGTCTGTGTGTGTGTGTGTCTGTCTGTCTGTCTGTCTGTCTGTCTGTGTGTGTTGTGTCTGTCTGTCTGTCTGTCTGTCTGTCTGTCTGTCTGTCTGTCTGTCTGTCTGTGTGTGTCTGTGTGTGTCTGTGTGTGTGTGTGTGTGTGTCTGTCTGTCTGTCTGTCTGTGTGTCTGTGTTGTGTCTGTCTGTCTGTGTGTGTGTGTGTGTGTGTGTGTGTGTGTGTGTGTGTGTGTGTGTCTGTGTGTCTGTGTGTCTGTGTGTCTGTCTGTCTGTCTGTCTGTCTGTCTGTCTGTCTGTCTGTCTGTCTGTGTGTGTGTGTCTGTGTGTCTGTGTGTGTGTGTGTGTGTCTGTGTGTCTGTCTGTGTGTGCATGTGCGCGCGCGTGCGTGTGTGTGTGTCATGTCTGTGTGTCTGTGTGTGTGTCTGTGTCTGTGTCTGTTTCTGCGTGTGCGTATGTGTGTTTTGACTCCATTAATTTCTAAACATGTCTTTTTGTGCCCTTCAGAAGAGAGAAAGTCAAGCAGGTTGACACAAAGGTTATTTATTTATTTATCAAGGCTGAACTAGTATTTTAGTGTCAGGTTTTGAGTGTTTCTAGCAGACGATGCTGCAGCGGTCTGAACGCACCTCACAAGATGTTGTTTTGATTTATCGGCTGGTTCTTCCTGTGTTTGGAGCTGCATTCGGGGCCTCGAGGGCCTCTGAAACTTGATAAAGTGGGTTAGCAGGGCTGGATTAGGGCCCCGCGTCTCGTAGCATGATTAATGAAGCTCTGAAACGCACAACACCCGTCTAACGGAGCCGAGGCAGAGATGAACACATGAAAGAAAAGTTAAATTTCCTTCATAGAAAAACAACAATTCAGACGGAGTCGTGCTGAAACCAGTGGTTTATCAGATCTGCTGTTTAATCAGAGACGTTTATTCTTAGGATCTATATATTTATCTTTAAATATACGATGAGGTTTTGCGTGTAAATGTGTTTCCGCTTCAGAATAACATTCTGGATGTCTTTTAAATTATATGGTGAAGCTGAAAGGCATTTATCATGTCTCTCCCGACGCCGCTCTGGTTATAAATGCCCACTTCCTGTCTCTGTCGTTCACCCTGTTTCGCACTTCCTGTTTAACGTCCCTTCGCTCAATCCCTGAAGCCTTTCCTGCTTAAACTACAGTTCAATTCAAACATTTAAAAGTGATTAATCGCATATTTATCACGTTCAGCTGCTGTAACTGGTTCGGAAATATGTAATAAATTGATTTAATCTTATCCCATTAGCTTTGACAGATCTAGTTCAAATGGAAACATTTAAATTCCAGAGAAAGTGGATAAAATGTAACACTTTGTTCACAAAATGTAGCACTTATAGAATGTTGCTTGTCATCTGATACAAACCGAGAGATGCAGTCGATTTAGTAACACTTTAATGCATTATAAAGGTATTCATAATGTACATTGTAATGATTACATCGACTCATAAATAATTGTAACTTAAGTTAAAATGCAATATCATTTTTGAAGGTTTGTTAGTCATGCTTTAATGCATTATACTTCCTGGAACGATGATTATTAAAATAATATATTATAACAGTGGTTGTAATTATTGATGAGATCATAACATAATTAATGCATTAAAACTACTTTGATTATGCATTATGTATAAAGGCTTTAAGTGGAGTGTTACGGACAGTTTCTATACCATAATAGTCACCAATAATGATTCACTTAAACTGGTTAGACTGGATTGATTTCACATGACAGAAATTGAACACCTGCACACTTTAGTGTGGAAAACCACATATATACTTCTGTTTAAAGTTTAAGATTTTAATGGAGAAAGAAAGCTTTAAATTGATCAAAAGTGACAGTAAAGACATTCATAATGTTACAGATAAATGCAACGCTGTTCTTTTGAACTTTCTATTCATCAGTGAATCCTGAAAAATTGAATATAACACGGTTTCCACAAAAATAATATCATGCAGCACAACTGTTTTCATCATTGATAATAATCAGAAATGTTTCTTGAGCAGCAAATCAGTATGTTATAATGATTTCTGAAGATCATGTGACACTGAAGACTGCAGTAATGATGCTGAAAATACAGAAATAAATGACAGTTTAACATATTCACTGTAACGAGGCGTGAGGATCCATTTGCAAGGCTTTATTAGAAGGAGTGGTCGGAAACAAGCATGGGTCACACATTGACAAACAGGTATATAAATGACAAGACAAAGAGTAATCCTAGGGCAAGCATAGGTCTGCGATTAGCGAACAATATCCAACAGGGCAAGGCAGAGAGATAATCCAGGTACACGAGCAGGTATCAAAACACCAGAAAACAGACAAGACTATAACGACTGAGTGTGCTCTATACAATACTCGCTATACAATACTCGCTATACAATACTCGGCCGAAAGGAAGAGGAAGTCCATGGTTTATGTAGGGTGTGTGATCAGTGCAATCAGCTGTGTGTGTCGTCAGTGCAAGGGATGATGGGAATTGTAGTCTGAGTGCAACAGTTAGTGTAGTGCAAGAGTGCATGTGGTGAGCGAGTGACCTCTGGTGGTGAGTTAAAGGAACATGAACCGGATTCGTGACATTCACATAGAAATCAGATATTTTAAATTGCAGTAATATTTCATATTTTTGATCAAATAAATAATAATTTGTTACATTTATATAGCGCTTTTCTAGACAATCAAAGCGCTTTACATAATAAGGAGGGGGGGGGGGGTATCTCCTCATCCACTACCAGTGTGCAGCATCCACCTGGATGATGTGACGGCACCCATAGTGCACAGAACACCCCCCCCCCACACACACACACACACACACACCAGCTACAGGTGGAGAGGAGACAGTGATGAAGCCAATCAGTGTATGGGGATGATTAGGAGCCTAGGCTTCTGAAGCGTAGAGCTGCTGATGTCTTCATCTGAGTGTGCGGTTACTCATTGACTCCTTTCCTTTATTTGACCTCTGACAGGATCTGTGTGACCTCTGTGACCTCTGTCTTCATCAGAGAGCACCGTGTGCAGAATAACCGTATCTTTCTCCGTGACTCCTCTCGTGTTTGGATAAGATCCTGATCTCTTCTGCTTCCCCAGAGGATCACACAGACTCCAGTTACACTTACATTGGCGTCTCAGTTTTCGCTCCGTCGGGTCTTTTGTGTGTCCTGCTCTCCTCTTGGTTTTATCTGTGCAGGTGACGTCTCCTGGAGTCACGTTACAGCGTCTCGAACCGCTTCAGCTCTGTAGTCCTCTATTCTTCTGTGGGACACAAACCGCAGTTTTAGGGAAGATGCCTCGATGTTTGTCTTTGTGCAGACAGTGAGAGGCGTCCAGTGTTGTTTACACGATTTGTGTTTTAGTGTCACTGACATACTGCAAATATCATTTCTGTTCATATTTTGAATGTTTCAGTGGTCACTTGTTTTCATTTTCATTTTAGTTATTTTTAGTTTTTTGTCTTTTTTTATTTATTTATTATGTTTTATAAATATTAGTTATTTTTGTCCAAACAATGAAAGTGAACCCTATTGATTTTCAGAACAGTGTTTTAGTGTAATGCGAGTATGAGATATGAATATAGTTTTTATTAATATTTTTCATGTTTCAGTTTTCATTTTATGTTTAGTTTTTTGTACATTTTTTATATGTGCAGTAAAAATATTTTTATTATTTTTTATTTCAGTATTAGTTGTATTTATTTTCAAATTAAACTACATGAAAAATTATAAATATGCCTTGAAAAAATGGCCGAGATACAGTAATTACAAATGTATTTTTAATTAACTGTTATTCTATAATTGGTTCAGTCTAAAAATATATATTTGAATTTTTTTTCAATGAAAGTTTACTTAACGTAGCATTTTTTGTGGTTTTAATTAACTTTAATAACCCTGGTTCAGTCTATAATTTTTTTCAGTTTAGAATTTTTTTTATTTCATTTAAAGTAACACGTTTTTGTGTTTTTAATTAACTAATAACTCTGTCTATAATTGGTTCTGCCCCATTTTTGCTGTGGATTTGTCGAACGATTCCTCAAATCATGCA
>CM049824.1:1192500-1205000 GCA_027422435.1 Schizopygopsis pylzovi | reverse complement strand
GTGTTAATGAGTGTTTGTGTCTGTAGAGGAGAAGCAGGATCTGTCCGTGAGCATTTCCTCCAGCGGAGCGGCGAGTATCAGCGTGTCAGTGGAAGTCAATGGTATCAATTACTCAGGTATGCCTTATAGACAAATGCATTGTGTATTATTAGCATTATTATTATTTTATTGGGTTCTTAAAAAGGATGTTTATTTTTTTATAATTTAACCTTTATTTAACCCAGTGTTGGGTAAATTACTCTTCACTGTAATAAATACAAAGTTGAGAAAACTTAAAGGGACAGTTCACCCAAAAATGAAATTTCTGTCATCAACTTCTCTAAAGTTTCTAAAGATATTCTTCAGAATATCTTCCTTTGTGTTTAAATGTTGACGAGTGTATTTACTGCTAGTTTTAACGAGAAATAAACATGAATGAACATCTCCTTCCTCGTGTAATCACACAATCTGTGTTTCAACCGTGGAAATAAATCAATAAAACAGCTTGTAAACAAAAGGTCCCGCAGCATTTCATTCCTCCGGCCGGCAAATCATCAGCCGTTATTTTCTAGAGAAATTAATCATATTAATTATCTTGAAAAATTAGACTATATAGCTACTCATTATATTTTACTTTACCTGTTAGTGATGTCTTAATTATTTAATGTATGCTTAAATAAATCTGTTATGAAATGAATATATTTCTGTGTAAATGAATATATTTCAATAACAAATAGAAATTGTATGATTTATAACTTAAAAACTCCATTATGTACAATTTACATATTTGCATACAATTTCTATTTAAGTTGAGTGTTGATTATTATATTTAAAAAAAATAGTAATTCAATTTTTCTTGTGTAATCTTGTGTAAAAGGCTCCCTACAGTTAAGCTGAGGTAGATTTTTATCCATTAGAAATTGTAATTTGTATTAATTAATTATTTTTTATTTATTTAAAGAAAGCAATTGGTTCAGTAAACCACTGTTTTACAAAAATAATACATTAAATACTGAACCTGTCATGTTTGTGAATAACTTTTATTCATATTTTGAATTATATTTTATATTTTCCATTTTCATATTAATTTCAGTTAATGTTTTAGTAATTTAGTTTTTATTAATATTGTTTCTCTTTAAATTGTAATTATTTTATTCATAATAATTAAGTTAAAAAGAGAACTTTGGCAACTAGCTGACATAAATATTCATTTTATTTCAGTTAACATTCACTTTCCTTCAAATAACACATTTTTTTAATGCTTTTAGTTTTAATTGTTAACCCCGTTTTTAACCATATTGCAGTTTTAAAAAAATTGCAATACTTTTTTTTATATATATTTTATTTTGGTAACATTTATTGTTTTTTATGGTTGTAGTTTCAGCAAATGTCCAGCAAACAGGTTCAAGTAAAACACTTACTATACAAATAATTATATGTATTTGTTTTCACGTCATGTGACAATTAACAATCATCAGAGAACGGTGCAAATATGTATTTAAATGATTGAAATATTGTCCTAAAACCTCAGAATGTCTTCAGAAAATATTCGATGTCTAAAGGGTTCGGCTGATGAAATGTTTGTGAAGAGTGGTATTTGTAGTTATGTTTTAATCCGCACTGATTTAATTTTTAAATATGTTTTCTATGGCAGGAACTCTGTTTGCGCAGAAGTCTGCGTCTGCTGCGCCTGGACCCAGCTTCACCTTCTCTAGCCCCGCCCCCAGCCAAAGCCCCGCCTCTTCCTCCTCCTCCAAGGGGCGGAGCTCAGCGGAGCCCAGCGGCTCTCCGTAACCCGTCTGCGGGCCGATCCGCACAACCAGTACCTCAGTTTCTCCTGTCTACACATTTACATGGACACATGCATAAAATAACACCATTCATGAATCACCAGTTAATCGTTCATATTCAGTCGTATGCATAAATCACAATCAATGCAACATGTAGACATTAATCCTCGTGTTTCACGAACGACGTCCTAAAACGCTCAGCCTAACGACGGGCAGGTTTGACAGAACTTGTAGTTATTTAGTGTGTCTTCTGATTATGTTTGGTGATCTTTGTCACTCGTTTTACTGTCATACCTCAAACAGGAACGTCTTTGACCTCAGGATCTGTAGTTTAGGAGGAGTTTTATTTTCTGTAGAATTGGTTTGAATGGGTCGGGACCGCACTGGTTCTCCTCTGTGCATTGAGCGTGTGATCGTTAGGGAAGACGAGTCTAGGGATATATATATATATACACACATGCTGTTTGTTTGATGACGATCCGGTCTGTCTTAACCGTTAAATACCTCAGACACCTGATGAATGTCTCAATCGGCCCTCCGTGGCGTCTGCACAAACCACATCATTAATCTGGATCTCAGGACAGGGTTTAAAGATGTGGGGGAATCTCATGAAAGCCCAAAGAACATTTAGAATGCATGCACATTTTAGATTTGAATAATTTAATATAAAAGAGAATCTCATCAAATTTATAAGAAACAAAAAAAAGTGCATTATTTGAAAAGTTTGATCAGTACGTTTTTAATGAAGTCTCTTCTGCTCATCGAGGCTGTATTTATTTGATCCAAAATACAGAAAAAAATAATATTGTGAAATATTATTGCAATTTCTAATATTGTTTTCCTGTTTTTATATACTTTAAAATATACTGTATTTCCGTGACACAGCGCTGAATATTTGATGAATTAAAAGTTTAAAAGCATACGTTTTTAAGATCTCTTTTTATCCATTTAACACATCCTTGCTATTAAAAAAATACAAATTATAAAAATATATATATATTTACTGACCCCCAACTTTGGAATAATAATGTATATATTGTAACACGGAAGTTCTATTTTAAAATAAACTCTGATCTTTTTAACTATTTATCAAAGAATCTAGAAATAAAGTATCACCGGTTACAAAAAAAGATATTACGCAGCAAAACTATTGTGAATAGAATATTATTATGATTTCTGAAGATCATGTGACTGAAGACTGGAGTAATGATGCTGAAAATACAGAAATAAATGATATATTAGAATAGAAATTTTAAATTGCAATTTTATTTCACAAAATTACATCTTTTTCCTGTATTTTTGATCAAATATATACAGCGTTGATGAACATAGGAAACTCAATATTTTATTATAATTTTGCATTATACGTATGTATATGCACATATTTTTTATATTTTAATAAATATATGTAAGCACATATGTGCACATATATAATTTTATAATATACAAATGTAATTGTATAATATATTATTTTAATGTATTTTGATAAATATATATGTACATATATATATGCATAATATCATATTCAAATAATAGGTCACATCATAATAAACAGGCATCATTTTCTCATTTCTTCCAGTGGATTTTGGATCAAAACGTCATGTTTTATGAGCTTTCATGAGATTCACTCGTGCATGTTGTGATGAAGCTGTAACCATGAATCATTCCTCAAGCTAACCGGCGTGTTTCTTCCACACTGATGTTTGTCTGGTGTTTTGGCTTTCCGTGTCAGGAAGGCGTCTCTCTCAGGAAGCACTGTGCTGTTTTTAAGATGATAATTTACACTACATACCTCACGTTTCTGCGCAGGATCCCTCGAGCTGGACTTTCCTTTCTCTTTGTGCGTTTGTACAATCAGGTGTCCAAACCTGCTCGGCTTAACCAGATCGACCTGCCTTCAGCTAGACACCAAAGACCTCCCAGGTCAAAGGTCATGATTGTGATGGGTCAGGTGACCTTTGATTCCTCTGATCCGTCATGTTTTCTGTTTGAACTGGATTAAAAACCTTGTGCAGAGTCTTTGTCCCAGTTTATATTTGTGTCTTCTGCTACAGGTGTTATAGAGCTATAAAGGTTTTCCAGGATCCAGAAACAATGTCATGTTTCCACTGATCTGTGGAAGCTTATTTCAGTCTAATAAAATACAAAATTGCAACGTTTAATCTCAAAATTATGACTTTTTTCATGCAACGGTGAGAATTGTTTGAGATATAAACTCGCAATTGCTTGAGAAAAGTCTGTTAAACTTTTTATATTCAGTGGCAGAAAAAAAATTCTGACAAAAATGTAATATTTGCAAAATGTGAACGTGGAATTATATGTATTATTATTCATTCATTCATAAGCTTCCATATCCACCAGGTTTTTAATAAATGTGTCCCTGGAGCACAAAAGCAGTCATAAGCAGCACAGCTATATTTAGTCAACAATACATTGTATGAGTCAAAATTATACATTTTTATTTTATGCCAAAAATCATTAGATATTAAGATCATGTTCCATGAAGATATTCCTACCGTAAATATATCAAAACTTAATTATTGATTAGTAATATGCATTGCTATCAACTTAATTTGACCAACTTTAAAGATGATTTTCTCAATATTTAGATTTTTTTGCACCCTTTCAAATATTGTCCGATCATAACAACCCAAAATTGACCGTTGTGACTGGTTTTGTGCTCCAGGGTCACGTGATTTCTTCAGTCCTGAATATACGGTGAGTGTTCCCGTATTCATTTTACAATTCCAAGACGTAAAAAGCATTACAATCATGTTGATTAAAAACCACAAAAATACCTGTTTATATGCGTCTCAAAATCTGATTATGAGAAAACAAGCATCAAAGTTTGACCATTAATTTCACTATAGTTTCACACTTTTGACATGACCTTACTCAGTCAATATTACAGATATAAAGATACATTGTCACAGAATGTTCTTTACCATATGAAGGATTTGCAAATCACAAAAGATGTTCACCGAGAGGGTCACATATAACGAAAGACCTGTCCACCTTTTCTTCAGCGCAGAAGCAAGCATGCAGTGTTGCCAACATCATTTTACTGCTAAATGTAGCAACTTTTCCTTCCAAAAGCGCCAAATGTAGCCATTTTTTTAAATGTATTGATAAGTGACTCAAATAATAAAAAGGAACCTTTGCCATTTAAATTACACAAAAAGAGGAAACCAAAGAAGCCGAGTAGTACACACATCACGTGAAGCTATTTTTAATTGTTTCATTTAATAATTGTTCGTTTATGATACACTTTGTTAATAGCTTGGTTACGTTCCTAAGTGTCTAGGGGTCAGAAGTAACAAAGAGTAAAAAAATAACGAGATCATGAGAGCAAGCAAAGCCTAAAATAACAAACAGAGTTCACTAACTAGGTTAAGAAGTCTAACTAACCTTAAAATAAATCTACAGCTAACTTCCCTCACCTCCCTTGCTGTACAAAACACAGTATGAGAAGAAAAAGGCTCTCTCTCTCTGTACTTGGACACACAGACTAGTATTAAAATCAATCTCAACCTGGAACAAGATCCATCAACAGCTCGTGCTGAAACTCAACTAGCCCCTGCTCATAACATATGTGTCTGCAGTTAAGTACTGCATATATATATATATTTACAGTTGTATATCTGGGTGTTATATTAGACAGCAAGCTATCTTTTGAAAATCATATTTCCCATGATACAGCATTCTTCCATCTTAGAAACATTGCCATGTTAAGTGTCTCTGATGCATTCATGACCTCTAGACTGAACTATTGTAATGCACTGCATCTTCAATAAACACGCTACAGATCGTACAAGATGCTGCGGCTAGAGTCAAGAAAATATGATCATATTACTCCAATTTTACAGTCTCTGCACTGGCTACCTATTAAGTTACTAAATATTATTATTTGCCTATAAATGGTTTAGCTCCTGTGTACCGAACTAGTCTTCTATCAGCTACAATCAACCCGCTCCCTAAGGAACTAAACTCTGGACTCTTGTAGTACCTCGGATAGCAAAGTCCACTAAAGGAGGAAGAACTTGTTCATATCTGACTCTAAACTCTGGACTCTTGGTAGTACCTCGGATAGCAAAGTCCACTAAAGGAGGAAGAACTTGTTCATATCTGACTCTAAACTCTGGACTCTTGTAGTACCTCGGATAGCAAAGTCCACTAAAGGAGGAAGAACTTGTTCATATCTGACTCTAAACTCTGGACTCTTGTAGTACCTCGGATAGCAAAGTCCACTAAAGGAGGAAGAACTTGTTCATATCTGACTCCTAAACTCTGGACTCTTGGTAGTACCTCGGATAGCAAAGTCCACTAAAGGAGGAAGAACTTGTTCATATCTGACTCTAAACTCTGGACTCTTGGTAGAACCTCGGATAGCAAAGTCCACTAAAGGAGGAAGAACTTGTTCATATCTGACTCCTAAACTCTGGACTCTTGTAGTACCTCGGATAGCAAAGTCCACTAAAGGAGGAAGAACTTGTTCATATCTGCCTCTAAACTCTGGACTCTTGTAGTACCTCGGATAGCAAAGTCCACTAAAGGAGGCAGAACTTGTTCATATCTGACTCCTAAACTCTGGACTCTTGTAGAACCTCGGATAGCAAAGTCCACTAAAGGAGGAAGAACTTGTTCATATCTGACTCCTAAACTCTGGACTCTTGTAGAACCTCGGATAGCAAAGTCCACTAAAGGAGGAAGAACTTGTTCATATCTGACTCCTAAACTCTGGAATAGTCTTCCTGATAACGTTCGGGGTTCAGACACACTCTCTCTGTTTAAATCACATCTCTTTAGCCAAGCATTCATATAATGCATCCCATAATCATAGTACTGCAGGTATATCTGATCAAACACGCATTATTATGATTTATCTTGGGTTGAACAACAGCTACGCTAATTATGTCTCTATTTGTTTCTCTGTTTCTGGATTAACATCCCATAATTACACAAGCTTCAGTCTGGATTCAACCCTTAAATGATCCGAGATGACCGAACACCTGAGAAGAGATGATGACAACCCCTCGGACAATACACAGAATTAACCTAATATTGCCATAAGTTCATTATATGAAGTTTCTACAATATATTAATCTATTGTAGAAACTTAATTTGCAGTGATTGTATCGTAAAAAGCGCTGTACAAGTAATCACGAATGCTACAGTGATTCTGAAATACCTTCTCTATTCACTGCCAGAGTATTTGATCTACGATGTATCTTGATGTAGATCTACGTGTAACAGAAGAGGATAAAAGTGTTTGTATTTATTCAAGACGTTGTGATGTGTTTCAGAAACTGACCTCTGAGATGAACCGGTCTGGAAAAGTGCACAGTGCCTGAAAACAGAACATTTCTGGACTTCTGGAAATACATAAACAAATAATGAATGCAAAAAATAAATAAATACACATTTTACAGATACACACATGTGCAAAATCCACGAAAAGAGTCTTTTTGATATAAATGTGTCCGTTCCGGATTAAATGAGGTCTGATTATTTATGCAATAATAAAATACAAAGATAAAGAAAGAACAAAAAACAATGAGGGTTACAAACAATAATCCAAAGCATACTATAAGTTAGCTTATAAGACGTACATGCAATAGAATTATTAAACGAGTTTACATACACATCGAAATCTTTCCTGAAAATAACAAAAATTATGAGTTTACATTTATGAATGTAAAATAGAGCAAGAAATAGCAATAGATTAATAATACATTTGCAGTGAGATGGGTCTAAATTCAAAGAGCAATTTTGGGGGTTATACAGAAATTTGGATATAAATATTTTTTTAACAAAATTGGAGAAGTCAACCCAAAATACTTTACAATAAACACAGTCCCAAAAAATGAGGTCTGACGTTTCAGCATGTTACCGTTATGATATGACGTAGCCAGCACGTGGAGGCTTGTTTACGTTTTTAACCAATGATATAGCAGATATTTATTTGACACCGCTTTCAGCCAATCATCAGCCGCCCTACACGTCTGTTCAAAACACGCAAACACGTGATCAAAGAAGACGCTGCTTCTCTCAAACAACGACCCAAAACAAAGCATCCGCGCTTCATCAACAGCACACAGAAGCTGTCGAGCCGTTTCAAACACTCAGGGAAAACACAAGCCATGTCCTACCCAGGGTTGCCAGATCGGGTTGACGATTTTCAGCCCAAAACCTCACGAAGACCCGCCCACTTCAACACAAACCAGCACAAAATTTTAACTGCCTAAATAATGTGATATAATTTTGACAATCAAGGTTGATAAGGACTATTTGTATCGCCTAAAAATAAAATAATGATGAAATAAATTAATAAAGATAAATCAATTTCACAGGAACATGGATCAAAACAGGGCAAATGCATCAGAAAATATGCTTAAAATGTCCAGGAATCTTTTCAAAGCGGCAATCAAGAAATTAACTGATAACCCTCGGAAAAACAGATGCATCATGTTCAATGTCCACAATAAGAAAAAGCTATTTTTGTACAAAAAATGTGCACAATAAAGTGATCAGAAAGCAATGTAAATTCACACCCATAACAGCCAAAAAATTGATATTAATTAAGTAAAAATGAGTTGATGACTGCACAACACATTATTTTACTGTGATACTTTGAGCTCGAACATATTAAGATAACATGACTAAAGATAAAAGCGAAGAAAAAAACAGCTTTATTTTTTTTTAAAGCAGCTCAAATTTTGTCTACCCGCCCAATGCGTTATTCTCCGGTCCAAGCCGATCAAAAGAAGCCCAATCTGGCAACCCGCCCAATCTGGCAACACTGGTCTACCGGTTCGCAGTCCCGGCGCCATGGGCGGGCAATGGGGGGGGGGGGGGCTGGCCCGCCCTGTGGGTCACTAGTGCCCGCGCTGCACGAGCCTGCCGAGTAAAGAAAACGCTGTACTTGTATAAAATCCCCGTCGAACTCTTATTTTGAAGTATTTAGTGATGTGGGCGGAGTCAGGGAAGTGCCCAGACATGTTCTGCCGCTGCCTCAAGACCGATCATAGTTTGTTCTGATGTGTGCGTTCTTGAAAACGTAAGTTTACATTGTTAGGAAATATGTATATATGTGTGTGTGAAGACTTATGTATGCATATTTGATGTTATATTGTTAGTTTACCACGATATTTATGAGTGTCCAATCGATAGATCTGTACAAATACATGGTTAAGATCGATGTTTAATGCAAATACATGATACTGATATGGATCTCTAGGATATTTGTATTGTCATGTTAGTATTTACAATCGGTGCACGTTGTTTACATGATGTACAATGAGTAATGATTGCGTTTAGCATTATATCCAGAGCTCCGCCTAGCGGCCGTTAGCGAAACTACGCTTTGTAATTTCAATTCCCACTTCAGTTTGCTTTATTTATTGTAATATATTTACGACTATTGTGTGTTGTTTGGCAAGTTTATTTAATTTATTCATTGCTATTCTTTTATTTCAGAAACCACACACACACACACACACACACACACACACACACACACACACACACACACACACTTGCATGTAACAAACTGATTGTGGAATAAATCACTGCTTGAGACTTGAAACCAGGCCCGGTTCTTGCCAGCTATAAATAGGTGGGCGGACAGATATCCTGGGTGGGCAATTGTTGTTGGGGGGGGGGGTTGTGGTGGTAGTAGATAGATAGATAGATAGAGAGATATTTTTATAACATGTATATTACACAGATTTTGGGGCACTGAGGTGGAAGGAGTCGGACGTGTTTCTGAAGCGGGAGCTGGGGAAGTTGGAGTTTGTGAACACCATGGTCACTGCTGCTGGAGACACTAGGCTTCTTTATAGGCACCAAACATCTATGCATTGCATTTACACGCAAATACTAGCCATCCAATCAGTCACCAGAGCGCGCGAGCCATCCAATAAATCCAATCATTCATCCACGAACAGGACTTCTTTGTTGACTTAATTGCAGGAGCTGAGTGCGGAAAATAACTCGTGACGCGTCAATCATCCGTTGCATCTTGAGGTTTATATTGATCGACCGAAACTTACAATGAAAGATGTCTTGAGGCATATCATTTTTGAATCAAGGAAGTGTGATGAATTTATGGCCAACAAATAAACAAGTGTGCTCCCACACTCAGTGTCATTCATCTATCATGTCCTCTGATTTTAGGGAGTACTCATGGATAAGGTTAGGTTTAGGTGTAGGGGAATGGATGTTGTGAGCGAAGTCTTCAGCAGATCTGGGAGTGCGAAAGACAAGACACACAGAGGCATCATGGCTTGTGAACTCAGTTTATTCTTGACAAGCATGCCTTTATATATGGGACCAGAGAGATGTCCAGGGGGTTCACCAAATGACCAAATAATGTACAGAAAACATAGCATGACAGACACAGAACGAATGCATTCTTTCTCTACTTATAGCCAGGAGCTGGCGAGCTCTTTACCATTTATGTAGCTTTGTATTCACTTATGCGGAAATGAAATCTAACTCAGCAAAATCAGGACGTGCACGTTTACATGCTCCTATAACAGGTTTGAACAGACATTAAGTGGGAAAAAGCCTTTATAGATTCTGTATTTCTAACAAACTTAGGGAATTACATTTGAAAATCCCTCATAACATTTATGTTAATAATTATACTCGGTCAAAATGGATGGATATTAATGGAAACTGCTCTTTTAGTTCAGATCAACCAGAATAATTGGTACATATTTTCTATGAATGTAACTATTACAAAATATGTCCATGCTTATATAATAAAATGTCTCATTTTATTTTGAATCAAAAAGCATATCCGTTAACTTGATTTTATTTGGTAAGTTTCATATCCATAAAAGTAAAATAAATAATTCTACACCTTGTTTTTATGGTTGATGTACATACATATATGGACCCCCTTCAGTTTATTGATATCGTAAACATGTAAAGATACACTTGTATTTGCTAAAGAGCTGAATTTAGTTGAAAAGCGATCTAATATATGATGAATTTTGGATTATTGGCATTTAGTTGCTGTATTTTCTTGGTATTCTTGTTAAAATGTATATCTTTAATGTAGACCGTAAACCCACGTTTATTCATTTTTATTGTATTTATGTTTTTATTTGGATGTCTTGCTGTAATTGCATTTTTTTATTTGTTGTAGTTATAATAATAATACAAAATAATAATATATAACAAGTTTGAATATTCGCGTTTTACTGAATAAAGCAGTCAGACAGACACACAGACAGTCTTTTTGTTTTATTGCATGATGAATGTTTATTGTATTATTATATTTCTCTCATGTTGACCCCTGGTTCACCTCGAGGTGGCGCTCGTGCGCAGACTCAGATTAACACGTGCTGTTAGCGCTTTAAACCGGGCTTTCAGATCTGATGAGGTTTAGCTGGAGATATGGGAAGTGTTTTAGGCCCTCTTTTGTTTCTTCTATACAGCAATGACATGCAAGCAGTTTGTGATTGTAATTAGTTTTGATATGCTGATGATTCTGCTTCAGTAATTGGGATGTTGGTAGGATACAAGTGAATTTAAGTAAGGAGCTTTGTAAGGCTCTCTGAAAACAAACAGATGTTGCTTTTAGGTAAAACTGAATCTGTTTTATTTGACTCTAAACACAATTTGAATAAGGTTTCTAAGTTGTCTGTTCGGGTGGGGGATTGTTTAATATCAAACCGAACTTCTGTTAATTATCTTGGATGCATCCTTGACAATGACTTAAGTGGTGTAAGTATAGTCCTGGGTAAGGTCAATTTCTTGCCAGACATGTGTTTTCTTGATAAACAGCTTATGAAATGACTTGCATCATGTTTAGTGTCATGTCATTGTCATGTATTGTCTGATCCGTCTCGTGGTTGGTTGATAAGTTATCTCAGAATAAATTAATAAGGTTAGTGTCAGGGTTTAGTCGATTTACACATGTGGAGGTTTCCCATTTTAAGTGTCTTGATTGGTTACCTATCGAAAGTAGAATGTATTAAATTAAAAATGGCACATAAAAATATCAATAATAGAGCTCCTTCCTATTTTAATGCACAGTTAATGAGCAGCATTGTTATAGAACTAGGCAAAGTCTTATGGATATTATGTCTTTTAAAACTAAGTATGGTCTTTTAGATACTCTGGGGCACTTTAGTGGAATAAATTGGATCTGGATATTAAAGATATTTCAAGTATGGTCAGTTTTAGTTTAAAAACTAAAAGTTGGCTTTTAAGTAGGTTGTTTTGTTGATGAATTTGTATTATGCATATGGTTATTCGTGACTGTAAATGTGGAATTTTATTGTAGTTTTTGTATTTAAATGCAGTGTCGGTGTATCATGAGTGGAGATTGTGCTTTACATCAAGGACCATAATGGAAATAATTTTATTTTAAACTTTATTGTGACGAATTTAGTGTATTCACTACATTGTTTTTGTCAAATAAAAAGAAAGAAAGAAAGATATGGATTACCTGCTTTAGCATTAGCGTCTGTTTGCTTGATTTGAGGCCGAGTTGTCTTCTATAACATGCGCAGTGGGGGTTAAGCATGCGTTTTAATCTAAATCTGAATGCATGTTGATATTAAAGTGCAGCACTTTACCTAAAAACAAGGTACATGCTTGACACTAAGTGTGTTAGTAGTATAACACATGGTTCTCGGGGCTTTTAAACATTTCAGATAAAGCTTTGTATCTTCATCTGTGTGATTAATTTAGGTTTTTGTATGTGTTTTCAATATG
>CM049824.1:1162500-1187500 GCA_027422435.1 Schizopygopsis pylzovi | reverse complement strand
ATTCTGAGACGGCAGATTATAGAAACTAGTTGATTATAAATGTATTCCATTCAATACCTATACATTTAAATGGAAATATAATGGATTATTTGTCTCAAGATGGTTTTGTTGGAATGGGCACATGCTAATGTCAGACCCTAGGGATGCACGATATTATCGGAATCGGCCGATAATGCTTTAAATGTAAATATCGTCTCGATATGAAAACTTATGCCGATAAGAGGAATGCATTAACTCACATGTGCTCAGGGTGTGCTAGCGATTATATCAACAGCGTGACTCGTTCTTGAAGCACAGTTTTGTGTTAACGATGATTATATTCGCTGTATTTAATCTGTGAAAGCACGTACAGAATGCGTTCGGTTTTAATTTAATCAGTAGGGGGCGCTGTTGGCCTGCTTCGAATTCAATTAAAAGTAAAATAGCCGACACGCGTAACGTGTTTCTGATTAAATAAAGCAGTAATTGATGTCATAAAATAATGAGTTTGTTTTGATTTAAAGGACACTTGTAAATTAAATAATTGTATATATACTGATTTATTCATTAATGTGTAATGTTTTATTTTTTAAACAAATCATAAGCTCTAAAGGATTTTCTGAATTTTACAACTCTTTTGCTTTAGACCGTCTACAAATGTTAAATCTTAAATAAAACGTTAGGGTTAACACTGCATCTGTCTGGGGGGGGGGGGGGTGCAGCAATTGATATATAGTTTATTCATAGTTATTTTCAAAGCTTCAATGTACTGTCAAAAGTACAAACGTCATTATTGTTTATTTAATTCTAATAAATAAGTTCTCATTAAAAACTAACCAAATATTTCTGCACGGGAGAGTCTTGGTGTTGTTTCCAAACAGAAAGGAAATATATCGGTATCGGCCCAAAATGAGTTGAAATAATCGGATATCGGCAAAAATCCAATATCGTGCATCCCTATAATGAATCAATAGTGATTTGAGCATTTTGTGTGCAGCGCTATCAAAGATGCAGCCAATGTAGAGCGTCTCAAATCAGTCACATTTCAGATAGGATGCTCCCTAAGAAGACAGCTGCCTATGTAGGGAAGTAGTACAACCTAATTCAAAGTGAGTGGAAGACACGGTGGCCTTTCACACTAGGGCTGCACGATGTGGGAAAACATCTAATTGTAATTTTTTTTTTTTTTTTTAATAATAATTGTGATTTTAAAATGTCATTAAAAATGCAAGTTTGCTGTGCCTCTTTTTAGGGATGCACAATGTGTGGCTATAAAAATAATAATGATAGTGATAATTAATAATATTGATTACTAAAATGAAATTGTAATACTTCACTATAAAATAATATTTTGCATTATAACTAAAATTACAATGCTAATACTAATGGTTGTTTTCATTTTTAAACATTAAACCATTGATTGTTTATTTAGTTGAGAAACAGCAGAAAGCCGTTGAAGCGTCCCTTTTGTGTAACACTTCTCATTAAGTGTGTGTTTCATAAACAAGTGCATGACACAAACTCAGATGCAGAGATGAGTCGGTGTCGTGTAGACCACAACACGAAACCTGAAACTATGTAGAAGCTAAGCAAGCAAACATTTATTTATACAGCACCAAACAAAGCAACAAAGTGCTTTACAATAAAAAAATCAGTACAGTAACAAAATACAGAAAATACCATCAAAATGGAAAAAAGGCCATACGATAAAAACTACCGGAGGATCTCAAGCAGCGACCAGGCTCATAGGAATTAATAAATCACTAATATAGACCCTTCAAAGCATTAAAAACAAGCAATTCTAAAACTCACAGGCAACCAGAGAAGAAAGTCTCTTTTCTTAGTACGTGTTAAAAGCACGATTTTGAATCAGCTGCAGTCTCTTACTAATGCATTACAATAATCAAGTCTGGAAGAGATAAAAGCGTGATGACCTTTTCCAAATCTGCCAGAGAAAGGAATGACTTTATCTTTCCAGCAAAACAAGACTGCATCACTTTAGTCACCTGAACATCGAAGACCAGGGAGTCAAAAACTACACCTACATTTAACTCAGCCCTGCCTCGTTCGGGAATAATATATAGTTCAGGATTGAACATGGCTAGTGTGGAAAGAGCCATACTTACTGCAGTGTTTGATGTCCTGGACTGGGTTTCTGTGGAAAAGAGGACACATAACCGAGATGAGGATTGGTGTATTCATAAAGGGTTTTTTGGGGTAAGTGAATCATGCGGTTTGGTTTTAAGCGGTGTGGGCGGGGGAACGAATGTTAACGTTTCAGTGGTCGAAAATAACGATCATGAGTGGAAAAGTTAATGTGGTCGAACAGGTAAAGTTGAGGTTGTATGTGGAATCCATTACAAGTCAAGCATCACTATTACTAGTGCTTAAAATGATTTGAACACACGAATGAAACTCTAGTGTGTAGACTCAAACCAGCATGAAACCACTTTACAATTACCCATAACACTCCAGCATCACAACTCTCTGAGCTTCAGTGACAGCGGCTTTGAGCTTTAGCCTAACATGCATGTGTGATCAGGAAGGAAGCAGACGTGTGTGTGTGTGCAGAGGTCTTACATCGCTCTGGAGCTGCAGTGCAAACCCTCCCAACCGCAGTAAGGGTCTTGAGATAATCTGCATTCGTCGCACTCATCTCCATAAAGACACGTCTGTAGGTCAATCTGAGCGACCTCGTTACTGGAACTCACATACAGACGCCTCTGAGAAATCAAACACAGCGTTAAGATCAATCATAGATTTCAAAGAACCAAATAAAGAAACTAGCTTAATAAAAACAAACTGAAGCTCGCATATGTCTGCATTCAGAGTAATTGAAAGTTAAATAAAACACGTATATCTATAGATTGCTCTGTGAAACATCATGCGCTCATTGTTATGACACACTGAATAATATCTATATTTTTGCATATGTCTGAAGCTTTTATTCAAAGCGACTTGCATTCCATGGAATATAATACTTTCATCAGATCATGCGTTCCTGGGAATTGAACCTATGACCTTGGCGTTGCTAGCGGCGTGCTCTACTGGTTAGCAGAGATTGGTATCATTAGATTGGCGTCATTACTTTTTTTAATTTAATTATTGATTTTCGGTACTTTAGGACACTATGTTGTTTTTGTATTATTGTCTATTTAATTGCAACCAGTGTTGGGTAAGTTACTTTCAAAAAGTAATTAATTACAATTACTAATTACATCATTAATCGTGTATTTAAATTACTAATTGCGCAGTCTGAAATGTTATTTAGTTACTCAATAAGTAACGTAATTATTCAAATCGCTAATTAGGCTACATCTTAAAATACCTATAAACCTTAAAGCATAGACAATAGAAATACATTTGATCATATTATTTTTAATTATATTAATAATATAATATTATTTAAATTCGAGTCAAACAAGGAATAGTTTAGCCTTTTAGCTTTAAGACAACTGTAACACTTAAACATTTGATAAAAAATGTAACTTTCTTTAAATAGAAATACTCTGAATGTCAGAATAACACAAAAGCTTAAAAGTTAAATAATATATTTCTGTTTGGCAAGATGTTCAGGAAAAGCCCAATTAGTAAAATCCAGACAGGTTTATTTAAAATAACACGTTAACTAATTAATTATAGAAATGATCTTCTCTGCTGAATAAAGCACGTCTTCTGATCTCAATCCCAGTTTATTCCTCTTTCAAAAACCATTTGATTATTTTGATGATTTATTAATCTATGTTTTTGTATCTAGATGAGGTTTGAGGGACTGATATAATGAGCTCAGATACTGGAGAGGGTCACATGTCTGATCTGTTTTAGATTAGTTTCCATGTCTTCCTTTGACCTGGTTTTTCTTAGTCGCCCTGATTAGTTAATTAGCTCCTAGTTAGCTCCTGACTAGTTCATTAGAAAGCTGTTTCTGTTTCCCCATGATTACATGTAGTCTGTGTTCTCCTCTGGTTGTTTTGATCTATGTGTGGTGCTACCCGGATCACTTCTGTTTGTTTTGATCTATGTGTGGTGCTACCCGGATTACTTCTGTTTGTTTTGATCTATGTGTGGTGCTACCCGGATTACTTCTGTTTGTTTTGATCTATGTGTGGTGCTACCCGGATTACTTCTGTTTGTTTTGATCTATGTGTGGTGCTACCCGGATTACTTCTGTTTGTTTTGATCTATGTGTGGTGCTACCCGGATTACTTCTGTTTGTTTTGATCTATGTGTGGTGCTACCCGGATTACTTCTGTTTGTTTTGATCTATGTGTGGTGCTACCCGGATTACTTCTGTTTGTTTTGATCTATGTGTGGTGCTACCCGGATTACTTCTGTTTGTTTTGATCTATGTGTGGTGCTACCCGGATCACTTCTGCTTCGTGTTTGGATTTGTATTAAAAGACGTTGATATCGTTCATTACTTGACCGACACGAGGGCTGTACCTTAATTTCATACGGATTACATAATCGGGAATATTCGTTTTCAATTACTTAGTAACGCGTTCTACCAAAACACAATTGTGACAAATGAAAATTATACAATATGAAACATATTTACTAATTTAAATATATTATTTTCCACAATCTAGTGTTTATATTTTTTTTTATGAAATGTTTACAATCAGAAAGCATGTCTAATAAACGAATTCATTAAACATATTATTTTCCTTCACAATAATAGAGGCCTTTATTTTTTTAATGGTTTAATGAAATGTTTACAATCAGAAAGCATGTCTAATAAACTGAATTCATTAAACATATTATTTTCCTTTACAATAATAGAGGCCTATATTTTTTTTTATGGTTTAATGAAATGTTTACAATCAGAAAGCATGTCTAATAAACTGAATTCATTAAACATATTATTTTCCTTCACAATAATAGAGGCCTATATTTTTTTTCAGAAATTCTGGTAATCAAATGAAGAACCCTAAAGCATTCAAAACGGTGGTTTTATTCCTCTAAAAATAACGTTTTGATTTTATTATGAGTGTATAGTGATATACTTCTGTCACAATTTCTTCAAGTTAAGAACCCAAGCTTTTATTTTGAAGGGTTGCATGTTTAGTTTTTGCTGTGTGTATGTGATAAAGCTATGGCACGAGTCACAGTACTTCAGGCACTCCTGCTTTGGTTTGGAAGTGAAGCGTTGGGTGTTATTCTGCGTGGTACCTGCGAAGCGTCCAGCAGCATGCTGGTGATGTGCGTCCCTCGTGGAAACGGCAGATACTCCGCAATCACAAAAACAGGCTTTTCCAGCACTTTATGAACCCCTCCGCTTTCTGTGAGGAAAACATTACATCAGGACATTAACTAATCTGTCTGCATAGCCCACATGAAAAGATACTAGTGTTTTTGAGTGTGTTATACTATAGTATTTACAACACATTGTTATTGACCGCTATAGCATATTAACTGTAGTCGACTGATAAACTGTAGATGTTACTACAGTAAACTGTACTGTATTGTAATACACTTAGTACAGTATTGGATAAAGTCATTTGTTTATATTACTATACTCGTTATATTACCACAGCACTATAGAATCACCACAACAAATTAGCATGGTTTTAAAACACTATAGTATTTTTTAATTGTATGCTAAACGTCACATAAAGCGATCTACTTTAAGTACATGACTAACACAGTTTATTCACATGAAGTTTTACATTGCATGTTGCTTTTGCGTGAAATAATCATGCTTTAATCATGCATGTTACAATGCGATATATTAGGTAGCATAATTTTGCTATATAGTGTTTGGAACAGCCTTAACGTCTGATGCCTAACGATGACACCTACTTAGCTCACTAGGGTTTGAAACTATTAGGTTGTGCAACTCATGCTACACTCCTCATAGTTATCATTCATTCAGCCTCAGTCGTCTGACTTTATCAGTGATTCATTACATTTCTCCTTGTCTTTACAAGAACCTTGCCTGCAGCAGTTACTCATCTAAATGTGGACCTGATAGGAGAATTGAACTGGTTTAAATCAACATGAAACTGCATTTACATCTCATATAACCTCTGTTATGAGAGAAAGAGGATGTTTGACGAGAAGCACTTCATAATGATCGACACATACGCACAATTGAGCCATCGGTAAGCCCCGCCCCCCTTAGTTACTGTTGCTGACTCGGACAAACAAATGGAGCTATTGGTATCTTTGTTGACTAGGGTATCGGTTATTTGTGACTAGAGGTCATCGGTATTTGTACCTGAAGGGTATCGGTATATTATACTAGGGTTATCAGTATTTGTACCCTAGTTGGGAAATATCGGTATATTGTACTAGCGAAAGTATCGGTATTTGTACTAGGGTATCGGTATTTGTACTAGGGTATCGGTATTTGTACTAGGGTATCGGTATTTGTACTAGGGTATCGGTATTTGTACTAGGGTATCGGTATTTGTACTAGGGTATCGGTATTTGTACTAGGGTATCGGTATTTGTACTAGGGTATCGGTATTTGTACTAGGGTATCTGTATTTGTACTAGGGTATCTGTATTTAGTACTAGGGTATCTGTATTTGTACATAGGGTTATTGGTATTTGTACTAGGGAATATCGGTATTTGTACTAGGGTATTTGTACTAGGGTATCAGTATTTGTACTAGGGTATTGGTATTTAGTACTAGGGTATCGGTACTTTGCTACTAGGGTATCTGTATTTGTACTAGGGTATCGGTATTTGTACTAGGGTACTCGGTATTTGTACTAGGGTATTCTGTACTAGGGTATCAGTATTTGTACTAGGGCTACTTGGTATTTAGTACTAGCGGTATTGGTATTTGTACTAGGAGTATTTGTACTAGGGTATCGGTATTTGTACTAGGGTATCGGTATACTTGTACTAGGGTATCGGTATTTGTACTAGGGTATCAGTATTATGTACTAGAGAGTATCGGTATTTATGTACTATGGGTATTGGTATTTGTACTAGGGTATTGGTATTTGTACTAGGGTATTTGTACTAGGGTATCGGTATTTGTACTAGGGTATTTGTACTAGGGTATCGGTATTTGTACTAGGGTATCGGTATTTGTACTAGGGTATTGGTATTTGTACTAGGGTATTGGTATTTGTACTAGGGTATTGGTATTTGTACTAGGGTATCTGGTATTTGTACTAGGGTATCGGTATTTGTACTAGGGTATCGGTATTTGTACTAGGGTATTGGTATTTGTACTAGGGTATTGGTATTTGTACTAGGGTATTTGTACTAGGGTATTGGTATTTGTACTAGGGTATTTGTACTAGGGTATCGGTATTTGTACTAGGGTATTGGTATTTGTACTAGGGTATTGGTATTTGTACTAGGGTATCAGTATTTGTACTAGGGTATCGGTATTTGTACTAGGGTATTTGTACTAGGGTATCAGTATTTGTACTAGGGTATCGTATTTGTACTAGGGTATCAGTATTTGTACTAGGGTATCGGTATTTGTACTAGGGTATTTGTACTAGGGTATCGGTATTTGTACTAGGGTATCGGTATTTGTACTAGGGTATCGGTATTTGTACTAGGGTATCGGTATTTGTACTAGGGTATCGGTATTTGTACTAGGGTATCAGTATTTGTACTAGGGTATCGGTATTTGTACTAGGGTATTTGTACTAGGGTATTGGTATTTGTACTAGGGTATTTGTACTAGGGTATCAGTATTTGTACTAGGGTATCGGTATTTGTACTAGGGTATCAGTATTTGTACTAGGGTATCGATATTTTTAATAGGGTATCGGTATTTTGTATCGGTATTTGTACTAGGGTTGAACACTTGGGATTTCGTTTTGTTTGGATTCAGGAAATGTAATAAAATAAATGATATTGCCGATCCTCTCAGGATACCTGAGTCAGTGTTACAAGTACCCCAGGCACATCGTTTTTACATTTCTGACAGCATAAACCCATAAAACCGATGCGAGCTTCGGATCGTCCAATGTTTCTCTATGGCGCTGAAACCTAAAGATGTCCGAGTCCCGCCCCCGTGCAACTGATACTCGATTCGCATTTTTTTCTGTTTAACTCGTAAAGATAGTTAAAAAATTACACTGGAAAGGTTGGAGTAGCATGGAGTGTGGGAAAAAGCTGACTGTGTGTGTACGAAGATGATTTTATGTGTTTTATGTATTGTTGTTTTGTAGTTCATTTGGTTGTTTTTGTATTTTAGTTTGTGTTTTTTTTGAGTTTGGGTGTTTATTTGGAGTTTGGGTAGGTGTTGTTATGGTCTGCCATTGGCTAGTCTTCGTTCGAGGGGAGGGGCTTACCGATAGCTCAACTGACCAACATGAACTGCTTTGTGATCATTTTCATAGAAATTAACTCATGATACATAATGATTTTCTGAATGTTTGAGCATTGTTTCAGCATTTTTTAATTCTGTTAAATGATTAAATTACACATTATGCTATTATCCTCCTTATTGTTGCTTAGTGAGTTTTGCGTTCTTTTTTACTTTAATTCAAGTTTATTTGTATATAGCGCGCTTCACGATACAAACCCTTGCAAAGCAGCTTTACAGTAAATTATACATTTTACATTAAATTTAGGAGAAGGGTATTAGTGGTGACTATGGCAGAAATGTACAGTAAAAAATCGAATCGTAAAATCTACTAATTACAAGTAATCAAACAGATGGAGGATAACTGCCATGAGTATATGTTTGCGATTAAACTAGTGCTGTCAACTGATTAATCGTGATTAATCGCATCCAAAATAAAGTTTGTTTACATAATATGTGTGTGTGTACAGTGTATATTAATTATGTGTGTATATATATAAATACACACACATACAGTATATATTTTGAAAATATGTACATGCATAAATATATATTAATATTATATATAAATATATTTTCTTTCTTAAATATACAGTATACATGCATGTGTGCATTTTTACATACATAATAAATATATACAGTACATGCATATATATATATATATATATCGTGATTAATCGCATCCAAAATAAAACATTGTGTTCACATAATATATATGTATGTACTGTATAGATTAATAATTTGACAGCGCTTGATTAAATGTTGCAATTAAGCGAAATTGACTTCCTTTCACTATTGCTGTTCCAGCAGCAGCACCTGCCTAAAGTCCATATTAAGCAGAATCCTTAATGAAACTGAATCATTAAATGAAATGAAATTCACGTACCTAAAGACAGAAGCAGGACGGTGTGGCCTCGCACCCGGTCCACCTGTATATGAGTGTAATGATGGTGTTTGAACAGCAGGGGGCCGTTCTCTGGCACCACCCACTCCTTCATCTCTGGACGGTCCTTCATCAACACCAGCACTTCACCGCTTAGACGAGTACTGTCCGGCACACACTAAAGGAACGAGTGTTAGAAACAATCATTACTGTTGTTCGGACTACACAGCTCAACGGCCGGCTTTGATATATTTACGGTATTAAATTGACAAAATATCATCATGGAACATGAGTAGTGATCGACCAATATTGATTTTTTATAACCGATACTGATACCGATTATATGTACGTTTATGTACCCGATAACCGATATGCAGAACCGATATTATTTACTGTTAATGATTTATTATTATTAATATTTACTGTTAATATTAGTACTATTATTTACTGTTAATTTACTGTTAATACTGTTACTGAGTGAAGCTTTGGTTTTTCCTCCTTTCAGGCGTCTTAACAACAACAAACAACTGTTGAAAATTTACATTTTCATGTCAAATTTAAAATTCAAATTACAACAATAAAACATTTTATTTATAAAAAGCATCATCAGCAACACTGATATTAACAATAAGCAAAATAATGTGTTCAAATGGAGAAAATAAAGGACAGAAGTCATATCAACTTCATTTTAAACTACAGTTTTAGGTTTATAATCTGTTTAATAGACTAAAGAGTGAAGAATAATTCACTGAATAATATTCTTTGGAATATTGTAATAAGCTATAACAAACAAAACATCGTATTTTATTGCATTTCTTAACTGTTTTATCAGAATTATTAAAATGTTTTTGTCTAAATTATGAAAACTGCTGACAGTGCGGTTTATCTATTTACACAGAACTATACTCCAACTGCGATCGCTTGCGGAGATAATAAATAATTAATTTTGATAGAGATGTATTTATTTAGATGTTTATTTGGCGAAATAATGGTTCTATAATAAATGTTAATATAATTTATCGTGTTTCAAACGAGTGAATCTTGTATAAAGTTACAAGTTGTACAAGTTACAAGTTAAAGTTGCATAAAGTGTGTCCACTGCTCCAGGTGTGTGTGTGTGTGTGTCCACTGCTCCAGGTGTGTGTGTGTGTGTGTGTGTGTGTGTGTGTGTGTGTCCACTGCTCCAGGTGTGTGTGTGTGTGTGTCCACTGCTCCAGGTGTGTGTGTGTGTGTGTGTGTGTGTGTCCACTGCTCCAGGTGTGTGTGTGTGTCCACTGCTCCAGGTGTGTGTGTGTGTGTGTGTCCACTGCTCCAGGTGTGTGTGTGTCCACTGCTCCAGGTGCGTGCGTGTGTGTGTGTGTGTGTGTCCACTGCTCCAGGTGTGTGTGTGTGTGTGTGTGTGTGTGTGTGTCCACTGCTCCAGGTGTGTGTGTGTGTGTGTGTCCACTGCTCCAGGTGTGTGTGTGTGTGTGTGTGTCCACTGCTCCAAGTGTGTGTGTGTGTGTGTCCGTCCACTGCTCCAGGTGTGTGTGTGTGTGTCCACTGCTCCAGGTGTGTGTGTGTGTGTGTGTGTGTGTGTGTGTGTGTGCACTTGGATGGGTAAAATACAGAGAACACATTTCACTGCTGGTTATACTCTGTATAATTGTGTATGAGACTAATAAAAAAAAAAACGATTCTTCCAAATTTTCTTCCAAAACCGATATCCGATTATAGTAAAATGCTAAAATATCGGTAAACCGATATATCGGTCGATCTCTAAACGTGATCTTAATATCCTAATGATTTTTGGCATGAAAGAAACATGTATCATTTTGACCCATTGTTGTCTATTGCTACAAATATACATATGCTGCTTATGACTGCTTTTGTGCTCCAGGGACACATATGGTTTATATTTTGCAATGATGATAAAAACAATCAAGCAGTTGCGTTTTGCTAGATGGTATATATCGCCATATGCGAGTATATAACTTTATATGAAAGCTGGACGAATCAACTCAGTTGAGATGTGCTATATATTATATATTGATTCAGTGAAAGGTCGTTTTTACCGTTCCAGGCCGGTGATCCGCAGGAACCTTGACCGAGTTGAATTCAGAGGAAGTGAAGATTCTGCTGATTTCAGTCATGTTATAAACGCACACAGCACTCATGTTCCTGTAAACAGAGACAGAGCTTTACACTTGAGACGCATGCGAGCACAGTGTTTGTGGAACACTTTTAACACTCGACTGACTGTAGCATAGCCTCATGTGACTCGCTAACACTCATGTTTGCTTTTTACACTCATGTGACGGTAAATTCAAAAGACAAACAGACACGTTTTGGAGTTTTTCGTGGATATTTACACACATTTGAACTATCAACTATAGAGGACAGTGTTGGGGAAAGTCACTTTTAAAAGTAATGCAATAAAATATTGCATTACTCTCTAAAAAAAGTAACTAATTGTGTTGCTTTTTAAGGAAAGTAATGCATTATGTTACTTTTGGGTTGCTTTTTCTCATCCGGCCTGATTGTTTTTAATATCAAAAGTAGTATTTTTGGCAAATGTAAAAGGCTTTCACACCAAAAGTCGAATGATTACGCGTGAAATGTAAATGCAGCTCAAAACAAACTTTTCAGATGTGCTGCGTTCTGGGTTGCATTAAAGGGATCCCTTGGTATTAAGAGCTTAATATAACATAAATGATGTGTCTTATTTAAATATGTAGTAGAAAACCCATTAAAGATGTTATTTAAATAATCAAAATAGTTTTTGGACTATGGGGGGGGTGCCATTATTTATGTGCAGCGTGCATTCTGCGTCGATGACGTCAATAAGCTACTGGCGCTTATTTCTATAGTCTTTGGCTTTTTACCGAAACACAACTCAGAAAATTAAATACTGATACAATACCACATTGTGTGGCTTTAGGTTGTAATTCTCAGTCGAAGGGCAACAAGAGAAGAGGAGAAGAGATGCCTGTGGACGTATAAAACTACCTAAAGACCCGCTTCTTTCTCTCTCCACTTTAGCCCTGATGCCTTCGAGTCTTTTAGTAGAGCACAGCTCCTGAGCGAGCTTACGAACGCCCGAGACGAGAGACGCTAGATGCTGTTAGGATGAAAACAGTTTCTCAGCGCGGATCTTACTCGATATCAGAGGCGTTTAGACTCCTTGTGAGGGAAAGCATCCATGATACAGCATTTGGTTTAACCCTATACTTATATCACCTCCACCTGTGAGCTCTTTCAGTCGCTGTGGTCATCATATCAGTGTTTTATTTTCCCAGTTGTCTGTGTTGTGGTAAAAATAGCATCAGGTAGCGCTCTAGCTCACGAGTGCAACCAAAAATAGCGCCCCCGTAGTCCAAAATATGTATAAAACAGTGATTTTTTTTAAATAACATAAAAATTCATGTGTTTTCTACTACTTATTTCGGCTAAGATACATCAGTTACGTAATATTAACCCATACAAGTCTTAATACCCAGGGATCTCTTTAAGAATAAGATGCAAGAGAAGAAAGTTCACCACTCTTACTTCGATGAAACACAGACGTTATGTTTATCTGAGGTCATTTTTGCTTAGTATGGTTGAATTGTATCATTGAAGGTCAGCAGCAAAGACACTGGTTAATAAAATTGGATTAGAGCATATTTAATTATTGCAGGTTTGTATAATATTCTGGGTTTGCATTTCACTGTTTTTATTGATTTTGAGGAATACTGAATGTGTTTTTGTGCAGGTGAGATGAATAAATAATGTTCATATTTAGTCTCTAACTACTACACAATGCTATGCGCTTATTCCTGATTTCTCTCAACATGGCAACACCAGAGCTGTCAGTCAAAAGTAACAGTTACTTTTTTTTAAAGTAACTCCGATATTTCCTTCTAAATTAAAAAGTAATGCATTACTTAACTAGTAATCTGATTATGTAACTTGGGTTATTTGTAATGCATTACCCCCGACACTGTTAAAGTCACGCATACTGATCACCTAAAACATAAAGCATTTTGTCTTACCAATAGTTTCTGAAAAGCGCATAAATTTTGGTGCCGTTGTCCAGTGTGGCCACATCTATCATCTGAGTGAATTCATATCCTCTCCCACAGAACAGACGGGTGTAAATCATGGACGTCCAGCTGTTCTGAAGCTGACTCTTAGATCCGCCTCTGTCGTTCTGAAACAGATTGAGTTGTGTTTAAATGCAATGTCAAGCTTTGCTTTCTCTTTGGCGTGTCACGAGCTGCTCGTGCGTAGATAAGATCCCTGCAGTTGCAAAGACTAAAGCCTCAAACCCAAAGAGATATTCTTTATCAAAGTTAAGACTCGACCACGCCTCCTAAAACGGCTCGTTTAAACACGCCTCCACACGTCTACATCACTGTGTGGGGATATTTGCATAATGCAGCCTAAATGGACACGTAAAGAAAGAAGGCGGAGCTATTATTCTGGCTGTAGTGTTGTTGCAGCCGCCCGGCGCCGTGTCCTGGAGACGCTGTGTTTCGTTGTGAAAGTGAAAGTATTTGTTTGGGCTTGCAAAAGAGGACACAGCTGGAAATCAGTGTTACGTTGTGTTTCCAGAAGAGTTCAATCCTAATATTGGAGTGTGTGAAACGCAGTTTACGGGAGAGTAGCTGGAAGAGTAGCGTGTAATGCACAAACCTGTTTCTATAAAGTGGGGCAATTACAACTGTGCAAGGATAAATATGCTTTCATATTTTAAGAACTTGCTACTGATGATTCAAATGCAAGTTTTGAGCAGTGTAGAGTAGTGCTTGTTTGTCGTTTCTCCGATCACAAATGCAGACGTGGTAATGTTAATGCGGCGCGACAGTATAAGTCATTATAATCAGAGATGCAACAAATGCCTCGTTTATAGTGGGTTTTATTGTTTTTGTGTAGCTGTGGCGGGACACCGCATCACAGTAAGTGGCGTAACATTTACGCCTCACGCTTAAAGTATTCGGCCAATCACAACGCACCGGATAGCTGGCCAATCAGAGCACGCCTCGCTTCTCAGAATGATGAGTTTTGTAAAAATCGCACGTTTCAGAAAGCAAAGAGGAACAACAATAATGTATAGTGTGTGTGAAAATAATGTGTTTTTTGAACCTCAAACTACAAACACATTGCATTACACCAAATACACCAAATAATGTTCTTTTTAGCAACATCATATGACTTCTGCATGCATTCAGTGCATAGGGTGAGAGTCATATGCACTAGTTTTATGATGTGCCTTCGATGTATATAAACACATCAGCATTCTGCTGAACATCTATTCTTCCACGTAAGAATTAGACTGAGATGAGGGGGTTAAATGATTATTATAATAACAATCAGGTTCTGCGAGTGTTTCTGCATTGCATTGTGATTTCTCAAAATATATAATGCAGTCAAGAAAATGTAAACATACCAAACATGCCAAAAAGCCACTTTATCCATACGTCATCTTGTAAGAATCAATATTTGTATAACTGCAGAAAACTGAGATATTAACTAGAGAGTATCTCAAATGCTTTGATAACATGTGAGATCCCAGAACCTGCATTCGATAAGTCATCAGCAGCTGAGTTTATAATTATAGAAATGCTCCCTTTAGCACACTTGTTGCTGAGAAACATCTTTATTAAACACACAAGTGTTGCTAACCAAGTGCGTTTCACACCTACTAAAATAACACAGTAAGGAGGTGAAAGAGGAAATTCAGCCGTCAGTGTTTCCTACACACAGACTTTACCTGAGCGCCCAATTCACTTATTCAGTTATACATGATCAATAAATCATGTGCAAAACAGCGCTAAATATGTTAATATGCTCATAGTTTGATACTCAGACAAAACATTAATATAGCCAAAAGTACCTCATATAGTGTAAGTTAGATGCATATTGATTTATGTTATGATTTAAGTATTGTGAGCGTGATTCAATGTAGTATTAATAGGTCGTCGTGTTTACTAGTTATACTTGTTTTAAGTATGACAACACAAAATATCATTTTTCTATATATTTATGGTTTGTGGCAAACAGATCTGAAGTGTCAAAGCAAACGTGACACATTATAATGTGACCGTCTCTATAAACCCTGTGGGAAACACACATCGTGTTTAGAGACAGATAAGAAGAACAGGCTGTATTTAGCCTATATATGTTTAAATTATACTTTAGCTAAGTGGCTAAGCCATATAATTAAAATGATTTTTATATATAAGTATGATTAAACATTCAGGGCTCTATTATAGAGCCTCTATATACTTATTTTGTATCTCTTGTAAATGCATTTAGACCGCACATACCCTATAGCATAAATAATGTTATGAGATGTATGTTTTAAATATAAAAAGTGGAATATAGAAATGATAGAAAAGTGTTTTTGTGTCGCGGAGCTGATAAACGGTCCGCGCTGCGCAGCTCAAACGAGTCGTGGGATTTGGTAACGCTTTTGTTTCGTTTGTCTTTTGATGTTCATCATATACAGACAAACACAATGTACTTGAACCGGCAGAACACATTGGTGTCGGTCTGGAGCCCTGGGCTTTGTTTGTAAACATTTGTTAGTGAATTAGAGCAAAAGACAATATTACAATTTAAGCCACTTCAAATTAACTTCTTTTTTCTTGAATTGTTGCCCTGACATGAAGAAAAGTGCCACAGACCATGCTAACAAAACATATAATCCCTCTAAATGCGCGTGTCTCGTAGAAAGACGTGTATGTATGTATATAATATAATATAATATAATAGCCTATATAAGGCTATTTGTTGCTTCAAAGTGACAGGGCTCAGTAACCAACAACCTAATTTGACCGATGGCAAGATCTGCTGTAACTTCTCATCGATGGTTGGCCGGTTTACATGTCAGTCAGAAGCACGAGCTTCAGTGGACGGTTCCTGGCGAGAGTAAACTGCGGTTCGGGATTTTAATGTGCATGGAAACTCAGTGATGATTATGCGTACAGGGCATGGTAATAAAAACATTCGGGGCTTTTCTGAAAACATTCAGCCCCCTTAGCCCACCCACCCCTGAGTATGATTATCAGCTGAGGCAAGGTCAGGGCGCATCTCTAAGTGCAATCATATGAATACAATGTAAAGCTGTATGTGTTTAAACTTAGCGTGCTGCAGTAAGACACACTTTCTGGGGTGCTTCTGCTCACCGTGCAGCTCTGAGAGACTCGTGCCATCCACTGCTCAGATTCACCGTCTTTACTTTTGTGTTTCTCTGCGAAGAAGGAATACACTTTGTCTTTGTGTTCTCCCGTACCAGCGATCAGCTTCAGGTATGCTTGCTCTAAAGAGAAAAAACAGCATCGTTCTGATAACAACATGAGCTCATTTCAGTCCAAACGTCACTGTGGCATTGAAACATGTGGGTAGTGTTGTTTAACCCTTTACGATTCCTGTAAAATTTGCCTAAAACGCCTTAAAAAAGGCATACCCAAAGTAAATTGCATGCTGTTCTTGAACCATTTGGATGATATGCATGGCGTTGGTCTCCTTTGAAAGGTGACACTCTGAGGTTTGTTTCTCAACAGTCAGAATCACTGTAAGTCTTACTGATATTGAGTAATAGCACTTTGAATACACAAAAAAAATTATTCCGCCTGCATTTGTTTGTAAATAGAAGCCTGCAGATGACTATAGCCGGGAGGTATGAACTGGAAAATACATTGGGATCACAGAATGAAGCCTTACCAAGCCAAATTTACCATTTGATAAACAATATATTAGACAATTAGTGTTTTACACATGTTTATCTAATTTTATGTCTAGACTCTTCCAAAAAAAGTACACTTGGGAGACTCCAAAGGACGCTTTGTAACAACGACACACACAATGCTGTAATTCTTGAATGCTTTAATGTACAGTCATCATTTTGGGCTCTAATGAAAGGTTACACTTGGAGCTATTCAGTTTCTCATCCAGATTCACTGTCAATAATTACTGACACATAGAAACTGAAGCATAAACACATTATAGTGACATTTATTTATAGAATCCAAAATGTGTACACTTTTAAAATTACATATATATTTATAATCTAAATAATTTTTTTTCCTATATTTCTATTTCTGTACATAGTACATTATTTAATTTGTGTTTTTTTTCTTATATTGGTGTTATATTGCATCCCTACTGTGTTATTCCTATGTATGTCTTTACTATCATGCATGTCTGCATTATGCCAACAAAAAGTGGTCTGATAAAGACACAGATTGTACATGCTGTGTTTATAGTATCTTAAAATGGTTTACATAGTTGAAATCACAAGAATCTCAGCTTTCCGTGGATATATGACATTAATTTTTTTTGTATTATTATAATTTTTTTGACGACTTTACCCTGTCACACCACTAGGCGTCCCGCCGGCGGTACGCTGGATTCTTAAAGGGTTAATCTAATTGCTCACCTGATTGAGTCGTCTGAGGCCAAATGTTGTCATTTGTGTTGCTGCTTATCCTGTATAACCCTTTATCAGGCTTGGTGAAGAACAGCATATTACCTGAAAGATTGAATATAGAAATCAGACAGGACGACACATGCAGCATGTAATACAAATACATGATTTGAATCTTTTACCAGAAGGAAAATGAGGTGACTGTTTGGACTTTCAGCACTGAAAAGACCCTAACAATCCCATAGGTGTGCCCTGATAAACACCCTGAGCTCATGGAAAGAGTTTGGCACCGGTTTAATGCTGGAATGAACCGCACAAGTTCCTGTTTCTACCACGAATAATAATAATCATAACAATACTGTATTGTACTCCGCTGATACGGATGTGCCAAACAACACAAAGCGACTAACTGTTTTAGCATAACTGACTGATATTCAACAAATATAAGCAGTCTTAAGCAGCACAGGTATATTTGTAGTAATAGACAACAATATATTGTATGGCTCAAAATTATAGATTTTTCTTTTATGCAAAAAATCATTAGATATTAAGATCATGTTCCATTTAGTAAATTTCATATCGTAAATATATCAAAACTTAATTATTGATTAGTAATATGCATTGCTAAGAACTTCATTTGAACAACTTTAAAGATGATTTTCTCAATATTTAGATTTTTTTGCTCCCTCAGATTCCAAATATTGTCCAATCATAACAAACCATACATCATTTGAAAGATTATTTATTAATCTTTCAGATTTTATACAAATCTAAATTTTTAAAAATTGTACCCTTATGTAGATAGGTAGTACGTGTAAAAAAAAAATATTATATTTGAAATGTAATGAAAACATAATTCTATTTTCAGAATGACAATTTTTTTCCTCAAACATATCATACACACAAGTGTTTTTCAGTCTGACGCAGTTATCATTTCCCCGTCCTGTGCCGCGTGGTTTGAATAGCAAGTGCATGTGTGCTCATTTGTGCGCCTAAGGGTCTGTAAACGAGGGCGCATTGTTGACGCGTTGCTATTTAAGGAGCTGAATATAGACTGCGCCATAGACCAACTCAAACCTGCTCTAAAGTCAATGGTGCAATTTGTTTTCTTATTTAAAGAGGTGCTCGTTCACTTTTCTTACTACACACAAACATGCCAAATATTAAAAACTAAAGCATTACGGTGTAAAAGAATATTATTGTGCATGCTACATAAATGTCATAATGGATAGTCATTGCGTTTATCAGAATGAGCACATATTTGCTCGTGCAGTAAAGGGGATGGGAGATGAGACTCTGATTGCTTTATTGCACGTTATGCCCAAAACACACACTTCAGAGAATAAGGACAACCCGCCTTTGTTATACTAGCAGAAGTGATTCGGCCTCGCCCTGAGTGCACCTGCGCCGTGCGCTTTAGCCCATGCACTTAGAGCGATAACATAGAGCCCATAGTGTGTGCTGTGAAACACCCCCCCCAGGGGGCAGGGGGCAATTACTGTAGTTATTCTGCTCTGAACATCAAATCAACTACTTGGTTGAATAAAAATATTTTGACTTTATATTTAAAAATGACCTCAAGTTAGCATCAGCTAGCTTGTTATTTTATTAGTTTTTTCAACTAGACTAGTATTATTTTGTAATTCATAGTTATTGAATATATTCTTTTTTTTTATTCATTTTAAGCCAAAACTGCCTGTACTCTGAGGGGGGGGGGGGGGTGTTTGCTCCATAGGTGGGGTAAAACAACCCCATTGACACAAATGTAATTTTTGTTAAAAATCTAATAACATGAAAACTCTGGACATTTTTCATACTTGGTTTATAAAAATAAAATAAAAATACATTCTATTACTTCTGCTGAAAAATAAAACAACTTTATTTTTTAAAGAAATAATCACAAAATATTTTAATTTTAATAGCAAATCCCCTTTATTTGCCAAAAATTTAAATGATTAATTTTCATTAATTAAAATATAAATTAAATCAATATGTTATGTCTTCATCTGATAACCAGTAAAATGTAAATACACAACACAGAATTTCTGAGGGGGAAAAATATTTAATAAAGCTACGGTAAGAATAAATAAAAATAGTTTGAATGCATAAAATAATTAGACGTGCTAAAACACAGAATTCGGTAACAATAAAACATAAGGTGAGAAGGCCCTAAACATTTGATAAATGAATGTTAAATTGCATAAGTTTCATGATTTTTATTAATTAGACATGCTTTTTGATTAACACAATTTAATTTGACCATTAAAAAGGAGTCCAGAAAAATTTAATTGGGCCCTACTTTTAGCATGCAGACAGTAATTCAGCACAGACAGCGCTTTCAAACAGATCCTGATAAACAACCGTTGTTTTTAATTATATTCAACTAGTAAACCATCATGTTTAATTCCTATTACAGTAGCTAAACAAATGAGCTCTAGACAAGCCTTTTAAACAAGGGTCAACACGAGTCTGTACAGATCTATATATGGAGACAATCTCTAGACATCAGCACACGGAAAGGTCTGGTTCCTCTGCTATTTCCTCAGAAAACCACTGAGCTAAACACAGCACTACAGAAAACTGCTTGTGTTGAACATCTGCAGATTTTAGACACTTCTTGTCAGACACTATCGGTAACTATAGTTCAACAAAAATGACCATTTAAACCCGAATACTGAGTCCAGGAACCCAAAAATAGGTATTTATAGCAGAACATCTAAACTGGCTATTTATAATACAAGGTTTTAATTTAGTCTCCTCATGCAATGCATCATACGTGCATCATAAGTGCACAAGCCAAATGGACTTCTGTTAAAATATTTATAGTGCTTTTTGGTGCTTGACAGTCATTGTGTGGAACAGAGCAGCTTGAACATTCTGCTAAACATCTCCATTTGTGTTCTACACAAGACAAAGTGATACGGGTTTGGAAATTACACGAGGGGTTACTCACCTACAAGTTGAACATTAACAATGAGTTACGTGTAGAATCAGCAATAAATGATATCATGCAAATGCAAATCTGCATTATGAGCATCAGCAGCAGTGCTGGGTTTCAACACGTCGGCAGTTTCCAGAAACATTGCTAGAACAAGCAATGTTGTATCATGTTGAAACACTGTTTCATAATGTCAAGTTTTACTCAACTCTGTCTATTTCTACACCACATGTGGCTCCGAAAACAACCACTTTACCCAAGATTAGTGCCTCAATATTACAAATCGTCAAACAGTTGCACTTCTAAAGCATTTCATAAGAATCTGCATCAGAACCGTGGCGGACAGAGATGGAGAGGAAGGGAAAGTAGGAGTGTTCGAGAAACCGGACCAAGCACAGCCTACCTAGTATGTTCCCGACTCTAATATTAAATACTGTAAGAATACTCCATTGTGCTCTGCTATGTGGCAAACAATATACTAGTCATTATCAAGACTCTCTGAGTGGGCAGTCAAGAATGTCTCTCATTCATCAGATGACATTGAATATATAAAATGGATGCTGAATGCAAATTTTCAACATCATATTCAACAAGAATTGAAACGTGCCATTATTTTTGCAATTCTAAAAATATGTGCAAACATGCATGAACATTAATGCATTTCAATACTCATTAAAAAGTGCAATACTCACCAACAAGTAATGATGGCTCGTTAATATCTGGCTCATAATTTTCTGACGTGAAGCAATTGATCAGAGAATAACTGGAGGTCTGGAACAAAAGACATGGTTTTAGTTTCATACTACAAGAATTCCAGAAATGTTGGGACGTTTTTTTTTATTTTAATAAAATGAAAACTAATATAATTTCAAATCACACGAGCCAATATTTTATTCACAATAGAACAGGTAACATAACAAATGTTTAAACTGAGAAATTTTACAATTTTATGCACTAAATGAGCTCATTTTAAATGTGATGCCTGGTACAGGTCTCATAATAGTTGGGGGGGGCATGTTTATCATGGTGTAGCATCTCCTCTTCTTTTAAAAGCAGTTTGAAGACGTCTGGGCATCGAGGTTATGAGTTTCTGGAGTTTAGTTAATGGAATTGGTCCCATTCTTGCGTGATGTAGATTTCCAGCTGCTGAAGAAGTTTGTGGTCGTCTTTGACGTATTTTTTGTGTAATGATGCACTAAATGTTCTCTATAGGTGAAAGATCTGGACTGCAGGCTCTTCTACTACGAAGCAATGCTGTTGTAATCGCTGCAGTATGTGGTTTTGCATTGTCCTGCTGAAATACACGTCTTCTGGAGGGGAGCATATGTTGCTCTAAAACCTTTATATACCTTTCAGCATTCATAGTGCCTTTCAAAACATGCAAACTGCCCATACTGTATGCACTTATGCACCCCCATACCATCAGAGATGCTGGCTTTTGAACTGAACACTGATAACACGCTGGAAGGTCTCCCTCCTCTATCCCCGAGGACAGAGATTTCTAACAAGAATGTCAAATTTGGACTCGTCTGACCATAAAACACTTTTCCACTCTGAAACAGTCCACTTTAAATGAGCCTCGGTGCACAGGACACGACGGCGCTTCTGGACCATGTTCACATATGGCTTCCTTTTTACATGATAAGAGCTTTAGTTGGCATCTGCAGATGGCACGGCGGATTGTGTTTACCGACAGTGGTTTCTGGAAGTATTCCTGAGCCCATTTAGTAATGTCAATGACAGAATCATGCCGATGAGTGATGCAGTGTCGTCTGAGGGCCTGAAGACCACGGGCATCCAACTAAGGTCTTCGGCCTTGTCCCTTACGCACAGAGATTCTCTTAATATTTTGATGATGTTATGCACTGTAGATGATAATATTTGCAAAGCCTTTGTAATTTGACGTTGAGGAACGTTATTTTTAAAGTATTCAACTATCTTTTTACGCACTCTTTCACAGATTGGAGAGCCTCTGCCCATCTTTACTTCAGAGAGACTAAAGCTAGACCTAATGTCAATTAACTTAATTAGTTGCTAGATGTTCTCCCAGCTGAATCTGTTCAATATTTCTCGCTTTTTTAGCCCTTTGTTGCCCCCGTGCCAACTTTTTTTGAGACCTGTAGCAGGCATCAAATTTGAAATGAGCTCATTTAGTGGATAAAAGTGTAAAATTTCTCCGTTGAGACATTTGTTTTTATATTGTGAATATAATATTGGCTCATGTGCTATGAAAGTCTTTTCATTTTCATTTTATTCAAATAAAAAAAAAGTCGCAACATTTCCGGAATTCGTGTAAATTCACATGAGATTTAAATGCATACAGTAAAAACAGGACATACCATGTTACAGCACACTGTATTTCCATCATGTGATCTACAGATGAACAGGAGATTTCCATCAACGCCTCTCTGAACAATGAGACCCTGTAGGAACAGAGCTGCTGGAAAACCAACCATTAAACAGCTGTCAGTGACCTTGCAGTCTACCAGCAACGCCTGAATCAACACGGTTTATATCAATGTTTAATTATGCATAATAACGGTGTGTTCATGTAAACACATCGAACCTTAACCTGCATTTTTACTGAAGTGTGCATGCGTGATATCTGATAGGAAAGCATATTCACTGCGAATGATTTTAGGAAATATATTGAACATTATAAAAAAAAAGTGTATTAATATATTGTGCATCTGAAGAAGTCATACGCTCATAAAAACAATATGTGACCCTGGACCACAAAATCAGTCTTAAGTGTACATTTTTCGAAATTGAGATGTATACATCAACGGAAATATTATTTATTCAGCTTTCAGATGATGTATGGTTTGTTATGATTGGACAATATTTGAAAATCTGGAATCTGAGGGTGCAAAAAAATCTAAATATTGAGAAAATCATCTTTAAAGTTGTTCAAATTAAGTTCTTAGCAATGCATATTAATAATCAATAATTAGGTTTTGATATATTTACGGTACTAAATATCTTCATGGAGCATGATCTTAATATCCTAATGATTTTTGGCATTAAATAAAAATCGATAATATTAACTATAAAATGTATTTTTGGCTATTGCTAAAAATATACCCCAGCGACTTAAGACTGGTTTTGTGGTCCAGGGTCACATATATGCAAATATGAGAGGAGAAAAATAAGTTTACCAAAGACATTTTCTAATATTCTAGGGTTCAAATGCTTTAACGTTTAACAACATCTACGTAATTTTCTAACTCGCATAACAATTGGAAAACTCATAGGATTACACTGTGATGATACTACTAGAGAATAACCAGAATTTTACTTTTTTGTAAATTGTTCAGGGTTATGTGCATGTAAACTAGTAAAACAGTTATTTCAATAAACATATTCTCAGACTACTGTATAACACTCAGGAAAACCTGATGCCGTGGGAAGCGTGAATATCACATGTGCTGCGTAAACATCTTCTGTCATTTAATACTTACAGAGTTGTCTGAATCTTTGCTTTCGTCCTTACATAGAGACAATTCACCTAAACAAGGATTCAAACATCGTGCATCAGTCATTAAACATTACAAACAAAACAATGACGCTGTGCAAATAAGTGACGTCTGCATGCTTGATTATGTTCCACGAGCCATAAACATTACTTTAAATAGAAAAAAACATTTTCAATGTCTTGCATTGAAACAGCTACTTACGTTTTTGCATAATCATTTAAATTAAAATGCCATCTTTCTCCTCGCAGATGAACTCATTTACAGTCTGAGATCTACTGTATATATGCATGATAAATATGACAGTACCTGATGGGGTTTGGAGGCTTGTGTTGGGCTGATGGAAAAGAGGATCTTGGGTCCTCCGACCCAGATGATATCATTACCAGAGGTGCTGACGAGCTTCACCAAACTAATATTATTGTTATCAAAAGAAAACCTGGTTATACCTGAAACAGAGAGGCGGAGTGAAGTTATGAAGTGTATTCAATCAAAGATCGCCAACACTTTATTTTAAGGTGTCCTTGTTACACATCACTATTATAACAACAATAAATGATGCTAAATTACATGCAAGTAACCCTAAGCCAAACCCGAATTATCCAAACCATATAGTAAGTATATGTAGTTAATTAATATTACTCAGTACTGTTTAAATGCATAATTACACTGTAACAAGGACACCTTAAAATAAAGTGCAACCAGAGCTAGTTTAAAGCGGTTCCTGCACATTAATACAGAAATGATACACAACACAGAAATGATACACAGAAATGCAGAAGAGACAGCTGCGAGTCTGAGATAAGAGACTGGGGGGGTGGTTTGAGGTAAAAACCAAATAGAGTTCTGTTAAAATACATAAGAAAATTACATGAGAGTTTGACTCATAAGATGTGACATTAACCTGGTAAAGTAAACACGAGTTATTCTGACTGTATTAATATCTGCTGTAAATTCATACTGGTTTCAATTCAGCTATTTTTCTTCTCTTCTAATTAAAGGCTTGAGTTGACATCAAAATGTTGTACTATTCAATACAAAGTTAATCAT
>CM049824.1:1132500-1157500 GCA_027422435.1 Schizopygopsis pylzovi | reverse complement strand
CAGCTCGGCTCTGCTTCGGATCACTGATGATGACTGTGTCACTGATTAGAACCCAGGGCCATTTCCTCTGCGCCTTAATGTGATCAGGAATGATGAGTTGCATTCGGACAGAACGAAGTGCAGTAAACGAACCCTCGTTTAGAGAGTTTAACACAACAGCAGGTTTATTCACATTGCTCTACCACATAGGATACTCTAGAGGTGGACGCACGAGCAAACTGCTGAGTCATTAATAATCACTGATGAGTTTTATGAAATCATGCTGCGGTAGATTCAGACACGTGCCATGCTATTATAAACAGTGTTGGGGAGTAACCAGTTACATGTAACAGGATTACGTCATTTAAATACAAAAGTACTGTGGCTGAGAATTAGTGTAATTAAATTACAGGCATTTATGAAAATGTTAAAGAGGTTACATCTTAACATTTTCCACATGCTACATCTTTTATTTATTTATTTCCCAAATTGCATTGACTGCTGTATTATAGAGATACCAATGTTTCAGGAGTTTAGGACACAGAATAGATTAACTGATGTTTTAAGCTTTAATATTTAGAGCTATCTCAAAGTAAAAGAGGTGCTAAAGTCTGATTTCATGGTGGCTGTGCTTTAGATGATTATAATCTTAATTAAAGTTCTGCAGGATTCTGACGGTAATCAGTGTTGAGTTCTACTGTGAGGTTAAACCTGCCGGCTTTACATGTTTAGAAATTATTAACAGTTAGAAAATTAGAAAAGTGATCAAATCAGTTACATTGCATTGATAAAGGAATTAAAATAGTTACTAATTATTAGATTTTAAACGGGGTAACTTGTAATCTGTAACCTGTTACATTTGCAAAGTAACCTTCCCAAAACTGATTATAAATATATTCACCTGGCTTCAGAAATTATTATTATTTATGCATTTGACAGATGCTTTTATCCAAAGAGACTTACATTGCATTCAAATGTAATAATATATAACCATAAAAACCAGTCATAAGTGTCAATTAATTGAGATTTATACACCATCTGAATAAATGATATTTCCATTGATGTATGGTTTGTTATGATCGGACAATATTTGTAAATCTGGAATCTGAGGGTGCAAAAAAATCTAAATATTGAGAAAATCATCTTTAAAGTTGTTCAAATTAAGTTCTTAGCAATGCATATTACTAATCAATAATTAAGTTTTGATATATTTATGGTAGGTAATATCTTCATGGAACATGATCTTAATATCCTAATGATTTATGTCATAAAAGAAAAATGTATCCCATACAATGTATTGTTGGCTATTGCTATAAATATAACGGTGCTGCTTATGACTGCTTTTGTGCTGCAGGGTCATGTTTATAAATTCATGTAATCCCTGGGAATTTAACCAATTATGCTAGAAAATTATGGATTTTATCTTCATATTGATTATGTGTTTGTTGGTACATTTCTCTAGGGCATCTACAAATCTTATTGGCCGTTGGCTTGGCATCAGAAGTCCCGCCCCACGGATGACAAAGAGGCGGGGCTTTTCTTACCCCCTCCACCTGCAGAACATGTGACGTTGACTCTAAGCCCCTCCCCTTCCATCAACACTCTGCCAATCAAACAGCAGTACGAAGAGCTGGACGGAGATGTTCTGGACTATCCCTCATTTAACAGCAGCTCGACGCCGTCAGAAGACGATCTTTGTTTACCATCTCGTCCTCCGAAGACTCGTTTCAATCTACGGCGGCTCAGCTCCCCCGCCGTTCCCTGCAAAGCCTCTAAACCTGTCCGTAGTCGTTCCTCGCTCCAGACTATTCCTAAACTCAGCCTGGTTGGGAAGTCACGCCGGGCGATTGATCGTAAAAGCAGTGATAATGTTTCGTTTTCAGAACGCAGCAAGCTTAGCGCCGAGAGTGGCCGATGTTACGGCTCTGGCTCTCACAAAACCACACCTTCCCTTCACTTCACCCTTCTTTTCTCACCAGCAGAGGGCAAGCTCACCGTCACCGTTCTGGGTCTCTACCGAGGCTCTAGGAAACTAAGTGGGACTACGGTGAAGGCTTGTCTGTCTCCGATATGCCTTGCACCGATTCTGGGCGGCCCTAAGCGCAGACACAGCCTCGGTCCGGAGGCTCCGGCGCAGGTGTTCCAGCTGCAGGTGAGGTCAGCAGAGGAGCTCCAGTCCTGTACCCTCAGACTGACCGTGTCCAGCAGGGATTTCTCAGGTCTGAGGGAGACGGCTTTGGGCGAACTCGAACTTCCATGTGCTGAAATCCAATGGGAACCCGATTGCACTGTCACCTTTAATCGGCAGATCAACCCTGCGAGGAGGAGGCTGAGGAAGGTATTATGCATCGTGTACCTGGTTAAGATGCGTTTAAGGGTACATTTGTGGCATCATATGCGGGCCACTTTAGACTCACAGCCACATTAGCCATTGCTTACCATCCCATATCTTTGCCAAAACTGGCCCAGATGCGTTTTAGGATAACTGGGCCACATTTGTGGCATCATATGCGGGCCACTTTAGACTCACAGCCACATTAGCCATTGCTTACCATCCCATATCTTTGCCAAAACTGGCCCAAGATGCGTTTTAGGATAACTGGGCCACATTAGTGGCATCATATGCAGGCCACTTTAGACTCACAGCCACATTAGCCATTGCTTACCATCCCATATCTTTGCCAAAACTGGCCCAGATGCGTTTTAGGATAACTGGGCCACATTTGTGGCATCATATGCGGGCCACTTTAGACTCACAGCCACATTAGCCATTGCTTACCATCCCATATCTTTGCCAAAACTGGCCCAAATGCGTTTTAGGATAACTGGGCCACATTAGTGGCATCATATGCAGGCCACTTTAGACTCACAGCCACATTAGCCATTGCTTACCATCCCATATCTTTGCCAAAACTGGCCCAGATGCGTTTTAGGATAACTGGGCCACATTTGTGGCATCATTTGCGGGCCACTTTAGACTCACAGCCACATTAGCCATTGCTTACCATCCCATATCTTTGCCAAAACTGGCCCAGATACGTTTTAGGATAACTGGGCCACATTTGTGGCATCATATGCGGGCCACTTTAACCTAACAGCCACATTAGCCAGTGTTCACTGTGCTATATCTTTGCCAAAACTGGCCCAGGTATGTTTTAAAATACCTGGGCCACATTTGCGGAAACAAATGTGGACCACATTTGGTTTACACCCGGATTTGTCGATTGTGCTACATTTTTGTCAAAGGTGGACTACATGTGGTTGGCACTATTTGGGCCATATTTACTATTTACCACATGGGCCACTTTAAAGTCACATTCAGATCAGACATTGCCGTGAGCACCACATCTTTGCCTACAGAGGCCCACATGTGATTTGATACATTTAGGACATTTTTGCTATTTTACATGTGGGCCTTACATCCATTTTGTACGGGCCATAAGAAGGCCAGCAGTGCCGCATCATTGACTTACAGTAAGTGGCACACATCCGCATGCTATCTGGGAACAAACCTTTCAAGTCATTCAGAGAACACAAGAAATGTACACCTCGTTGCAAGAAGATGCGTGAGAAATAAAAACAAAATGTTCTGACATTGGCTCAAAATGCACAAAAAACAAACATACTTGACTCCTGTGACTTACTGCAATCAGTCTGAAAATATCGGAGTCTGTGCACATTAAATACAATGCGATTTTCTGCTAAATTCATCAACTCTTGACTGCCTAAAGTCTGCAAACTGACTCTGACGTTTGGCAGCTTGCGTTGATGCATCCAGACTGCAAACTGGGCAAACGTGTATCCCAGACAAACACACAACTTTGTCCCAAATCAATCACATCATTGGTCCAAAATCCTCTTTCACATAGCTATATATCTAAGTGTTCTGAGTTAAGTTCTGGTTAAGCAGATCCAAAAGTGTTATTTGACCTCATAGCTTGTATTTGATTACTGCTGAATCCAGCAAATGGTGCAGTTTTGCTGTAATTAAGGTGCATTGAGAGGATGATGCCCTGAGGAGTTAACATTGACAGCCACAGTGTCAGTATGAGTGCAGTACTGCAACTTGTAATCCAAATCGACTTACATTGCATTGAAGGTGTGCATTTGATCAGTTCATGCATTCCCTGGGAATCAAAACCCATGATAGATAGTCAAGCTCTGCTGTTTGAGCTACAGCAATGCTGATAATAACGCAGATGTGAGATCTGGAAAGGTTTCTGTCTGCTATCATCAGAGCTCAAACTCTACAGCACACTTTTGCAGTGGGATTGTACAACTGCGTGACAAGCATGCCAACAAATGGTGCGTTATTGTGGCCTGGAGCCAGAGCGCTGTGCCCTGCAGAGATGAACACAAGCCAGCGCTGATCAGAAACACAGCAGAGATGCGTCACAGAGCAGAGGAGGAACTAGAAAAACTGTCAATGTGGGCCTGACATGAATCTCTACAATAGTTTGAAGGGTAGTTTAAAGGTTATAAGTCTAATTCTTAGTTATTGAATTTGAATTGTCTTTTTATTGTGGCCAACCTAAGGCACACCTGTGCAATAATTATGCTGTCTAATCAGCATCTTGATATAACACACCTGTGAGGTGGATGGATTATCTCGTTCACTAACACAGATTTACACAGATTTGTGAACAATATTTGAGAGAAATAGGCCTTTTGTGTACATAGAAAAAGTCTTAGATCTTTGAGTTCAGCTCATAAAACATGGGGTAAAAACAAAATGGTTGCGTTTATATTTTTATTCAGTGTAGATAGATGGATAGACAGACAGACAGACAGACGATGATGATGGATAGACAGACAGACAGACGATGATGATGATGATGATAGATAGATAGATAGATAGATAGACAGACAGACAGACGATGATAGATAGATAGACAGATGATGATAGACAGACAGACAGACAGACAGACGATGATGATGGATAGACAGACAGACAGACGATGATGATGATGATGATAGATAGATAGACAGACAGACGATGATAGATAGATAGACGATGATAGACAGACAGACAGACGATGATGATGATAGATAGACAGACAGACAGACAGACAGACAGACAGACAGACAGACAGACAGACAGACAGACGATGATAGATAGACAGACAGACGATGATGATGATAGACAGACAGATGATGATGATAGATAGACAGACAGACGATGATAGATAGATAGATAGACAGACAGACAGACAGACAGACAGACAGACAGACAGACAGACAGACAGACGATGATGATGATAGACAGACAGACGATAATGATGATAGACAGACAGACGATGATAATGATAGACAGACAGACAGACAGACAGACAGACAGACAGACAGACAGACAGACAGACAGACAGACAGACAGACAAGACAGACAGACAGACGATGATAGATAGACAGACAGACAATGATGATAGACAGACAGATGATGATGATAGATAGACAGACAGACAGACAGACGATGACAGACAGACAGACAGACAGACAGACAGACGATGACGACAGACAGACAGACAGACAGACAGACAGACAGACAGACGATGATGATGATAGATAGACAGATAGACAGACGATGATGATGATGATAGATAGACAGACAGACGATGATGAAAGATAGACAGACAGACAGACAGACAGACAGACGATGACGACAGACAGACAGACAGACAGACAGACAGACGATGATGATGATAGATAGACAGACAGATAGACAGACGATGATGATGATGATAGATAGACAGACAGACGATGATGAAAGATAGACAGACAGACAGACAGACAGACGATGATAAACAGACAGACGATGATGATAGACAGACAGACAGACGATGATAAACAGACAGACGATGATGATAGACAGACAGACAGACGATAATGATGATAGACAGACAGACAGACGATGATAGATAGATAGACAGACGATGATAGACAGACAGACAGACAGACAGACAGACAGACAGACAGACAGACAGACAGACAGACGATGATAAACAGACAGACGATGATGATAGACAGACAGACAGACAGACGATGATAAACAGACAGACGATGATGATAGACAGACAGACAGACGATGATGATGATAGATAGACAGACAGACGATGATAAACAGACAGACGATGATGATAGACAGACAGACAGACGATGATGATGATAGATAGACAGACAGACGATGATAGATAGACAGACAGACGATGATGAAAGATAGACAGACAGACAGACAGACGATGATGATAGACAGACAGACAGACGATGATAGATAGATAGACAGACGATGACAGACAGACAGACAGACAGACAGACAGACAGACAGACAGACAGACAGACAGACAGACAGACAGATAGATAGATAGATAGATAGATAGATAGATAGATAGATAGATATATACAGACAGACAGATATTCAGATATGTCAGCATAATGAATAGTCGGACTCGTTACGTAACGAACGCGTCCCATTCCAGAAGATGCTGGTTTGATTGAGCGTGGGCTCAGAGTCTCTCTGAAAACACTTCAGTGCGTTTGATGCTAATGTTCAGATGTAATGCGACAGTGAGTTTGTGCTTCCTCTGAGAGTGTAATCCAATTACGAGGAAATGTTATTTGAGGAAAAACACTGACACATTCATGATCTGGAATTAAAATCTGTGTCGAGACGGCTGACAAATACCCCTCACGTCTCCTCCAGACAAAGTTCAAATCCTGTAATAATTATAATTCATCACTATTCGTCTTTTGTGTCCGTTCAGAGTCAGAGTTCCCAGGATGCATTGGGGGACGCCGGGGCTTCTGTGAGTCCGGTGCGGTCTCTGGGTCAGATCCTGATTCTGCTGCAGTATCAGACGCTGGCGCATCGTATGAAGGTGATGGTGAGGAAGGCGGAGAACCTGCCCAAACTCACCAGGATGCCTGGCGCTCCAGGTCTGGATGAATGTATTTCTGGCATTTTCACTTTGGATAAAAGCATCTGATTAATAAAAATCTGCTGTGTACATGTAAAATTTTCATGTTCTGTGTAAGTCCGATACAGTGTTGGGGAAAGTGACTTTTAAAAGTAATGCATTACAATATTGCGTCACCAGACCTAATTAATTGTTACTTAGTTACTTTTTATGGAAAGTATATATATATCGGTATGGCAAGCCGTTTTGACTTTTATTCCTTCACAGGATATGAATTCTTGATATCAGCAATTGCATTTCCACTAGAAAAAATGCTAATTGTTGATACTGTAATTGTATTTTTTTCACTAGTTAAATGTCACCATAGGCTGCCATTCGAAATCAATTGTTGATATCAATAATTCATTTCTTACTTATTCATTTCTCTCCAATTTCACATATCAGAAATACAATTCTTACTAGTCTATTATTGATATCAACAATTTAATTATTGATATTAAGAATTAGCATTTTAACTACTAAAAATGGAATTGTTGATATCAAGAGTTCATATCCTGTGAAGGAATAAAAGTCAAAACGGCTTGCCGTACTTGTGTTGCCACATTGAGAGAAATCAGGCGTAAGTGCAGAGCGTTGTGTGTGAATATGATCTTACTGTAGTTCTAGACTAAATATCAACATGTATATTTACTCATCTCACCTGCACAAAAACACATTCAGAGTTTATTTTGTTGTGAAAGGGCTTTTACATTTGTCAAATAATAACTTTTTATATCAAAAACAAACAAGCAAGCCCTGCCCAGATTTACAAAGTAACTAAAAAGTAACGTAACTCATTACTTTCCATAAAAACGAACTAAGTAACATAATTAGTTGCTTGTTTTAGGGATTAAGGCAATATTGTAATGCATTACTTTTAAAAGTATCCCCAACACTGGTGATAGTATATATTATATAAAGGGAAAAACATTTTTATGACGTCATTATTATGATAAAAAATATGTATGTGATAATTATGGCATTTTAACGAGATATCTCACTATTACGAGAAAATATGATGTTTTAACAAGAATAGATTAAAGATTCAAATTTTATGTTAAAATGAAAAAACGTCTCGTACTAATTACTTAATTATTTAAAAATGTATCTGATTACATAGCTCGCGTTACTTGTAAATTGTTAAGCCCAACATTGGTCAGATAGACAGACGGAGAGACAGATGGACGGACGGACGGAAGGACAGACGGACGGACAAACAGACGGAAGGACGAACAGACGGACGGACGGACAGACAGACAGACGGAGAGACAGACGGACGGACGGACAGACAGACAGACGGAGAGACAGACGGACGGACGGACAAATGGAGAGACAGACAGACAGACAGACGGAGAGACAGACAGACAGACAGACAGACAGACGGACGGACGGACAGACAGACAGACAGACGGAGAGACAGATGGACGGACGGACGGAAGGACAGACGGACGGACAAACAGACGGAAGGACGAACAGACGGACGGACGGACAGACAGACAGACGGAGAGACAGACGGACGGACGGACAAATGGAGAGACAGACAGACAGACAGACAGACGGAGAGACAGACAGACAGACAGACGGACGGACGGACGGACGGACGGACGGACAGACAGACAGACAGACAGACGGAGAGACGGACGGACGGATGGAGAGACGGACGGACGGACGGAGAGACAGACAGACGGAGAGACAGACAGACGGAGATACAGACAGATGGACGGAGAGACAGACAGATGGATGGAGAGACAGACAGACGGACGGAGAGACGGACGGACGGAGAGACAGACAGACAGACGGAGAGACAGACGGATGGACGGAGAGACAGATAGACGGAGAGACGGACGGACGGACGGACGGACGGACGGACGGAGAGACAGACAGACAGAGAGACAGACGGATGGACGGAGAGACAGATAGACGGAGAGACAGACGGACGGACGGACAAATGGAGAGACAGACGGACGGACAGACAGATGGAGAGACGGACGGACGGACAAATGGAGAGACAGACAGACACAGACAGACAGACGGAGAGACAGAGAGATGGATGGAGAGACAGACGGACGGACGGAGAGACAGACGGACGGACGGACGGAGAGACAGATGGATGGACGGAGAGACAGACAGACAGATAGACGGAAAGACAGTCGGACGGACGGACGGACGGACGGAGAGACCGACAGACAGACAGATAGACGGAGAGACAGACAGACGGATGGAGAGACGGACGGACGGACGGACGGACAAACAGACAGATGGAGAGACGGACGGACGGACGGACGGACAGACGGAGAGACAGACGGACAGACAGACAGACAGAGAGACGGACGGACAGACGGCGAGACAGACGGATGGACAGATAGATAGATAGATAGATAGATAGATAGATAGATAGATAGACAGATAGATAGATAGACAGATAGATAGATAGATAGATAGATAGATAGATAGATAGATAGATAGATAGATAGATAGATAGATAGATAGATAGATAGATAGATAGATCTCAAGAATAGCATAGTCCACACTAACACTGTAATGATAAAAGCACAGAGAAACGATATAGTTGATGAATGATGAAAATATTGACAGCCAATCAGAATCCATCCTGCTATAACGTGTTCGAGACTTTAAAGCGGCAGACGAGCATGCGCTTAGAATAAACAGACGATATCATCCGCTGGTGTGGATGCTAATATGATTATCTTTCTATTTATCGTTGTTGGTGTGAACGGGGCTGAAGTCAGTCAGTCATGCTGAATCCAGAGTGGTCTCTGTTTCTGTAGATCACTATGTCGTCATCAACCTGCGTCAGGATGGTCAAGTCATCAGCACTAAGGAGACGAAGGGCGCCAGTGGAGCGAACGCGGTTTGGAACGCACCCTTTCTGTTCGATCTGCCGTCTGGTGACATTAGCCGACTACCCTTGCTCCTGGAGATCATCGTGATGCAGGTCAGAAGAGTTTCACAATTCAGACATATGTACAAAAGCAGTCATAAGCAGCACAGCTATATTTGTAGCAATAGCCAACAATACATTGTATGGGTCAAAATTATAAATTTTTATTATATGCCAAAAATCATTAGGATATTAAGATCATGTTCCATGAAGATATTTAGTACCGTAAACATATCAAAACTTTATTATTGATTAGTAATATGCATTGCTAAGAACTTAATTTGAACAACTTTAAAGATGATTTTCTCAATATTTAGATTTTTTTGCACCCTCAGATTCCAGATTTTCAAATATTGCCAAATCATAACTGAATAAACAATCTTTCTATTGATGTATAAATCTCAATTTCAACAAACTGACCCTTATGACTGGTTTAGTGGTCCAGGGTCACATATATCACATGTCTGACCGAGTCACGCTTTGATGTGTATTCATATTTTACAGTAATGACATTACTCTGTCTTTGATTGACAGGGACGGCTGTACACGAAGAGTTGCATTCTGGGTCGTGTTCTGATTGGCTACGGAGGTCCAGAGGCGGGAAACCAGCACTGGAGTGAGATGTACAGCAGGCCGCAGGTGGAGATGACATGCTGGCATGAACTCCAACCAAACTCCTTATAGGCCGGCAAAGCTTGATTGACATGCCCCCGAACCAATCAGATCCCTCTCTCTTGTGCTTGGCACGCATTCACTGCAGAGCATCTATTGCTGAGACACTGATACAGTGACACATTTCTACAAACCTGATGAAGAAACAAACTCATCTTTAGCTTACATTTTCAGGTGAACTGTTCCTTTAAGCTGTTTGAGGTCAATCTTGTTTTCTGTTTTAAAGTCTAATTCACTGATTATGACTCCTGTGCAAATGCATTTATGTTTCTTTGACTCATTTAAAAGAACAGTGTTCCTGTGGCTCGGTGGTAGAGCATTGCGTTAGCAAAAGGTCTTGGGTTCAATTCCCAGGGAACACATATACTGATACAAAAAAATAAAAGTATAGTCTGAAGTAAGTCGCTTTGGATAAAAGCATCTGCTAAATGCCGAAATGTAACTGAGCAAAAAAATACACTAATTCGCCTGTTTACTTACAAAAATCTGTTGCTTGTTAAATGGTCTGATATTTATAAAAATATGAGTATATGAGGCTCTGTTTCTTGTGTGGGTAAATTCACTTTACAGTCACTGTCTGTGATGTCGTGCCTTCCTTCCAGTGGTTTAATCTCTCGGTTTCTCATCAGTGACTCACTCGTTCTTCATCAGTTCGTGTATCGGTCATTTGTGCAGATCGATGCGGCCGCTGCTCGACTCACGTGGTTCAGATCCGCCTGACATTCAGAGGTCACACGAGTTACAGCAGTGTGTTCTGACAATCATCACGCTCACAATAAACTGAATAAACAGCAGAGTCATCATGACGTCAGATCTGGAGCCACTAAGGTACTTTTGAGTGTTTTTATTATGATGATGATTATAGCACCAGTCATCTGTCTGTGGTTAATTACACAATGAAAGGAAAACACACAAGAAGGTTCAGCTTCACCACGTACAGTAAAGACATTTGATTTAGTGCACTACTGTTGTTTTTTACACTCGGAGTTTTCCTGGATCACATTACAGTACTTCCTGTGTGTGTGTGTGTGTGTGTGTGTGTGTGTGAGAGAGAGAGAGAGAGAGAGAGAGTGTGTGTGTGTGTGTGTTGTGTGTCTGTGTGTGTGTGTGTGTGTGTGTGTGTGTGTGTGTGTGTGTGTGTGTGTGTGTAGTGTGAGAGAGAGAGAGAGATGGGTGTGTGTGTGTGTGTGTGTGTGTGTGTTGTGTGTGTGTGTGTGTGTGTGTGTGTGTGTGTGTGTGTGTGTGTGTTGTGTGAGAGAGAGAGAGAGAGTGTGTGTGTGTGTGTGTGTGTGTGTGTGTGTGTGTGTGTGTGAGAGAGAGAGAGTGAGACTAAATGTGTGTACAGTACACTACAGTACTTTTATTTCCACTCTTAAGCTTGAATGTTTAAAGCAAAGTATCTCCTGGGAATATCACATATTCAGATCAAAACAAAACTTATACTTAAATATGTATACTAAAAATATACTAAATTTTACTTATACTAAAAAATCTGTAACATTTACGGTTAAAAAAACGGCAGCTGTAGTTACCGGAATTCTTCCGTAAAAAATACGGTAACAACATTTTAGGTTTTATGGTTTTAACTTTGATTTACAGTTAAATACCGTAATCTCATTAACTGATGTAATGTTAATATAACAACCTATTGAAGTACTGAAATCTGTTTTGTACTTTTGTAATACACTGATAACCACCAAATGCAGGAGGTGATGATGAGAAAGTCACATGATGAACCAAAGCCAATCACAAACAGCTTTTAAATATTAACATGCACCGTGTCATTCACACAAACACTAAACACCATCACAGTGAGACTCATTAAACTGAAATATGCAATAAACATTAATTTAACAACATCAGATGTAGCATACAACCCTGATAAACATATCTGATAAGAACAAAACAGTTATTTCAAAGAAAAAACATCAAATTCAAACTAAATTTGAAATGCAACGCTGGGAATTCTGGGAAGTCGGTTTACGGTTTTTCCCTGTAAATTTTACAGTAACTTACCGTTAACCCTTCAACAGGTTTTTACTGTTGCATTTTCACTGTTTTTTACCGTTGAAATCACGGTAATTTTTTACAGTGTGTATATACTCTACCTTTCAAAAATCTGGGCATTTGTAAATGTTTAGAAAGTCTCTTCTGCTGCATTTATATGATCAAAATACAGTAAAGATGTTCAAATATTATTAGAATTTAAAACGGCTGTTTTCTATGTGAATATGTGTTAAACTGTACTTTATTTCAGTGATGCAGCGCTGTATTTTCAGCATCATTACTCCAGTCTTCAGTGATCTTCATAAATCAGTATAATATGCATTCTAACATTTCTGATTATTATCAATATTGAAAACAGTCGTGCTGCATAAACATTTCGTGGAAACCGTGATGCATTTTATTTGTCAGGATTCACAGATGAACAGAAAAGTTCAAAAGAACAGCATTTATTTGTAATACAAATCTTTGGTAATCTTTACTGTCACTTTAAATGCTTCCTTACTGAATAAATCTACTAATCACTTTTAATGAGAACCCACAGGGATCCCAAACTTTTGAACAGTAATGCACATAATGTGCAACATGATTATGAATGCTCACGATGCATGTATGTTTGAGACTGTGTTCAGTACTAATGCTAATAACCATGTGCTGTTTTGCATAATTAAAAACATGATCTAATATATAAAAGAACCATAAGTTCCATAAAAACACCATTGTAACCTCATCACCCTTTTATTCACATCATGGAAACTCCATGTGAATATTAATCCTCTGGTTTCGATTGACAGCTGCGTTAGTTGTGGTTTTGTTTCCTCTTTCGAATTTGTCATCAAGAGTTTTTTTGTCTTTTAAATGACAAATTCTGGTTCTGATTTATTAAAACACCCAGGCCGTGTGAATGAGTGTCTGTAACGAGACGTGTGCTGTGTGTTTTCTTTGAAGAGCTGCTGCTGTATAATGATGATTAATGAACTCGTGCTACCTTTGATCTGTCAATCATCAGACTGTGGGGGCGGAGTCTCGGCAGGCCTGCTCAAAGCTCATTGGATCAGAGGAGACGTGATTGGCAGATGAAGGGAGGAGCAAACACAGGCATGCAGTCGGTTCAGCTGCTGTTTATTCACATGGTTCATGTGTGATCTGTTTGCACGCGATCGTATTAAGAAAACATGTAAATCACTTTAGATTTCTGTTTTAATTGTTTTCTCCTGCAACTTTAAATACCAACCACATCCAATATGTTTACAGGTGTCGTGCATATATGCCTGTTATTTAATTTTTTTTAGTTTTTGTTTGTTTGTTTTTTCTTTAGATGGTTGTTGTTGATTTGAATTGTGTTTATTAATTAATTTTTGTAATGTATTTATTTAGTTTTGTCTTTTAGATGGTTGCTGTGAGACACTTAATCACAAAAATAACATTATTAATTAAATTAGAATATTGAGCCACTTCAAAAATGATAATAATAATAATAATAATAAACAACAAAGAAAATCCGTTTGTTCTCCCAGAGAGTCTTAGCAGGTTTTTCCATCGCTTATTTGATTAGTAGAGTATATCAGGCGGATAATATCATTATGTAGATGTTTTATGAAGTATTTGTCCTCTTTCAGAGCTGATGTGATCCTGGAGCTACAGATGAGGTCATAAAACACAGATGACCTGAAAATATTGGAAGAAATTATGGTAAAGTACCAGACGAGAAAAACACGTCCTCTCGCTGTTATTATTGCTCCGTGTTTTTTGTGCATGTATTTATTTATTTATGCATTTCATATGTTTTATTTTATTGAAGGGAAGTTTCGTGATTATTAGAAACTGTAAATATGTTACAGTAATGATTGTGACTAACCATCAGCATATGATTATGGTCACGTCACCGCTTTCACTTCCTGTTTTTGAGGCATAAACATAAACATAAAGACACGTGATTGGCACAACATTTGGGTTTACCCACAATGCACCAGTCTGTGCATGTAAAGATGTTATAGCGCCTCCTACTGATCAATGACGACACAGCATGTGATTGAGTTTGAGACTTATGATATTGGTAGTATTTCCTAACATTACATTAGTATGTATTTTGTAACGTTTTGAATCTGGCAGCTCCTATAACTAGTAAACTGTCCACATTACTTGAGAAATAGTTTCTTGCAGTCTTGTGTGATTTCAGACCTGTTCAGACCTGCATCTGTTCATGTTTATCAGCTTTACAGATGATTCTCACCCGTGTGTGCTCATAAACGCTGCTCGTTAAAGTCTGCGGCTTCGTTTGGAGCTTGTGGTACGATTTGTTTCATATGCATCGGTTTCCTTCATTTCCATTAACTCGGTGAACTCACGCTGAGAGCCGGAGCGGCTCGTGAACCATATTTCTTCGTTAGTGTCAAGTCAAGTCAAGTCAAGTTGAGCTTTATTGTCATTCCACTACATGTGTGGACATATAGTGGGACGAGATGTCGTGCCTCACAGGACCACGGTGCTACATAAATACAAATATACAACACAAAGTAAAACAGTATAAACCTATACACAAACTAACCTACTGTCAGCTTTGACTATACATATGCTATATATAAAGTGGTTACCTATACATAAACTAAAAAACAAGAAACAAAAAATACAAACTGTACAAAAAATACAAACTGTACAACTGTGCAGAAGACTTCAAATACAATACTGTACATGTGCAAAAGAGAGACATTCAAGCAGCTGGCTGGGGAACAGTGTAAGGTGATTTGTGGTGCATGAGCCAGTAAACATACATACATTACAGTCATATATTACTGTGTTGTGTACACAACACATGTGTTATTAGTGTTCAGCACTGGATATCATACAAATACAAATCTAACGCTTGGATGAATGCAATGTTGCTTGGATAAACTGATGCTCTTTCAAAAATATTTATTATAATATTTAAAAAATATAAATATATTTAACAAGTTAGAATTAAAATAAGTAATTTTATGAATTAAGACAAATTAAGTAATTTTATGTATTAATACAATTTTATGATATAATTTTTGTGATATAAAAATTAATTTTATGAATTAAGCCAAAATGTTGACTACTGTAAAATTGTAAATGTATTTAATTGCCTCTGAATTTTTAAATATATATTGGCATATGAAAGTTTAAACTAAATATATTTTCAATAAAAAAAAAAAAATTTTATTTCGCTTGACTATTTACAAACATATAATATATATGTGTCGCACATGCACACACACACACACACACACACACACACACACACACACACACACACTCTCTCACTCTCTCTCTCTCACACACACACTCTCACACACACACACACACACACACACACTCTCTCACTCTCTCTCTCTCTCACACACACACTCTCTCACACACACACACACACACACACACACACACACACACACACACACACACACACACACACTCACTCTCTCTCTCTCACACACACACACACACACACATACACACAGTATCTCTCACACACACACACACACACACACACACACACACACACACACACACACACACTCTCTCTCTCACACACACACATACACACACACACACACACACACACACACACACACACACTCTCACTCTCACTCTCACTCTCACTCTCTCTCTCACACATACACACACACACACAATCACACATACACACACACACACACACATACACTATCTCTCTCACACACTCACACACACACACACACACACACACACACACACACACACACACACACACTCTCACTCTCACTCTCACTCTCTCTCACACACACACACACAATCACACATACACACACACACACACATACACTATCTCTCTCACACACACACACACACACACACACACACTCTCACTCTCACTCTCACTCTCTCTCTCACACACACATACACACACACACACACACATATTTTGGCCATATGGGAATGCTGCATCCGAACACTTAGTCAAGTAAAGTAACGAGACACAATTTGAGGAGTCATTGACGTCTGGAGCACAAATATTTAGTATTAATATTTTAGTATACAGTGTGATAGGGAAATGAATGCATGCATTAAAGAAGAGAAAGTTGTGTATCACTATGAAACGGATGAATTCTCTCCTTTAGAATACGTTTAATTCTGGAAGGTCTCAGACTGATGCTGATGAGTTCATTCTGTCCCGCTGTGACTCTAACACACAAATATCCAGTAACGTCTCTGTAAATTCTTCAGAAGTACATTTGTGGCCCCGTAAACATTTTTATAGGTGTTTAATGAATTGTGTGTGAATGTTTGCATTGAACTCCCTCCAGACTGAGACTCGGCTCTCAGATCACAGACTTAGAAGAAATAAAAGATTAGAAGAAGATTCTGTGTTCATTGCAGATATTAAAATCATTAGAAAAATTAACATTATTTAACATTTTATTTAGCTTTTCACGTGAAAAGAAAACTCAATTCTGTTGAATAGAATTAAATGTTTAAAAACTAATATCTGAAGGTGATTGTTGCTGGTTGAATTACTTTTTTGTTTTAAGCAAAAGTTTTGATACTTCAGAAAACAAGACATTCAGCATGAAACATCTGCAGCTGTGGATGAATGCACAGATTCAGACGTGTCTGATTTTTACGGTTTCTCTGTGATTTGTGCACTTGTTCCGTCTGGAAAAGGTCTGTGTGTTTTAAGGAAATCTAAAAGAGATGGAATGCATGAAGAACATATTAATTATAACAGCAGCACTGCGTTCAGATCGCTCTCAGAAGCTTACAAACGTGTCCATCTGTTACCGAGAGAGTAGAGAATATTAAGTTTGAGAGTTGATATAGATATATGTGTCCCTGGAGCACAAAACCAGTCTTAAGTCGCTGGGGTACATTTGTAGAAATAGCCAAAAATACATTGTATGGGTCAAAATTATACATTTTTATTTTATGCCAAAAATCATTAGGATATTAAGATCATGTTCCATGAAGATATTTTGTAAATTTCCTACGAAAATATATAAAAGTAAATTTTTGATTAGTAATATTAATTGATAAGAACTTCATTTAAACAACTTTAAAGATGATTTTATCAATATTTAGTTTTTTTTGCACCCTCAGATTCCATATTTTAATAACAAACCATACATCAATGGAAATATTATTTATTCAGCTTTCAGATGATGCATAAATCTAAATTTCAAAAAATTGACACGTAAGACTGGTTTTGTGGTCCAGGGTCACATATACATTGTTCCCTGATCTTTGCTGTAAATGGTTCTCAATGCAAAAGCTGTTTTTGTGTTGTTTGTTTATCTTGTTTCACAGTGCAAATATCTAAACATTCATAAATCTATATGTGGTTACTTGAGATGCAAAATGACAAGATATTAGGTCTTTTTTAGAAGTTCTCATTTCTCAGAAATCCAGACTTTGTCTTTATTTTGCATTTCCAGTAAATGTATCTTGATTTAAGCATATTTACATATACATATGCTATAAAAAAGACAAAAATATTGATACAAACATCTGTTTCTGCTATTGTTAAAATCTCTTGATATACTACATCGTCAGATACAGTGTCGGGGAAAGTTACTTTTAAAAGTAATGCGTTACAATATTGCGTTACTCCCTAAAAAAGTAACTAATTACGTTACTTAGTTACTTTTTATGGAAATTCATGCGTTGCGTTACTTTTGCGTTACTTTTTAAATATGAGCAGGGCTTGATTGTTTGTTTTTAATACAAGAAGTTATATTTATAGCAAATATAAAAGCTCTTGTGTACTGAATAAACTCAGACTGAAGGACGAGTAAATCACGTCTGTACAGAAGAACACAGGAGAAGAAAAACACTCTTCAGCAATAAAAAACAATGTTAGTTTATCTAAAGTAATGTTTGATTATTAATATGGTTGAACTGATCATCAAAGGTCAGCAGCAAACACATCGGTTAATAAAATGAGATTAGATATATTTGTGTTGTTTAACATATTTAATTATTGCAGGTTTGTGTCATATTCTGAGTTTGTATTTCACTGTTTTAATTCATTTTGATGAATACTGAATCTGTTTTTTGTGAGTGGGATGAATTAATACACATTCATATTTAGTCTAGATTAGATCTACAGTAAGATCATGTTCACACGGCGCACTCAGTCAATAAATGGAGAAAAATAACTCAGATATTTTCTAGTAAATGAAAAAGTAATGCGTTACTTTACTAGTTACTTGAAAAAAGTAATATTATTACGTAACTCGCGTTACTTGTAATGCGTTACCCCCCCCGACACTGGTCAGTACATATTTGTCATACACTCTCAGAAATAAAGGTACAAAAGCTGTCAATGGGGCGGTACCTTAGGTTCAAATATGTACACTTTAAGTACTAATATGTACACTCTAAGTACTAATATGTATCTTTAAGTACTAATATACACACTTTAAGTACTAATATGTACCTCTAAGTACTAATATGTATCTCTAAGTACTAATATACACACTTTAAGTACTAATATGTACCTCTAAGTACTAATATGTACCTCTAAGTACTAATATGTACACTTTAAGTACTAATATGTACACTTGAAGTACTAATATGTATCTTTAAGTACTAATATGTACCTTTAAGTACTAAGTATCCTCTAAGTACTAATATGTATCTCTAAGTACTAATATGTACCTCTAAGTACTAATATGTACACTTTAAGTACTAATATGTACCTCTAAGTACTAATATGTATCTTTAAGTACTAATATGTATCTCTAAGTACTAATATACACACTTTAAGTACTAATATGTATCTTTAAGTACTAATATGTACACTTTAAGTACTAATATACACACTTTAAGTACTAATATGTATCTCTAAGTACTAATATACACACTTTAAGTACTAATATGTATCTTTAAGTACTAATATGTACCTCTAAGTACTAATATGTATCTCTAAGTACTAATATGTACCACTTTAAGTACTAATATGTACCTCTAAGTACTAATATGTACCTCTAAGTACTAATATGTATCTCTAAGTACTAATATGTACCTCTAAGTACTAATATGTATCTCTAAGTACTAATATGTACCTCTAAGTACTAATATGTACCTCTAAGTACTAATATGTACACTTTAAGTACTAATATGTATCTCTAAGTACTAATATGTACACTTTAAGTACTAATATGTACCTCTAAGTACTAATATGTATCTCTAAGTACTAATATGTATCTCTAAGTACTAATATGTACACTTTAAGTACTAATATGTACCTCTAAGTACTAATATGTACCTCTAAGTACTAATATGTACCTTTAAGTACTAATATGTATCTTTAAGTACTAATATGTACCTCTAAGTACTAATATGTACCTCTAAGTACTAATATGTACCTCTAAGTACTAATATGTACCTCTAAGTACTAATATGTACCTCTAAGTACTAATATGTACACTTTAAGTACTAATATGTACCTCTAAGTACTAATATGTACCTCTAAGTACTAATATGTACCTCTAAGTACTAATATGTACACTTTAAGTACTAATATGTATCTCTAAGTACTAATATACACACTTTAAGTACTAATATGTATCTCTAAGTACTAATATGTACAACTTTAAGTACTAATATGTATCTCTAAGTACTAATATGTATCTTTAAGTACTAATATGTACCTCTAAGTACTAATATACACACTTTAAGTACTAATATGTACCTCTAAGTACTAATATGTACCTTTAAGTACTAATATGTACACTTTAAGTACTAATATGTATCTCTAAGTACTAATATACACACTTTAAGTACTAATATGTACACTTTAAGTACTAATATGTACCTCTAAGTACTAATATACACACTTTAAGTACTAATATGTATCTCTAAGTACTAATATGTACTCTCTAAGTACTAATATGTACACTTTAAGTACTAATATGTATCTCTAAGTACTAATATGTATCTTTAAGTACTAATATGTACCTCTAAGTACTAATATGTATCTCTAAGTACTAATATGTACACTTTAAGTACTAATATGTACACTTTAAGTACTAATATGTACCTCTAAGTATTAATATGTACCTCTAAGTACTAATATGTACCTCTAAGTACTAATATGTATCTCTAAGTACTAATATGTATCTCTAAGTACTAATATGTATCTCTAAGTACTAATATGTACCTCTAAGTACTAATATGTACCTCTAAGTATTAATATGTACCTCTAAGTACTAATATGTATCTTTAAGTACTAATATGTACACTTTAAGTACTAATATGTATCTTTAACGTACCAAAATTGAATTTTGAGGTACAAAGATGTACCTTTTGAAAAGGTGCCGGCCCAGTGACAGCTTTTACCTTTATTTCTGAGAGTGTATGATTAATAAACAGAGTGTTTTCCAGTAATGATTATGTCCGTCTGTTGTTCTGGCTTCGGTGGGAATCTCATCCGTCATCGTGCTGCTGACAAACAGAAGAAACTCTTCAGACGGGGAACGTGGGAACGGTCTGCAGTAATGAACCAAAGCTGCCGTGACTCTCTGTGGCTGCTCAATAATGTATTTTCTGAATAGTGTTATACGGTTTGGTGTGGGTGTTTGTGAGGTTTGGTTGGCATCGGCTGGTTTCTCTCAGAAATCTTCATGTGTTTTCGTAGCTGAAGCCAGGCGTCCATCAGGAGATGTTGAAGCTCATTGTTCAGCAGGACAATAACATGCTTCTCTCTAAACTCACATCTGACCACATCACAACCGCTCTTCACTCAAACTTACAGAGAAATATAATCAAAACCACTATTTCTGAAAGGAAAATCCTCAGCCGCTAGCACTGGTAAATATAGAAACATCCCTCCTAACAATATTTCTGATCAATCTCTATACAGTTCATTAAAAGGTAAGACAGAGTCTGTTATCCATCCAGACCACAAACAATCATAATAAAAATAATAACTCGTTTAAATTTTAATCTTGAAAATTAAGGTTGATTTGAATTTCTTAAAAATATATATCATTTAAGTTGCTCGTTACAAGAGTAGATGTGATGCTAACTGATTTACTTATCACCAGTAATTATAAGCAGTTCAAATAACAGTCATTTAACTGATTTTGATTAAGTAACATTACATAGATAGATAGATAGATAGATAGATAGATAGATGGATAGATGGATAGATGGATGGATAGATGGATGGATGGATGGATGGATGGATGGATGGATGGATGGATGGATGATAGATGGATGATAGATGGATGGATGGGTGGATGGATGGATGGATGGATGGATGGATGGATGGATGGATGGATGATAGATGGATGATAGATGGATGATAGATGGATGGATGGATGATAGATGGATGGATGGATGATAGATGGATGATAGATGGATGATGGATGGATGGATGGATGGATGGATGGATGGATGGATGGATGGATGGATGGATGGATGGATGGATGGATAGATTGGATGGATGGATGGATGGATGGATGGATGGATGGATGGATGAATGGATGGATGGATGGATGGATAGATAGATAGATGGATGGATGGATGAATCATTGTCAGACAAGGACCGCGGAGCGCGAATCATTTGAGTCGGTTTTTTCTTTCTCTCTTTTTTGTATTAAACAGTACAAATCTTAAAATCATTAACACAGTAGGCTAAAGTATAACAAAACACATAAAGTACAAATCCCTTAAGAAAATGAACCATGCTTTTATTATGGTCTGTAGGCCTATGGTTTGATTTGATTGATGTTGTGCTGTATGACGTCAGAGTGAACGCTCGTGAATGCAGCATTAGAGCAGCTCGTGATCAGATAACACACAGAGACGTGAAGGGTTCATTAGGAGCTTGTTGTTGGTCTTTTTTCGAGACCCAGTTCAGTGTCCAATGCTTCTTATTGTCTGAATTAGAAGTAGACTAGTTGAAGAAGTGATATTGACTCGAACTGTTTCTAATAGATTTTATGCTGCAGTGTTGTTCTTGATAACATTAAAAGTGACTTTGTGAAAGAAAATAGACTTTTCACGAGAAAAAAAAAAGCTACTGAATTATTAATGAACCTAAACTGTGAAGGTGTGAGGAAGAGGAGGAGCTTAGCTTCATCTGGGGCTTCGCTGGACTGAACATGTGAGATGATGACGGACTGAACTGGACTTGATTTTTGACTTGATTTAAGTTTGGCACTCGTGTGAGAGATCCCCGTGAATCCGGAGAGAGATGACGCGTCTCGCGCGCGCACCGCTCGGCGTCCTGTGCGTGTTTCTGTGGACGTGCGGCGTGAACGCGTCTGACGCGTCTGAGTGAGTGTTTGTGCATCTGTGTCTCATCAGCTGCTGCTGTACTGCTTCTTCACATTACTTCATGCATGTACTAACATCAAATAAATAAGAATGCATTTATTAACCTGTTAATGTTAGTTAATAAAACCAGGTTGTTCGTTGTTTAACTAATATTTAACAGAGGCGCTTTTTGATTTAAAAATGTCTTCGTATGTGTGATTTAATAAGTGCTGTAGAAATATAGTTCACGTTGACAAATGAAACCTTGTTTTAAGGCGGTACTGTTTTACTGATCCATGTTGATTAAAGCGAAATGACTCGAATCTAAAGTTCAAATACTTCATTATTATGAGAGACAGTAATACTCTAAAACATGCTTTGATGGGTTTAATGTCTGAAATACATAAAGCAGCTCTTCGGACTCCTTTCTAAATGTCTGATGAGATAACCTGCTTTTCTGTGTCATGGTCATACCACTACAAACATTACACTTTCTGCATTCAATGTTTCTTAAAGAAGTGGTTTACTCGGAAATAATAATAATATCTGAAGATGAGCTTCTCCACAGATCATCCCAGATCAGGAGGAGTTTGTTTCTTCATCAGTTTTCTTATATTATTATTTATTAAGTCCACAGTATACTATCCTGCACATTATTTTATTGCGCATCTTATTCTTCTTTTATTAATTTTTTTGCATATTTATGTATATTCTCTTGTGTTGTGTTATATATTTTGCGCTGTCCATTGAGCAGACCTGCCTGACTTACATTTCACTGCTGATTATATTCTGTATAATTGAGTATGTGACGAATAAAACCTTGAATCCTTGAATCAGGTTTGTAGAAATGTGTCTCAGCAATGGATGCTCTGCAGTGAATGGGTGCCGTCAGAATGAGAGTCAATGGATGCTCTGCAGTGAATGGGTGCCGTGAGAATGAGAGTCTGATAAAAACATCACAGCACTCGAGTCCATCAGTTATCATCTGGAGAAGACAAAACCTGAAACACATCCAGCTTTAAGATGTTTTTAACTCAAATAATCCATAATAATTCTTCCTCAGTGATAAAGTGCATCTGCTGTCGTCTCTCACATCAAAATCCAGACACATATTAGTTTAGAGCTGTTTTGATTGCTCAGATTTCTCTCCTGATTCAGACCAGAACACTTTCACTGAGGAAGAGTTATTATGGATTATGGATTTGAGTTATAAACACTTAATGCTGGATGTGTTTCAGGTTTTGTCTTCTCCAGATGATAACTGATGGACTCGAGTGCTGTGATGTTTTTATCAGACTCTCATTCTGACGGCACCCATTCACTGCAGAGCATCCATTGACTCTCATTCTGACGGCACCCATTCACTGCAGAGCATCCATTGACTCTCATTCTGACGGCACCCATTCACTGCAGAGCATCCATTGACTCTCATTCTGACGGCACCCATTCACTGCAGAGCATCCATTGCTGAGACACATTTCTACAAACCTGATGAAGAAACACTCACCCTGATCTCGGATGATCTGAGGATGAGTGCATTTCCAGCAAGTGTTTATTTTTGGTACTTCTCCAGTATTTTCTGTAGATAACGTCTCTGTCTGTCTCTGTCAGTGAGGATTGTCCAGAGAATAAGATCCTGACCGTGGAGTATCCGTGTACGAGAGCTGGAGGTCACAGAGGTCACTGTCTCAGGTACACCCCAAAAATATAACTCAATCAGTGTTCTTTCATAATCGATGAAGTTTGTAACTTTAACACCTTTATTTTCCTGTGTATTTCGGTTCAGCTGCTTTGAACCAAGCTGTATTCTATAAAGTGTTACAGAAATACATGTAACTTGACTTGAGGAAAGAAAGTTATATTTCATGCTTGTGGTGAATGTGATTGGAGAATCTCAGCAATGGGATTTGAACTTCCAGCAATTGTTTTGTTTAGCAGGCCGAGCGTGGGAACGTCTGTGACGTGAATACAGAAGGTGTGTTTGGCTTCGTTAATGATCAGAGACGGGAGAGTCATGTGACCTTCATCATGTGAGTTCTCAGGCGTATCAGCTCGTACTGAATTACACTGATGGAAGTGATGAGACCAGTTTATACAGAACCCCAAAGGCACATGGTGATGGAAAAATGATATTTCAATGCTTTTGCATTCACTCAAATAACTTTTGTGTTCCCTCTGAGAACTTACAGTGTACTTTTGCAATAAAACACAACTTTTATGTATGAAAAATACA
>CM049824.1:1122500-1127500 GCA_027422435.1 Schizopygopsis pylzovi | reverse complement strand
TTACTGTTAGCTGTGCATGAACACATATGAACTGACAGCTGGCGGTGTGTGTTCAGGTCTGGACGTGTGTGCCGGTTCTCTCTGTGAGCAGCAGTGCACGGATAACTTCGGTCGTGTGTTGTGCACGTGTTTCGAGGGTTACCGCTTCGACCGAGAGCGGCACCGGCAGCACCTGCACCCGTACTGCATCGGTCAGTGGGTCGAACAGTGTTGGGAAGGTTACGTTGGAAATGTAATAGGTTACAGATTACAAGTACATTTAATAAGTAGTGTAACTCTTTTAATTACAACCTGATTTCATGAAAGTGCATATGAATTGTACGTCAAATAAAAACAACAAACTTGTGGTATTGATATGCAAAAATTGGCTTTGGCGTGTTTATGCTACGCAGTATGATTAGGGTTGTGGAGTAGATCATATCATATGCACGTGAAGACTGCGTTTCATATGCACGCCAAAGTAAATTTTTGCGTATCAATAACACAAGTTTGTTGTTTTTATTTGACGTACAATTCATATGCACTTTCATGAGACCGGGCTCTGATTACTTCATTAATGTAATGTAACTGATTACATTTGATTATGTTTCAAAATGTTTTCAGCTGTTAATAATTGTCATGTAAACCTGTAAAGCAGGCAGAGTTAACCTTACAGGAGCACTCAACACTGATTGCTATCACTTTTGAAATCCTTTATCCCTTGAATTAATATTTTAATAATTTTAATTTTATAGCCACTACAAAAAAGGTTAAATACAGATTTAATAACTATGGTTTTGAAATCAAATCTTTGCATAGCTATGACCGGAGACACTGGCATCTGGCAATGTCTTGGAAAAACTGTTAATCTATAAAAATATTCCCAATATATAAACCCAAATAGTTATCGAATAATCATGTGTCCTATTCTCTGTCCTCGACTCCTGAAAAATTGATGTCTCGTATTTTAGAGCAGTCTCTGCAATTAATGAAAGAAATCAATGTGTGTGTGTGTGTGTGTGTGTGTGTGTGTGTGTGTGTGTGTGTGTGTGTGTGTGTGTGTGTGTGTGTGGTTCAGGTATACCCTACGTTATGGGGACAAAATGTCCCCACAACGATGGCAATATCCAAAATCCTTGTCCGTGTGGGGACATTTTTTGGTCCCCATGAGGAAACCAGCTTATAAATCAGACTAAGTGATGTTTTTTGAAAATGTAAAATTGCAGAATGTCTCCTGTGATGTTTAGGTTTAGGGATAGGGGCAGTGTAAGGGGATAGAATATACAGTTTGTACAGTATAAAAACCATTACGTCTATGGAGAGTCCCCATAAAACATGGAAACCCAACATGTGTGTGTGTGTGTGTGTGTGTGTGTGTGTGTGTGTGTGTGTAAAAATGAGATGCAACCCTCTTTGTAATCATTAACATTTTCACTATTTAATTAAAAAAAATTTCTCAATCACTGTAAATGATTACATTTATTTTGCAATTAAATGACATAGTTAACATGTAACTAGCTACTTCCCAACACTGGTGAAGCTCTTGTGACGTGCTGCTCTCAAACACTCACAATCATAACCTCTGTGTGTGTCTGTGGTCCAGATGTGGACGAGTGTGAGGAATCGAACAGCAGCGTTTGTGAACACGTGTGTGAAAACACTCCTGGAAGTTTCCGCTGCCGCTGTAACGCTGGGTTCACACTGACTCCAGATCAGCACTCCTGTGCTCCCCAACAAAACCGTGAGTGTGTGTGTGTGTGTGTGTGTGTGTGTGCGTGAGAGAGTGTGTGTGTGTGAGTGTGTGTGTGTGTGTGAGTGAGAGAGAGAGTGTGTGTGTGTGCACGTGAGAGAGTGTGTGTGTGTGTGTGTGTGTGTGAGCGTGAGTGTGTGAGTGAGAGAGAGAGTGTGTGTGAGTGAGAGAGAGAGTGTGTGTGTGTGCACGTGAGAGAGTGTGTGTGTGTGTGTGTGCGCACGTGAGAGAGTGTGTGTGAGTGAGTGTGAGTGTGTGCACACGAGAGAGAGTGTGTGTGCGTGAGTGTGTGAGTGAGAGAGAGAGTGTGTGTGTGTGTGTGTGTGTGTGCGCACGTGAGAGAGTGTGTGTGAGTGAGTGTGTGTGCGTGAGTGTGTGAGAGAGAGAGAGAGAGTGTGTGTGTGTGTGTGTGTGTGTGTGTGTGTGTGTGTGCACACGAGAGAGAAGTCTTAAGGGGGCGGGGTTTACCTCTCTGTTATGGATGATGTCAGCATGCTTATTAACTATGCACACAGTGATTGGCTGATAGTCTCTGTCAGAGATTTATTCATAGAAATATTGCAGAGTGTAATGTTATGTTGCCATATTCAGATAAAGATTTAAAAATAAAAAAAATGAATTGCCGCATTCAAATAAAGATTTTAAAATGCAGGCTAAGTGTCACTAATTAAACAAGGATGTGTTCAGCTTATTGACAGCCTCTGACATGTGTGCCTCACGTAAACAATTAGTGGATATAAACAGCCTTTTAATTAGCAGAGTAGAATAATCCCGGCCTATAATCAGACATTATTGTATGTCGTCTATGCCCCGCCTCTCTCAAACACTTAGTTTTCTACAAAGCCCCTCCTTCAAACAAGCACAGTCTGTTCTGATTGGCCAACTCACCCAGTGCATTGTGATTGGCCGAACATGACAAGCACGCGTCGGAAATGTAACGCCCCTTTCCATAATCGCCAGCTTTAGCTTTCAAGTTAGATATATCAGTTCAAGCCCGAGAGGGGAACGGAGTCACATGATAGATACAGTGATGAAGCTCGTATCTGTTTGAACACAAGCCGCGGTTAAGACTATTTCTGACGCGCTGTACACGCCGCTGTGATGTGACCCTGTTCCCCTCACGCACGCACACACGCTCGCTCACACACACTCAATCACACACACACTCAATCACACACTCTCACACACACTCTCACTCACACACACTTGCTCGCTCGCACGCACACACACACACACTCTCACTCACACATTCACTCGCACATGCTCACACACACTCACTCACACACGCTACACACACACACACACACTCTCACTCACACACTCACTCACTCACTCCACACACACACACACACACACACTCTCACTTACTCACGCACGCACGCACGCACACACACACACACACACTCAACGCACGCTCATGTTAAATCTGTGCGTTCAGCATGTGTACTGTGTGATAATGAGCCGTGTGTGTGTGTGTGTGTGTGTGTCAGTGAGCTCCTCCAGTAAGTCTGAGACTCAGATGAGTTCTGGATCGTGTTCTCTCAGCTGTCAGGACTTCATCAACATGAGGAGCAGCTTACTGCAGATCAGACTCCTGCTGGAACACACACAGGTAACACATACACATGTACAGGTAACACACACGCGCGCGCACACAGGTAACACACACACACACACACACACACACACACACACACATGTACAGGTAACACACACACAGACACACACACTTACACACACGCACGCACACACATGCACAGATAACACACACACACACACAGGTAACACACACTCACAGGTAATTCACACACACACACACAACAGGTAACACACACACTCAGGCACACTCTGCCGATGAGCTCAAACACATCTCGTCTGTGTGATCTATATGTGTGTGTTCAGGGTTCGTCTCCCAATCTGGATAATAACAGCCACACGCTCGCTCACAAGAAAAATACTGAGAGTCACACCAGCTCTGGACCACCAGGACCTCCTGGTCTACCAGGTAAACACACACACACACACACACAACACACACACACACACCAGTCTTGTCTCTGGATCGACCACTTTAACCCTTTCAGAGCTTGTAAATACACATCCATCATTCTGTTTGAACTGATTCACTCAAACTGATTCACTCGAACTGATTCACTCGAACTGATTCACTCGAACTGATTCACTCGAACTGATTCACTCGAACTGATTCACTCGAACTGATTCACTCGAACTGATTCACTCAACTGATTCACTCAACTGATTCACTCAACTGATTCACTCAACTGATTCACTCAACTGATTCACTCAAACTGATTCACTCAAACTGATTCACTCAAACTGATTCACTCAAACTGATTCTCTGAACTGAATCGGACTCATCTGCACATTTTCTACCGTCTTAATATTCTTGTAGTTGCCCATTGTGAGACAACGAGGCATTTAAATTAAGTTTGGAAAATGAATATCACTGCAATATTAGTGATTTCACTACATTTGGTATTAGCAAAAAATAATTGTTAATATACTGTGAATATTTCAATATATCTCGCCATATCAATATTTCACATAACACTGGACAAACACAGTGAACTAAGCCAGAAGAATGTCCAAACTTGAAAATGAAGCGTCTCCGTTGAAGTTTGTTGTGTTTTAGGTGCCCCGGGTGAGCGAGGGCCGGCGGGATCCCAGGGGCCCAGAGGAGACATGGGTCCAATGGGGCCACAGCCGGATCTTCAGCACATAAAGACGGGGAGACGGGGACCGGTGGTAAATCTGATGACCAATGACCCTGAGAAAACACTCCACAAATGATTCATATTCTCACTGTTTAACACCGTACGAGAGTCATTTCTCAATTCATAATCATTACTTTTCATATGTTTGTCCAGGGAGCGCCGGGAGCGCCTGGTAAAGACGGACAGAAGGCACGTTTGTCAGAGTAGTGTTATTTATGAATTTAGTACACAAACTGAATGCTGTGCTTGCTGTAAATGATATGAATCAGATGGTGATATATGAGTTTGTGAATGTTTCTTTGCAGGGTGTGAGAGGTTTTCCCGGACCCAGTGGATCTCCAGTAAGTTCTTCCTCACTTCACTGGATTAAAGTCTTCACATTTTTATTTTTAAGTATTTAAATGTAAAGATCTCCCATTGAAGTATATTAATATTTTAAAAAATAGAATGTATAGTCTCACACACTCACACACACACACACACACACACATACTAGGGCTGGGCGATAAAACGATAACGATATGTATCGCGATAGA
>CM049824.1:1117500-1120000 GCA_027422435.1 Schizopygopsis pylzovi | reverse complement strand
CTGACTGTGTGCGATGCTGTATCCCACAATGCAAAGCGCTCAACTTGACTTTCTATTATCTGTGTGATGAATGAACCCAAAAGAAATAACAGCTATGATTATTCATAGACTCATTATTCAATCACACTGACAGAAGTTCAGATAGAGTTACTCAAAACTCAATTAAAAAGTCATTTTTGTATAATGATGGAAGCCTGTTTTTGCGATGGAATTAATAAATATTCTCCCAATTCAGACTTTGTTTCTTGCAATTCTATAAAATAGTCATAATTGTGATATGTAAACCCAGAATTGCTGATATAAACTTACATTGCGCAATTCAATTTTTTTCACTACAGAATAAAAATAAAGTAATTTTCACTTTTTATTCATATCTGACAAATTTTGAGTTTATATCTTGAAATTCTGATTTTGTTTCTCACAATGTTTTTTTTTTTCAGAATTGAAATAAAAGTTTTCAGAGGAATATTGTTAGAAGATATAAAGTGAGTTATAAACTCTGTTTGTGAGATGAAAAAGTTACTAGACAGTACACTAGAACTCAGTTTGGAGCACAGCCAGAACTGAATGTATAGAAATAAGCAGAAAATTCAGATGAATTCAATGCATTTTAGTTCAACATGCTGTAATAAAACCAGCTTTTTTATTCCTAACTGGACTCATTTCATCCGAAAGATCGTTTAGCTTTATGATTTGTCTCAAGCAATTATGAATGGAAGCCGTTTCCGCCACTGAATAAGAAATAAAAATACTTTTTATCTCACAAACTGATTAATTTTCTCGCAACTACAAGTTTTCATCTTGCAGTTCTGACATTTGTTCTTCGAATTTCATCATATAAACTCACAATTTCGATTTACTCTCAGAATTGAGAGATATAAAGTCCAGTTCTGCGGAGGAAAAACACTGATATCTTCTCAGAATTGCACGTTTATATCATGCGGTTCTGAGAAAAAAGTCAGAATTGCACAATTGTGAGAAAACATCTTTTCTTGTATTCAGTGGTGGAAACGGGCTTTTATTTGAGATGAGTTCTCTGTTCGTGTGCATCATTGAGGCTGTAATGCTGCGTCTGGTCCTGCAGGTGGAGATAAACTACAGCTGACAATCTCTCACTGTGCTCCGCTCTCAGAAAACATCTGCATGCTGATATCATCCTAAAGCAAGGTTTTGTTCGTTTGTTTGTTGGCGCTTGGTTTTACTGTATAGGAGAGTAAAGAAAGCTTTCTCATGAATCTTCAGATTTAAACGCACTCTTCTTCCAAACACAGAGATGTAGAGTTTAAAATGAGTGTGATTAATGACCAGCAGAGATAGAAAAAATAATATATATATACCTACCTGCAAAGCTCCAGTTCTGGTAAAAGTTTCGGGTCTTGTGTAAAATGCTGTAAAATGAGGATGCGGTCAGTAATATGTTTTCTGTGAACTAAACTAAATCATCATTAGTTGAGCATCTTTGTGTTTAAAGCAGGTTTTGTCCTCTTGAGCAGAGTTTCTCAGGAGCTTTCTTGAAGCGTCTTCTTCTGGGTTTAGTCTCAGTTTGTTCACGTCGCTCCGGACAGACTGATGATGATCACATCTCTAAGCCTCTAAGTGCCATCTGATTTTTTTTATCAGGCTCTTATGTGTAAGTTCAGTAGTTTCACTTTTATGGCAATGCATGGGTTCTTTTAGTTTTCAAACATGCTGTCCTATCAAACACGCAGATCTGTCAGCATATGTTTCAGCAGATCTCTCCCATCATTGGCCCTGCTGTGTTCTTCATGTCATGTACTGTAATCTACTGTGTGTGTGTGTGTGTGTGCTTGTCTCTCTCTGTGTGTGTGTGTGCATGTCTATCTCTCTCTCTGTGTGTTTGTGTGCGCATGACTCTCTCTGTGTGTGTGTGCGTGACTCTCTCTGTGTGTGTGTGTGTGTGCATGACTCTCTCTCTCTCTGTGTGTGTGTGTGTACGTGCGTGCGTGCCTCTCTCTCGTGTGTGTGTGTGTGTGTGTGTACGTGTGTACGTGCGTGCATGCCTCTCTCTCGTGTGTGTGTGTGTGTGTGTGTGTGTCTCTCTCTCTCTGTCTCTGTCTCTGTCTCTCTCTCTGTGTGTGTGTGTGTGTGAGAGAGAGTGAGTGTGTGTGTGTGTGTGTGTGTGTGTGTGTGTGTACGTGCGTGCGTGCCTCTCTCTCGTGTGTTTGTGTGTGTGTGTGTGTGTGAGAGAGAGTGAGTGTGTGTGTGTGTACGTGCGTGCGTGACTCTCTCTGTGTGTGTGTGTGTGTGTGTGTGAGAGAGAGTGAGTGTGTGTGTGTGTGTGTGTACGTGCGTGCGTGCCTCTCTCTCGTGTGTGTGTGTGTGTGTGTGCGTGAGAGAGCTGCAGTGTTCCTCTAGAGGCGCTGGTGAGGAGGTCAGCAGAGTTCACAGATGTCGACTAACAGCATACTTCCACTGATTCTTAACCATTGTTCAGGTTTATGTAACTTTAACACGAAACGTTGAGACATAAAGAGAATTC
>CM049824.1:1092500-1112500 GCA_027422435.1 Schizopygopsis pylzovi | reverse complement strand
AGATGTAAAGTCTGAAAAGTCGGAACTCAGACTTGTAAAGTCAGAATTGCAAGATGTAAAGTCAGAACGCCAACTTGTAAAGTCAGAATTACAAGATGTAATGTCAGAATAGCAAGACGTAAAGTCAGAACGCCAACTTGTAAAGTCAGAATTACAAGATGTAAAGTCAGAATAGCAAGACGTAAAGTCAGAATAGCAAGACGTAAAGTCAAAATTACGAGATGTAAAGTCCGAACTCCGACTTGTAAAGTCAGAATTACAAGATGTAAAGTCAGAATTGCAAGATGTAAAGTCAGAACGCCAACTTGTAAAGTCAGAATTACAAGATGTAAAGTCAGAATAGCAAGACGTAAAGTCAGAACGCCAACTTGTAAAGTCAGAATTACGAGATGTAAAGTCCGAACTCCGACTTGTAAAGTCAGAATTACAAGATGTAAAGTCTGAACAGTCAGAACTCAGACTTGTAAAGTCAGAATTACAAGATGTAAAGTGTGAACTCCGACTTGTAAAATCAGAATTGCGGGATGTAAAGTCAGAATTACAAGATGTAAAGTGTGAACTCCGACTTGGAAAATCAGAATTGCGGGATGTAATATCAGACCTCCGACTTGTAAAGTAAGAATTACGAGATGTAATGTCAGAATTGCAAGATGTAAAGTCCGAACGCCAACTTGTAAAGTCAGAATTACAAGATGTAAAGTCAGAATAGCAAGACGTAAAGTCAGAACGTCAACTTGTAAAGTCAGAATTACAAGATGTAAAGTCAGAATAGCAAGACGTAAAGTCAGAACGCCAACTTGTAAAGTCAGAATTACGAGATGTAAAGTCCGAACTCCGACTTGTAAAGTCAGAATTACAAGATGTAAAGTCAGAATTGCAAGATGTAAAGTCAGAACGCCAACTTGTAAAGTCAGAATTACAAGATGTAAAGTCAGAATAGCAAGACGTAAAGTCAGAACGCCAACTTGTAAAGTCAGAATTACGAGATGTAAAGTCCGAACTCCGACTTGTAAAGTCAGAATTACAAGATGTAAAGTCTGAACAGTCAGAACTCAGACTTGTAAAGTCAGAATTACAAGATGTAAAGTGTGAACTCCGACTTGTAAAATCAGAATTGCGGGATGTAAAATCAGACCTCCGACTTGTAAAGTAAGAATTACAAGATGTAATGTCAGAATTGCAAGATGTAAAGTCCGAACTCCAACTTGTAAAGTCAGAATTATAAGATGTAAAGTCAGAATTACAAGATGTAAAATTGTAAGATGTAAAGTCTGAACAGTCAGAACTCAGACTTTTAAAGTCAGCATTGCAAGACGAAAAGTCAGAACGCCAACTTGTCAGAATTGCGAGATGTAAAGTCAGAATTGCGATATGTAAAGTAAATAAAAGTCAGAATTGTGAGATGTAAAAATGGCAATTGTGAGACATGAACTCTCTTGTGAAATAGAAAGTCTCAAATACCTTTTTTAGACCTATATTTGTGGGGGAAATAAGCTTCCACACATCACAGAATGCGTTTTACATTTAAAAACACAAAACGCAGGGTAGTGGAATAAAAATGCAAGGTCTAGAGATACGTTTGTTCAAAATATCAACTTATTTAAACTTCAGGACTGTGTGGTTTTACAAACACACAGATGTCCTTTGTCCTTTGTGAGATGCACTAAACAGAAGACGTAGTGGTCGCATCTTTTGCAGCATGTTAACTAGAAACAAGAAAACATGCATTCTCCGCAAACTGACTACTTGAGGTCAATGAATGCAGCGCGTCAGCTGGCATCAGATGCATTTCTCTGCATGGCATGAAAGGAGCTTGTAAGAACAGAGAGAGAGAGATTTGCTTTATGAGCAACTGCAGGGCTCAAATTACCTTCTTTAACTGTTCCTAAAAGACAGAATGGTGTTTATATAAAGGTAGAAAGGGAAACGTTATAATGACACGTCCTCTCACAGCCGCTCTGTCGGTTTTCATTGCAGACGCATGTCGTAACGTGTAATATCGGTTGCACACACATTGTTGTGTTACGCAGGAGATCAGCGTCCAAGTAGCTGTCATGAAAGAGGAAAGTATTTGATTAAATCCAGCCAAACCACCGAGAGATGCAGAAATAACATGTCAAAGAATCAACACGCTGCAAGAAGAGACCTGCGTCTGCTTTTGTTTATTAGTGGGCTTTTAGGGGTCTTGTTCTTGTCCCAAAGCGCGAGATGTTTTAGCAGCGTGATGTGACCATGCACGACAGGAGCTTTGCTTCGCTTCATTTTCTTCCAAAGGGCTCATAACCCATGCAATATCTTTTCCTTTGTGTAATCAAATCAAATCATTCTCTTTATGGTCATTTTAATCCGGTGATATAAGCATCTTTACAAACACCCTTTCCCCTGCCGTCCACTGCCCCTGGGCATCCATCCATCCGGCTCGAAGCCCAGGGTGTAAAAACTATTCAGAGACACCAGCAGAAGTTATGAAAGAGCTTCTGACAAAGCAAAAAGAGCCGTGACAATCTGCCAGAAGGTAATTATCCAGAATGAACAAGAGCTTCAGCTGCCAAAACTTCACAGCAGTTTTCATAAACAGCTGCACATCGAGTTATTCCTCAACATGGCTTTGTCAATAAACACTACTGTGTCTTCTGCTCACCGAGGCTGCATTTATTTGATCAAAAATACAGTAAAAATCTGAAATATTATTATGATTTAAAATATCTGATTTCTATGTGAATATCTGTTTAACTGTCATTTATTTCTGTGATCAAATCTGTATTTTCAGCATCATTACTGCAGTCTTCAGTGTCACATGATCTTCAGAAATCATTCTAATGTGAAGCATTTCTGATTATTATCAATGTTGAAAACAGTTATGCTGCACAATATTTTTGTGGAAACTGTGATGCGTATATTTAAGGATTCACAGATTAATAGAGAGTTCAAAAGAACAGCGTTTATTTGAAATTAGAAATATTGTGTGACATTATAAATGTTCTTATTGTCACTTCTAATCAATTTATTATGGAAGCTTGTTTCCACTACAGGATCAAAAGAAAGGTAATTGCAATTTTTTATCTCACATTTCAGACTTTGAGACAATTCAGAGGGGAAAAAAGTTGGAAATGTAAGATATAAACTTAAGATGCAAACTTGCAAAAATCCAAATGTATTATTATCATTATCTTGCAGTTTAATTCTCAGTTTATATCTCAAAATACAGACTTTGTCTCTCGCAGTTCTGATAAAAAATATTGCATGAGAAAAAATCTGACTTGTGAGATGAAAAAATTACAATTAGCTTTTTTTTTTTTTTTTAAGCAGGCTTCCATAATGTGTTCTTGCTTAATAAAAGTACTAATTTCTTGTAACTAATTGTAGTGTACCTTTAAGACGATTAGTGTCTGTTCAGTATTTCTCACACTTCTGGATGTGATCAAACCTTTAACACTAAAGTTTGTTTGTTCTCCAGACATGAAGGATTCCTCAAATCCTGTGTTGTTGTGGAGCATGTGCTGCCAATTTGCTATAATGAAGGTAAGTGTTACTAATGAGCACAAGTATGCAACAGGCAGCGGGTCCAAATGCAGTTTAACGTCCTTTAATGATAATCCACATCCAAAATACATGACAGAACCAAGCAAGGGTCACAAGAAATACAGGAGGTAACACTTATCAACATCTCACCCAGACAATAGCAAACCGGGGCTTAATATACACAAACAGAGGACCAAACAGGAAATGGCAGACACTAATGAAAACACAGCATGATGGGAAATGGAGTCCATGACCAGAACAACAGGCAGGGACACAAAACACAGAAGCGCAGTAGTGCAAGCAACCGGACGTGACGGTAAGTAATTATACAGTTTTCTTTAATATTTCATTATTAGCCATCCAGCAGTATTTTATCCTCTTGTGAAACCCAAACGTCTGTGTGGAGCTCCAGAAGGACGTCTAAACCCGATCAACAGCTGATTCTGCACTGTAAAAAAAAAAACATCTGTAAAATGTACGGTAAAAAAACGGTAGCTGTGGTTACCGGAATTCTACTGGAAAAAAATACGGTAACAACATTTTAGATTTTATGTTTTTAAATTAAATTTACAGTTAAATTAAATGTAGTTAAATTTTTTCTCATTTTTTCTTAAATTTAGTTTTTTAATTAAATTTACAGTTAAATACCGTAATCTCATTAACTGATATAATGTTAATATATCAACCTATTGAAGTGCTGAAATCTGTTTTGTACTTTTGTAATACACGGATAACCACCAAATGCAGGAGGTGATGATGAGAAAGTCACATGGGCCACGTACACACTGCAAGTTTCAGGAGTGACAACCGTATTTAAATGCGGGAGTGAGTCCCGTAAATCATCGTTCCTTGTGTGTACGGAACAGTACCCCCTCCCGCATTAGTAACCACCGCAACATCTGTCTCTTGCAGGAGTGAATAAACGTTTAGCCGCTCGTTATGTGCCATTTTTTGACTAAAAACAGTTTTTGTCCATCGATTTGCTGATAGACGTGCAGTGTTGTGTTTATGCTCGGGAGGCTGCTTTAGAGAGCGCTGTCTTGCGGGGTTGCCATGTCCTCATATTTAAAGCGCGTTCATGCATGTGGTTTGGTCGTAGCTCATAAAGACAGGCACTTTATGGAGTTAATAAAGTGGTCTGTCGCGGATATGAGATCTTATTTTGGTGTTATAAAACAAAGCATTTTCATGTTTTAGTGTTTTTTGTGCTTGTTTGTTGTTGTTTTTTTTTACTGGCAACCTGTGCTAAGTTACTGCATGGCTCATAGCCCTGTGCTAAGTTAAGACTTCTTTCACTATTGTTTTCTTGCATCTCACATACAGACGAATACACCGATGCACGTTCAAATACGTCATTAACAACTAGTTGTAAACGGGTTGTCACTACCTGTATTTTTCTGGAGTTAATGCGGTTGTCGAATGCGGTTGTCGCTCCCGTATTGTAGTGAATTATGTGTGTACAGAATGCAATTAATGAGTAAAAGGTGAACGGACGACCGAATTTAGCTGCAGTGTGTACGTGGCCATGATGAACCAAAGCCAATCACAAACAGCTTTTAAATTAAAACATTCACACACGCACTAAACACCATCATAGTGACACTCATTAAACTGAAAATTCAATAAACATTAATTTACAACATTAGATGTAGCATACAACCTTGATAAACATATCTGATAAGAACAAAACAGTTATTTCAAAGAAAAAACATCAAATTCAAACTAAATTTGAAATGCAACGCTGGGAATTCTGGGAAGTCGGTTTACGGTTTTCCCTGTAAATTTCACAGTAACTTACGTTAACCGTTCAACAGGTTTTTACTGTAGCATTTTTACTGTTTTTTTACCATAAAAATCACTTTCATTTTTTATAAGCTGTGTTTAAAAGCTGTTTCTCCTTTGTTTATGTCAGTGGAAATATACCAGATAACTAATAAATTATCTAAATATATGGCCTGTGTTTGTTGAAGCACATCAGATTTGACCTCTGAAAGGTCAGACGTTAAATGGCATCAGACGAGGTTTGTGATAGTCAGATAAGATTTTACTGTTGATTTCAGGTTGAAGATGAAGAGCCGGATATGTTTCCATATTTAGGGAGATTTAAACTGACAGCTCGGAGATGTTATCTAACACAGCTACTCGCCCGTATCAACAACACTGTTATAAAGCCCCACCAGTGATTATCTGTGCAGATTCACATGCTATTTCTGCACGTCCGCATTGCGGTGTCTGTAGGTGTCTCTTGGGAACTGATGTTTATCAGCAGCTGGTTCTCCTCGTGAAGATTTACGGGGGGGTTTGATTTCTTCATTGATCGTCAGGGGAATTTCTTCTCGGCTTCTGAGCAGCTCGGAGTCGTTTTATTAACACTGACACAAACACAACGCCTGCAGCGTTTCCTCCAAGCTGCATGAGTTCCTTGATGATAGTTATTTTAATGGTTTAGTCATTGACTGCAATTTGTTTTGTTGACCAACTTTTAAAACAATAGGTTTGATCGCATTAGAAGCACTTGTACTAGTGATGGCTGACTACAACACCATAGCAACCACATAGCATCACCCACAACAGCATAGCAACCACATAGCTTAATCCACAACACCCTAGCAACCACATAGTATCCCCCACAACAGCATAGCAACCACATAGCTTAATCCACAACACCCTTGTAACTAATTGTAGTGTACCTTTAAGACGATTAGTGTCTGTTCAGTATTTCTCACACTTCTGGATGTGATCAAACCTTTAACACTAAAGTTTGTTTGTTCTCCAGACATGAAGGATTCCTCAAATCCTGTGTTGTTGTGGAGCATGTGCTGCCAATTTGCTATAATGAAGGTAAGTGTTACTAATGAGCACAAGTATGCAACAGGCAGCGGGTCCAAATGCAGTTTAACGTCCTTTAATGATAATCCACGTCCAAAATACATGACAGAACAGGAGGTAACACTTATCAACAACTCACCCAGACAATAGCAAACCGGGGCTTAATATACACAAACAGAGGGCCAAACAGGAAATGGAAGACACTAATGAAAACACAACATGATGGGAAATGGAGTCCATGACCAGAACAACAGGCAGGGACACAAAATACAGAAGCGCAGTAGTGCAAGCAACCGGACGTGACGGTAAGTAATTATACAGTTTTCTTTAATATTTCATTATTAGCCATCCAGCAGTATTTTATCCTCTTGTGAAACCCAAACGTCTGTGTGGAGCTCCAGAAGGACGTCTAAACCCGATCAACAGCTGATTCTGCACTGTAAAAAAAAAACATCTGTAAAATGTACGGTAAAAAAACGGTAGCTGTGGTTACCGGAATTCTACTGGAAAAAAATACGGTAACAACATTTTAGATTTTATGTTTTTAAATTAAATTTACAGTTAAATTAAATTTAGTTAAATTTTTTCTCATTTTTTCTTAAATTTAGTTTTTAAATTAAATTTACAGTTAAATACCGTAATCTCATTAACTGATATAATGTTAATATATCAACCTATTGAAGTGCTGAAATCTGTTTTGGACTTTTGTAATACACGGATAACCACCAAATGCAGGAGGTGATGATGAGAAAGTCACATGGGCCACGTACACACTGCAAGTTTCAGGAGTGACAACCGTATTTAAATGCGGGAGTGAGTCCCGTAAATCATCGTTCCTTGTGTGTACGGAACAGTACCCCCTCCCGCATTAGTAACCACCGCAACATCTGTCTCTTGCAGGAGTGAATAAACGTTTAGCCGCTCGTTATGTGCCATTTTCCATCGATTTGCTGATAGACGTGCAGTGTTGTGTTTATGCTCGGGAGGCTGCTTTAGAGAGCGCTGTCTTGCGGGGTTGCCATGTCCTCATATTTAAAGCGCTTTCATGCATGTGGTTTGGTCGTAGCTCATAAAGACAGGCACTTTATGGAGTTAATAAAGTGGTCTGTCGCGGATATGAGATCTTATTTTGGTGTTATAAAACAAAGCATTTTCATGTTTTAGTGTTTTTTGTGCTTGTTTGTTGTTGTTTTTTTCTGTGAAGATCTGGCAACCTGTGCTAAGTTACTGCATGGCTCATAGCCCTGTGCTAAGTTAAGACTTCTTTCACTATTGTTTTCTTGCATCTCACATACAGACGAATACACCGATGCACGTTCAAATACGTCATTAACAACTAGTTGTAAACGTGGTTGTCACTACCTGTATTTTTCTGGAGTTAATGCGGTTGTCGAATGCGGTTGTCGCTCCCGTATTGTAGTGAATTATGTGTGTACAGAATGCAATTAATGAGTAAAAGGTGAACTGACGACCGAATTTAGCTGCAGTGTGTACGTGGCCATGATGAACCAAAGCCAATCACAAACAGCTTTTAAATTAAAACATTCACACAAGCACTAAACACCATCATAGTGACACTCATTAAACTGAAATATGCAATAAACATTAATTTAACAACATTAGATGTAGCATACAACCCTGATAAACATATCTGATAAGAACAAAACAGTTATTTCAAAGAAAAAACATCAAATTCAAACTAAATTTGAAATGCAACGCTGGGAATTCTGGGAAGTCGGTTTACGGTTTTCCCTGTAAATTTTACAGTAACTTACCGTTAACCGTTCAACAGGTTTTTACTGTAGCATTTTCACTGTTTTTTTACCATAAAAATCACTTTCATTTTTTATAAGCTGTGTTTAAAAGCTGTTTCTCCTTTGTTTATGTCAGTGGAAATATACCAGATAACTAATAAATTATCTAAATATATGGCCTGTGTTTGTTGAAGCACATCAGATTTGACCTCTGAAAGGTCAGACGTTAAATGGCATCAGGCGAGGTTTGTGATAGTCAGATAAGATTTTACCAGCTATTAATGTTGATTTCAGGTTGAAGATGAAGAGCCGGATATGTTTCCATATTTAGGGAGATTTAAACTGACAGCTCGGAGATGTTATCTAGCCACAGCTACTCGCCCGTATCAACAACACTGTTATAAAGCCCCACCAGTGATTATCTGTGCAGATTCACATGCTATTTCTGCACGTCCGCATTGCGGTGTCTGTAGGTGTCTCTTGGGAACTGATGTTTATCAGCAGCTGGTTCTCCTCGTGAAGATTTACGGGGGGGGTTTTGATTTCTTCATTGATCGTCAGGGGAATTTCTTCTCGGCTTCTGAGCAGCTCGGAGTCGTTTTATTAACACTGACACAAAACACAACGCCTGCAGCGTTTCCTCCAAGCTGCATGAGTTTCCTTGATGATAGTTATTTTAAATGGTTTAGTCATTGACTGCAATTTGTTTTGTTGACCAACCTTTTAAAACAATAGGTTTGATCGCATTAGAAGCACTTGTACTAGTGATGGCTGACTACAACACCATAGCAAACACATAGCATCACCCACAACAGCATAGCAACCACATAGCTTAATCCACAACACCCTCAGCAACCCCAAACATAGCAACCACATAGCTTAATCCACAACACCCTAGCAACCACATAACATCACCCACAACACCCTAGCAACCACATAGCATCACCCACAATAATATAGCAACCACATAGCTTAATCCACAACACCCTAGCAACAACATAGCTTAATCCACAACACCCTAGCAACCACATAGCATCACCCACAACACCCTAGCAACCACATAGCTTAATCCACAACACCCTAGCAACCACATAGCTTAATCCACAAACACCCTAGCAACCACATAGCATCACCCACAACACCCTAGCAACCACATAGCTTAATCCACAACACCCTAGTAACCACATAGCATCACCCACAACACCCTAGCAACCACATAGCTAAAATGTTTCATTTAAAGGTAATGTTTCAAAATTTAAACACATTTTCATGGCTTTATGATGTTGGTTATTGGTCAAATGACATAAAGATAAACTAAATATGTCTATATTTATATTATGTACATTAAAAAAATTTAGGAAGTGGTTTTTTTCTCAATTGATTTAAATTTGACAAAAAAAATCGAATTATAACATTCCATATATAAACTTTAATGGAAATATAAAGTAAACTTCTTTTAGCTATATGGATTATAAACAATTAAAAATATAAAGATATATAAAAAAAGACAAAAATTTAAATTAAACAAATATTTTAGAATAATCAAATTATTGCTTGAAATAAAATAATGTTAACAGTAATAAATAAATAAAAAGTAAATCATTTTAACCAGTTGCCAAATTGCTAGTTGCATTTCTCACTTTTTAGTTAAACTTACTAAAATTACAACAACTAACTTAACAAAAAAATTAGTAAAACCTAGACATATTAAATATAACTATTTTTTAAATAAATACTAAAAATAAAGATAACAAAAATGCCATTTAAAACTTTTTTATTTATTGAACTATTTAAATTTTTTCCACTTTATATAATTCACTTTTCATCATTCATAATATATTGAGAAATCATGACGCGTGAGCAAGCAGCTCTGAGGACACTGAACCTCTCGTGTGTTTGTAAGATGAAAATGGGCAGCATGGGGTCTGGAAAAAACAATAGGGTCTGGCTGCAGACTTGCACTTGCAAGTGTCCGAGCGGGCAAGTGCCCGAGCGGGCAAGTGCCCGAGCGTGCAAGTGTCCGAGCGTGCAAGTGCCCGAGCGTGCAAGTGCCCGAGCGTGCAAGTGCCCGAGCGTGCAAGTGCCCGAGCGTGCAAGTGCCCGAGCGTGCAAGTGCCCGAGCGTGCAAGTGCCCGAGCGTGCAAGTGCCCGAGCGTGCAAGTGCCCGAGCGTGCAAGTGCCCGAGCGTGCAAGTGCCCGAGCGTGCAAGTGCCCGAGCGTGCAAGTGTCCGAGGGTGCAAGTGTCCGAGCGGGCAAGTGCCCGAGCGGGCAAGTGTCCGAGCGGGCAAGTGTCCGAGCGGGCAAGTGTCCGAGCCTGCAAGTGCCCGAGCCTGCAAGTGCCCGAGCCTGCAAGTGCCCGAGCCTGCAAGTGCCCGAGCCTGCAAGTGCCCGAGCGAGCAAGTGCCCGAGCGAGCAAGTGTCCGAGCGAGCAAGTGTCCGAGCGAGCAAGTGTCCGAGCGAGCAAGTGTCCGAGCGCGCAAGTGTCCGAGCGCGCAAGTGTCCGAGCCTGCAAGTGTCCGAGCGGGCAAGTGTCCGAGCGTGCAAGTGTCCGAGCCTGCAAGTGTCCGAGCGGGCAAGTGTCTGAGCGTGCAAGTGTCCGAGCCTGCAAGTGTCCGAGCCTGCAAGTGTCCGAGCCTGCAAGTGTCCGAGCCTGCAAGTGTCCGAGCGTGCAAGTGTCCGAGCCTGCAAGTGTCCGAGCCTGCAAGTGTCCGAGCCTGCAAGTGTCCGAGCGTGCAAGTGTCCGAGCCTGCAAGTGTCCGAGCCTGCAAGTGCCCGGGCGTGCAAGTGCCCGGGCGTGCAAGTGCCCGAGCGTGCAAGTGTCCGAGCGAGCAAGTGTCCGAGCGAGCAAGTGTCCGAGCGCGCAAGTGTCCGAGCGCGCAAGTGTCCGAGCCTGCAAGTGTCCGAGCGGGCAAGTGTCCGAGCGGGCAAGTGTCCGAGCGGGCAAGTGTCCGAGCCGGCAAGTGTCCGAGCCTGCAAGTGTCCGAGCCTGCAAGTGTCCGAGCCTGCAAGTGCCCGAGCGTGCAAGTGCCCGAGCGTGCAAGTGCCCGAGCGTGCAAGTGTCCGAGCGAGCAAGTGTCCGAGCGGGCAAGTGTCCGAGCGGGCAAGTGCCCGAGCCTGCAAGTGCCCGAGCGTGCAAGTGCCCGAGCGTGCAAGTGCCCGAGCGTGCAAGTGCCCGAGCGTGCAAGTGCCCGAGCGTGCAAGTGCCCGAGCGTGCAAGTGCCCGAGCGTGCAAGTGCCCGAGCGTGCAAGTGCCCGAGCGTGCAAGTGTCCGAGCGGGCAAGTGTCCGAGCCTGCAAGTGTCCGAGCGAGCAAGTGCCCGAGCGAGCAAGTGCCCGAGCGCGCAAGTGTCCGAGCCTGCAAGTGCCCGAGCCTGCAAGTGTCCGAGCGTGCAAGTGTCCGAGCCGGCAAGTGTCCGAGCCTGCAAGTGTCCGAGCGAGCAAGTGCCCGAGCGAGCAAGTGTCCGAGCGCGCAAGTGTCCGAGCGCGCAAGTGTCCTAACATGCAAGTGTCCGAGCGTGCAAGTGTCCGAGCGCGCAAGTGTCCTAACGTGCAAGTGTCCAAGCGTGCAAGTGTCCAAGCGTGCAAGTGCAAGTCAGTCTGCAGCCAGAGAATATTAGCAGCATGGAGAGAAACGAGGATGTGTTCGTTACTGTAAGATGAATATTAGCAGCATGGACAGAAACGAGGATGTGTTCGTTACTGTAAGATGAATATTAGCAGCATGGAGAGAAACGAGGATGTGTTCGTTACTGTAAGATGAATATTAGCAGCATGGACAGAAACGAGGATGTGTTCGTTACTGTAAGATGAATATTAGCAGCATGGAGAGAAACAAGGATGTGTTCGTTACTGTAAGATGAATATTAGCAGCATGGACAGAAACGAGGATGTGTTCGTTACTGTAAGATGAATATTAGCAGCATGGACAGAAACGAGGATGTGTTCGTTACTGTAAGATGAATATTAGCAGCATGGAGAGAAACAAGGATGTGTTTGTTACTGTAAGATGAATATTAGCAGCATGGACAGAAACGAGGATGTGTTCGTTACTGTAAGATGAATATTAGCAGCATGGACAGAAACGAGGATGTGTTCGTTACTGTAAGATGAATATTAGCAGCATGGACAGAAACGAGGATGTGTTCGTTACTGTAAGATGAATATTAGCAGCATGGACAGAAACGAGGATGTGTTCGTTACTGTAAGATGAATATTAGCAGCATGGAGAGAAACAAGGATGTGTTTGTTACTGTAAGATGAATATTAGCAGCATGGGCAGAAACGAGGATGTGTTCGTTACTGTAAGATGAATATTAGCAGCATGGAGAGAAACAAGGATGTGTTTGTTACTGTAAGATGAATATTAGCAGCATGGACAGAAACGAGGATGTGTTCGTTACTGTAAGATGAATATTAGCAGCATGGACAGAAACGAGGATGTGTGTTGTGCTGCAGGTTCAGACAGGAACATGATCTCAGTGTTTGCATGCATCTATAATAGTTTCCTCAGAGATCTCCTCTTCATCTGTCAGACTAACCGAGGCGTTCACATCTAAAACACTGTCACTGTTTCATGTTCAGATAACAGTGTTTGTCACCAGGTTAAGCTGGTTAGCGTGGGTCAGTTAAGCCCTGCTGGTAGAGTTTATTACTGCAGCATTTGTATATATACAAATATTAGTGTATTCTGCTTGTATGATCATTTTACGTTTATTATTATTGCTAATATTTCATTATATTCTTGTAGTTATTTTATCCACATTTAAAGGTGTGTTATTGGCCTAATGGACTATATTCAGCTATTACAGACGGGTTTCATAAAGTATGTGATAATAATAATAATAGTAATGTTTATTTTATATAGCATCCTTCTACAAACTCTATAATTCAATTATTAAACTAAATTGAGCTGAATAACAAAACGGTTGCCTTCTGTAGACCTGCTACATTTTTTTTCATAACTGGTGCATTTTGCAACATTAAAACTTATATTTCAGTTTATTTCTGGGAAGCAGATATATTACACTAAATATTTTTGATGCTATATACACGTTATGTTTAATGTCTATGGTTCAATATATGAAGAATAGATGTATAAGGTGTACTATATAAATAAAAAATAAAAAGCGTATGTATGTATATATATATATAAATCCTAAAACTATACCTTTTGTTTCCTAACTATGAGTTTCTTTCAACAGAAAGTCCTTAATTTTGTGCATATGCAAACTAGATATTTTTTCTTTGATAATATTGTTTTAATTGTTGCTCTGTACGAGAACAACCGATGTGTGATATGAAAGAGAGCGAGAGAGAGAGAGAGAGAGAGAGAGAGAGAGAGAGAGAGAGAGCTGTAAGTCACTGGAGCTTTGTCATTCACAAAAACCAAAGAGAGAGAGAGAGAGAGAGAGAGGTTGAGCTGTAGTAGGGGTGTCAGCTGTAGTCAGTGGAGGCTTTGAAGTCCTAATAAATCTCACGGCACACATTCTTCACCTGAATAGGAGCAAAGTACAGCAGCGACAGCCACGGAACAGCGTGTCCTCTGTCCCACCTTGATTCGTCTGTATATCCTGTACACTTCTCAGAAAGTGTGACGTCAGTCCCGTGTGTGTGTGTGTGTGTGTGTGTGTGTGTGAGTGTGTAAGTGTGTGTGTGAGCGTGCGTGTGTGTGTGTGTGTTGTGCGTGTGTGCGTGTTACGAGTGTGTGAGCGTGCATTGTGTGTGTGTAGTGGTGCTTGTGTGTGTGCTGTCAAGAAAGTCACGTGAGTTGTTGTGAAGCCACTCCTTCGTTATTTTATCTGTGTGCTTAGGGTCATTGTCTTGTTGGAAGGTAAACCTTCGGCCCAGTCTGAGGTCCTGAGCACTCTGGAGAAGGTTTTCGTCCAGGATATCCCTGTACTTGGCCGCATTCATCTTTCCCTCGATTGCAACCAGCCGTCCTGTCCCTGCAGCTGAAAAACACCCCCACAGCATGATGCTGCCACCACCATGCTTCACTGTTGGGACTGTATTGGACAGGTGATGAGCAGTGCCTGGTTTTCTCCACACATACCGCTTAGAATTAAGGCCAAAAAGTTCTATCTTGGTCTCATCAGACCAGAGAATCTTATTTGTCACCATCTTGGAGTCCTCCATGCGGGCTTTCATGTGTCTTGCACTGAGGAGAGGCTTCCGTCGGCCCACTCTGCCATAAAGCCCCGACTGGTGGAGGGCTGCAGTGATGGTTGACTTTCTACAACTTTCTCCCATCTCCCGAATGCATCTCTGGAGCTCAGCCACAGTGATCTTTGGGTTCTTCTTTACCTCTCTCACCAAGGCTCTTCTCCCCCGATAGCTCAGTTTGGCCGGACGGCCAGCTCTAGGAAGGGTTCTGGTCGTCCCAAACGTCTTCCATTTAAGGATTATGGAGGCCACTGTGCTCTTAGGAACCTTAAGTGCAGCAGAATTTTTTTTGTAACCTTGGCCAGATCTGTGCCTTGCCACAATTCTGTCTCTGAGCTCTTCAGGCAGTTCCTTTGACCTCATGATTCTCATTTGCTCTGACATGCACTGTGAGCTGTAAGGTCTTATATAGACAGGTGTGTGGCTTTCCTAATCAAGTCCAATCAGTATAATCAAACACAGCTGGACTCAAATGAAGGTGTAGAACCATCTCAAGGATGATCAGAAGAAATGGACAGCACCGGAGTTAAATATATGAGTGTCACAGCAAAGGGTCTGAATACTTAGGACCATGTGATATTTCAGTTTTTCTTTTTTAATTAATCTGCAAAAATGTCAACAATTCTGTGTTTTTCTGTCAATATGGGGTGCTGTGTGTACATTAATGAGGAAAAAAAATGAACTTAAATGATTTTAGCAAATGGCTGCATCTATAATAGTTTCCTCAGAGATCTCCTCTTCATCTGTCAGACTAACCGAGGCGTTCACATCTAAAACACTGTCACTGTTTCATGTTCAGATAACAGTGTTTGTCACCAGGTTAAGCTGGTTAGTGTGGGTCAGTTAAGCCCTGCTGGTAGAGTTTATTACTGCAGCATTTGTATATATACAAATATTAGTGTATCTGCTTGTATGATGATTTTGCGTTTATTATTATTGCTAATATTTCATTATATTCTTGTAGTTATTTTATCCACATTTAAAGGTGTGTTATTGGCCTAATGGACTACAATCTGCTATTACAGATGGGTTTCATAAAGTATGTGATAATAATAATAATAATGTTTATTTTATATAGCATCCTTCTACAAACTCTATAATTCAATTATTAAACTAAATTGAGCTGAATCACAAAACGGTTGCCTTCTGTAGACCTGCTACATTTTTTTTTTCATAACTGGTGCATTTTGCAACATTAAAACTGTTATATTTCAGTTTATTTCTGGGAAGCAGATATATTACACTAAATATTTTTGATGCTATATACACGTTATTTTTAATGTCTATGGTTCAATATATGAAGAATAGATGTATAAGGTGTACTATATAAATAAAAAATAAAAAGCATATGTATGTATGTATGTATATATAAATCCTAAAACTATACCTTTTGTTTCCTAACTATGAGTTTCTTTCAACAGAAAGTCCTTAATTTGGTGCATATGCAAACTAGATATTTTTTCTTTGATAATATTGTTTTAATTGTTGCTCTGTACGAGAACAACCGATGTGTGATATGAAAGAGAGAGAGAGAGAGAGAGAGAGAGAGAGAGAGCTGCCAGTCACTGGAGCTTTGTCATTCACAAAAACCAGAGAGAGAGAGAGAGAGAGAGAGAGAGAGGTTTGAGCTGTAGTAGGGGTGTCAGCTGTAGTCAGTGGAGGCTTTGAAGTCCTAATAAATCTCACGGCACACATTCTTCACCTGAACAGGAGCAAAGTACAGCAGCGACAGCCACGGAACAGCGTGTCCTCTGTCCCACCTTGATTCGTCTGTATATCCTGTACACTTCTCAGAAAGTGTGACGTCAGTCCCGTGTGTGTTGAGAGAGAGAGTGTGTGTGTGTGCGTGTGTGTGTATGCGCATGTGTGTGTGTGAGTGTGCGCGTGTGTGTGAGTGTGTGTGTGAGTGTGCGCGTGTGTGAGTGTGTGTGTGAGTGTGTGTGTGAGAGAGAGAGTGTGTGTGTGTGTGTGTGTGTGTATATATATGCGTGTGTGTATGTGCGTGTGTGTGTATATATATATACACGTGTGTGTGTGTGTGTGAGTGTGCGCATGTGTGTGTGTGAGTGTGCGCATGTGTGTGTGTGAGTGTGCGCGTGTGTGTCTGTGTCTGTGTGTGTGTGTGTGTGCGTGTGTACGAGTGTGTGAGCGTGCGTGTGTGTGTGTGTGTGTGTGTGAGTGTGTGTGTGTGTGTGTGTGTGTGTGTGTGTGTGTGTACATGCTTATACAAGCTCTTGAGTCACTAGCATGTCGGTTTGCGTGTGAGCAAGCAGGTGTGTGTGTGAGTGTGTGAGTGTGTGTGTGTGTGAGTGCGTGTGTGTGTTTATGTGCATGTGCGTGACATGCTTTGAGGAGCAGCTTCTCATTATTGCCTAATTTTACATTCTGAACATGGGAATGTTTATCAGTGCAGTCTGTCCCTGAATAAACAGCCATGCGCCGCCCGCCTCATTCCTCATGAGCACTATATAGGGCGCACAGCTCACGTTGACTGTGTATTGTGATGCATTCCTGTGCATTTAGTCATTTGGCTTTCTTTACATTATCTGAGAGAAACAAGTCGAGCCAATATAGTTTAATGAGAGGAAGCGATTTTCTGACCACACCTAGACGAGGCTTTGCCTGTTTCCGACGCCAACAATGGACTCGGGTTCATCTGCGTGATTGCATAGAATATCAGAGTTATATCCAAAATAAATATTAATGTTTAAAACAGATTGCTTCTAAGGCTTGGGTCAGTAATTCACTGTAGGGCTTTTTTCAGCAGGTGAAATGGTGCATCTGATTATTTAGTGAAGTACTGTAGCATTAAACTTCTCAACAGCACACGTGATCCGTCGAATCACTCAGAACCAGTTTAAAGGGTTAATGTGCTGTTAAAGTGATCGTTCACCATCTAAAGATCATTCTGTCTTCATTTACTCACCCTCGTGTCATTGCATAACCCATGACTGACTTTCTCCTGGGGAGTGTGCTGCACTGAACTAATGGTGACATTGTGAACAAAAAAATTAAATCATAATAATGACTTTTTATCTCAAGATTTCTTCAAAAATATGTTTTTTTATTTTATTTTTATTGGGGGGAAAAGTTTCCCCTTTATTTTTTTTAAATAATCAAAAAAATTATAAAAAAATGTTTAATAGCATTTTTGTTATTTTAATTTTGTTTTTTAATTTGTGGTATTTATTAAAAAATAGATTTGATTAAAGTTTTAGTTTAGTTAGTTTTAGTAAGTTTAACTAAAAATTGAGAAATGCAACTAGCAATTTGGCAACTAGTTAAAATAAGTTACTTTTTATTTATTTATTACTGTTAACATTTATTTTATTTCAAGCAATAATTTGATTATTTAAAAAATAAAAAAATGTACCAATTTTTTTTTGTCATTTTTATTTTATATAATCCATATAGCTAAAATAGGTTTACTTTTTATTTCCATGGAAGTTTATATATGTAAAGTTATAATTCGATTTGTTTAAAATGTCAAATTTAAATCAATTGAAAAAAAAAACACTTCCTAAATTGTTTTAATATACATAATATAAATATACATGCTGTGTGCCGTGATATTTATTTCTAAAAAAGTTAGAATTGTAAGATATAGACATGAAATGGGGGAGGGAGGGAGGGGGGGGGGGGGTAATAATTTTAAGATATTATTTTCAGAATTAGTCTTTCTCGCAATTATGAATTTATGTCTCACAATTTACTTTTTTCTCAAAACTGCAATTTTGCCTCTTAATTTAGCATTTTCTGTATATATACAAAATATGATAAGTTGCAATTGAGAAACTTTGTTTTATTTCAGCAAAAATATTATTTAGTATCACTGAATGCATTAATTGATACCGCCAAACTTTAAATGTGTTAGATATAAATTAATAAAACACAAATGCATGGTGTTCAATGATGTTTGGACCTCAGTATCTTCAAAAGCATTTGTCTCAGTTTGTGATGTTTCTCAAAAAAGGCAGATTTTTGTACCTTTTTCTCATAATTAAAGTTTTTATTAGGGATGGCTCGATACCACTTTTTCAGAACCGATACCGATCCGATACCGATATCGATCCGATACAGCACAGTTTATTAAATCAGTGTATAATATCTATATCTCAGTGTATGTTGACCTGCTCATCACTCTTTTGTGTTTTACACACAATCTACTAAATATACACAACTTTACTGTAAAGAAAAACAACAAATCAATGGATACGTAATTATAATCTATGACAAAAATACTTTAATAAACTAGTTTAGTGGATAATTCAGTAGCTAAAGTTACTCTAGAAAAATCATGAGTGCACAATAATTTTATAAAATCTAAAATTTGTGCCCAAAAAATTTTTGGGGAACAAAGAAAAGCGAATAAGTGTAGGACTAAATCTGGTAAAATTATATATTGCTCTTTGTGTTGTAGTAAAATACATTCATGGAAAACAAGTAATATATTTATATATGCTGTAAAATTAAAATAAATTTATTTTAAACGTACTGCACAGTAATGAGGCAGCACCATACGACAGATGAGACGAACAAGAAAGGCTATTAATAATCTTTCATTGCACAAAAATATAATACGAAAGACTCCAATATAGAGCGGCATAAAGTATATTTATTTGATTTATGTAGTTATTTGGAATTTCTATATTATATCTCATAACTCTGACTTATTTTGTGATCTCAGAATTGTTAGATATAAATTTAGAATTGAGAAAAGAAGTCAGAAGTGTGAGATAAAAGTGCCAATTATCTTTTCATAATTTTTTTATGGTTAGCCATAAGCATTGAAATCACGTTAGTCATATTTTTGTAGTTAATCATCTCTTCATCTCTCTGCATCATTAAAAATAATTTCCTCCATCAGGCAGCATTTTGTTCCTTTAACTAATAATAAATCATAGCATCTTTACTGAGTGTTATTGATGAAGAGGTCTTGATTTCTGTGGTTCTGAAGACCAAAGGCTCTCGGCAGCCCAGGGCTGAACAGTAGCACAGGGCATCATTTTCTCAACGCTATGTTTATAATCAAAGACGAGCTTTAATGACAGTTGGCTGTTGCTCTATTTCTCGTTGGAAGCGAGTCAAAGTAGAATCAGCAGTTGGAGCTTGATTGACGAGCCAGATTTCTATCACACGCCTTGACGAGGCACTGACAGACGACAACACAATAAACCTGTGAATTACACACACGCATGCATCTCCTCGGGACCTCAGATGCCCTCGCCGACGACAAACGGCTCCGGACTCAGCCCTCGAGGCCTTCTGTAATCAAACAGAGCACGTCAATCTTTACAGCCTTTGGCATCGCTTTAAGAGACTTCTAGAATCAAGAGTCTGTGTGCAAATACAAGACGAGGAAGAGGAGCGATTGTGAGAAGGTGTTTGTGGATCCGTGCCACCAGAGAGAGAGAGAGAGAGAGAGAGAGAGAGAGAGAGAGAGAGAGAGAGAGAGAGAGAGAGAGACACATAGAGACAGAAAACGAGAGAGAGAGAGACACATAGAGACAGATAGAGAGCTGAGAGAGAGAGAGAGACAGATAGAGACAGAGAGAGAGAGACACTAGAATAGAGAGAGAGAGAGAGAGAAGAGAGAGAGAGAGAGAGAGACAGATAGGAGAAGAGAGAGAGAGAGTGAGAGAGAGACAGAGAGATAGAGACAGATAGATAGAGAGAGAGAGAGAGAGAGAGAGACACATAGAGACAGATAGAGAGAGACAGAGAGAGAGACAGA
>CM049824.1:1047500-1085000 GCA_027422435.1 Schizopygopsis pylzovi | reverse complement strand
TCCTTTCATACACTTCAAAACTGTTGCAACAGAGGTGGAAATCTAATTTTTAAGTACATTAATTTCTTTGTTGGCACAGTTTGGTGCCTTTTTCTCTTCTAAAGAAGGGGTGCCAGTACTTTTGTCCATATAATGCATGTACAAGTCATTAGTGTTTGGTGATGTGTTTGTGTCTCATGTAAAGTCACACCAGAGGTGTTCAGCTGCTTTCTGCAGACCAGTCAACTTCTTCCACACTGACTGAATCATCATTTCTCTTTGATTCTTGTCTTATACACAGAGACACTGTCATGTTAGAATAGAAAATAGTTCAAACTGTTGCTATACAATTAGATTCCCTAGAATATCATTATATGCTTAAACATTAAGATTTGTACTCATGGAAATTACTAAAGTAGTCAAACCTTTCATTAGAAGGGGTGCCAATACTTTTGACAATATAGTGTATGTGAATAGTATTTATACACACACTTCTCCAAGACGCTTCAAGAAAGCTCCAGTTCTGGTAAAATGTTCGGCTCTTGTGTAAAATGCTGTAAAATGAGGATGCGGTCAATAATATGTTTTCTATGAACTAAACTAAATCATCATTAGTTGAGCATCTTTGTGTTTAAAGCAGGTTTTGTCCTCTTGAGCAGAGTTTCTCAGGAGCTTTCTTGAAGCGTCTTCTTCTGGGTTTAGTCTCAGTTTGTTCTGTTTCTTCACCTCGCTCCAGACAGACTGATGATGATCACATCTCTAAAATATCACTCTCTCAGATGATTGAGGCAGGAGTCGGTGTGTCTGGTTGCAGACCTCGCGTGTGCCCCGAGCCGCCCGTCTTAATAGGATTAGGCTCATGACACTTGACCTGAGCTCGGCCATCTGCTTCCCACACCGACAGCAAGGCATGGAGGTCAGAGGTCGTGTCCATTAAGACATGTCAAAACCACACAAACATCACATCTGCTCTGAACGGTTTAGCACGTCTGAACTACAAAACACAGTCATTTGCACTAAAAGATGCAAGCAGAAGACATTTGTACTCACGGCCCTCGATGTACTTGAGTTGGGGGGGGGGGGGGGGGTACAGAATAAATACAGAAATTTTACACAGACCTAGACACACACACACACACACACACACACACACACACAAAAGCAAGCAATATGAATAAAAGCAATATAAACGAAAATATGAATTATATTTAATTAATGCACATTTTAAGTAATTTAGGTAGTAGCCAGGTTTATATTTAGCACTAATTGTATTCTGTATACAGTGGTGTACAGTGTCGGGGAAAGTGGCTTTTAAAAGTAATGCATTACAATATTGTGTTACTCCATAAACAGTAATTCATTACGTTACTTGGTTGGCTTTTATGGAAAGTCATGCATTGTGTTACTTTTTAAATGTGGGCAGGACTTGCTTGCGTGTTTTTAGTACATAAACCCAAATTTTTGGCAGATGTTAAAGCCTGTTCACACTAAAAGTGAAATGAATGAGCTCATGCCGAAGGACATGTACAGTAGAGCGCAGGAGAGGAAAGTTCAACACTCCTCAGCAATGGAAAAACATTCAATTAATGTTATATTAATCTAAAATCAGTTTTGCTCATTAGTATGGTTGAATTGGATCATCAAAGACCAGCAGTGAAGACACAGGTTAATAAAATGGAATTAAATACATAAAGTATATTTAAAATATTCATGGTGACTACAGTAACAGTGGTTTTTATTGACCGCATCCTCATTTTACAGCATTTTTACACAAGAGCCCAAAACTTTTCCCAGAACTGGAGCTTTCTTGAAGCGTCTTCTTCTGGATTTAGTCTCAGTTTGTTTACGTCGCTCCAGACAAACTGATGATAATCAGATCAGATCTCTAAAATATCACTGATTATTACCATTCATGACTATAACTGATATTTCCTTCTGACACACTACAGCAGAAGATAGACATAACTGACTGAAAATCATTTATTATCTGCTGAAGACACTCGTCTTCTGATCGTTTTGTCCAGCACTGTAACTTACACAAGAAGAGTGCAGGACATTGTGAAAAGAGTTACCTGGGCATTTAAAGGGCACTTATATGTGTTAGTTAAAAGTTTAAATTATTTTAGATTTGTGCATATATTTTGATGCAGTGATAATTTTGCATGAATATTAACTCGCACCTGGATGCATGTGTTTCTGTGTAGCTGGTGATTGGAGGTGTGCAGAACTTCAGAGCATGGATCAGCTCTTTCTGCTCTGATCGCGTGCAGGTGGGTCGTTTTCTCATGCTGTACTTCAAACATGACACTTCAAAACCTCTCGCTCCATTCAGGGCTGTTCCTGCACACAAAGACTCAAACATGACACTGATGGGTGGACGGCCCTCGCAGTGAACCCTGCAGGTAAGATCTGGACGCACGCACACACATACACTCACTCACACGCACACACACATACACGCACGCACACACACACACGCACACATACATACACGCATGCACACACACATACACGCACACACATACACGCATGCACACACACATACACGCACACACATACACTCACTCACACACACATACACTCACTCACACGCACATACACGCACGCACACACACATACACGCACACACACACTCACACGCACACACACACTCACACGCACACACATACACGCACACACACACTCACAGGCACACATACATACACGCATGCACACACACATACACGCACACACACACTCACACGCACACACATACACGCATGCACACACACATACACGCACACACACACACACACACTCAAACGCACACATACATACACGCACGCACACATACATACACGCACGCACACACACACATACACGCACACACACACACACGCACGAACGCGCACGCACGCAAACACATACACGCACGCACACATACACGCATGCACACACAAACAAAATTAAGAAACGCGCAAATCCTCACAACACATGCAAATTAAGAAATATTTTCGTGATATTTCGTGCATGTGTTGTGAGGATTTGCGCGTTTCTTAATTTGCATGTGTTGTGAGGATTTGCGCGTTTCTTAATTTGCATGTGTTGTGATGATTTGCGTGTTTCTTAATTTGCATGTGTTGTGAGGATTTGCGTGTTTCTTAATTTGCGTGTGTTGTGATGATTTGCCTGTTTCTTAATTTGCATGTGTTGTGAGGATTTGTGCGTTTCTTAATTTGCATGTGTGTGTGTGTGTGTGTGTGTGTGTGGGTAGGTGTTTGCGCGCGCGCATGTGCGTGTGCGGGTGGGTGTGCGTGTGCGTGTGTGTGTGCGTGCGTGTGTGTGTGTGTGTGTGTGCGCGCGCGTGTGTGGGTGTGCGCGCGCGTGTGTGGGTGTGTGTGTGCGTGCGTTCGTGCGTGCGTGCGTGCGTGTGTGTGTGCGTGTGTGTGGGTAGGTAGGTGTGTGCCATTGATCTATCTAAAGTAGATAAGATCTCCCTTCCTCAGGGTTCGTCTTCAAAATATCACACATACACACACACACACACACGCACACACACACACACACACACACCACTATCTGCTTTATATCATGCATTCACACACAATCTCGTCTGGCAGTACAGGTGAGCGCGGCAGGTGCTCGAGTGTTGCGTGACGAAGCTTCACACTCATTTGACTTCTTTCATCTTCTGAGATTCCTTTGAGTTTTACTGCTGAAGGCAAACAAATGTGTCTTGTTCTCTAGGTTTGTCCTCTGACACTGACATAGCGGCTCCAAACACACGCACACTCTTCATTACTGCCTTAAGTGTGCAGATTATGCTGTTTTTGGTGTGTTTTTTCCCAGTTACTGTTCTGAGTTCAGTCTCTGCTACCAGGGGCGTAGCCACGGGTGTGCCAGGGTGTGCCGGTGCCACCCACAGTGGCAGCTGGCACACCTAAAAACAGATGCAGAATAATTATTTTTTTAATCGTAATAAACATGGGCAGCGCAAAGGAGGGGCTAGCAGATGCTTCAGCACCCCCAAGAAAGACCAAAGCACTGTCATTGCACCCATAAGAAATGAAATAAATTAAAAACATTTTACTTATTATTACGCATTCATAACTATGCATTGCAATATAATGTGACGCGTGATTAGCAGGCGCACTTTTCGAATTGACAGCATTTTATTAAAAAAACTGATCGGTTCCTTGTGCCAAGAAGGCCTGTCCCCGACTAAAGATTTTCCTAGTCACACATAAATTGATTAATATAATAACTTAGGCTACTAACTATCCTTTAATATATAGGCGTATAGCCTATTCTGCGCCCAAGCGCACGTCTAAAGCTTGCAACGGCAAAAGTAGGCTAATGATTATGAATGTTGGGGGAAAGGCAAAATAAAACATTTGAATTATTCGTTAATAAACTAGTGATTTCTTCTCAGTCAGTGTCGGCTGAAAATGTAAAGTTGCAGAATGCGACGCTGACTTTAATATAGAAATGCACCTTTTCATTCCGACTACGTAATTAAAGATTTAGATTTTTTGGTTCGTTCGTTCGTTTCATAAAGTAGCCGGTTCATTGCTGTGACGCTCCATTTCACGGAGACTGCATGAGACGCAGAAAGCACATCTTGTTTCTCTATTGTTTCTCTGTGTAGCCTACATAAATAAAAGCATATATATATATATGAACTGGCTGTTGAATTTTGTATTTTTGAAAGTTCAATAATAATATAAAAAAAACTTGCCGGATGGATTCATTACCCCGCTTTGTTCCGGGACCTCACAATTTACAGATTAAGCAGTGCTTACAATATTTGTTAATTTAAAATGTAATTACAATTTTAAATTATTTTCAAAAATAAATGAATAATAATAACATAATTGAGGCATTCAAGGCCAGACCACGCCGTCTCGCCCTTTGAGCAGCTAACAGGCACCATTAAATGTACTGTGCTATGTTGTTGGCGATCCTGAATGTAATGTATAAAAATATTTTACTGCTTTCTCTAATGTGTCTTGCAAGATATCTATTCAAGATAGTTTATTCCACCAAAAGTAATTTCAAAGGAACATTATATGTAGGCCCATGTACAGTTTAAGTCACCTTTGCAGGATGTGCAAAATTATAATGATTTAAAAAAGGAGGGATTATTTAAAAGCATTTTGTTTTTATTTAGTAGAGCAGCTACAGCTGTTTTTACATAATAGATTTTTACAGCCTAGTCACTGAAGTCAATGATTATTCTTTGATAAAGTAAATGTGCTTTGCTCACTGTATAATGTGTTCGTTGTTTGAATAATCGTGGAAATGCGGTGTTATAATTAGAAACTTAAAATGTATTTTTATTACACCTGTGATCATCAGGTTAAATAGGAGTTTAGTCTTATTAAAATATGTGACATAAATTGTACTTGGCTAAAAGGGTTTTATGGTGTGTGTAGTTAATGATTAGGCTACAGTGAGCACGTTTGACTAGAGCGCAGTTAATGAGCTGTTGTAGGTTATACTGTATGTGATTGTCGGTGACCCTCTTGAGCGAGAAAGCTTCGGAAAATGGAAAAAAACAACAAAAACAATATAGCTGCAAGCAGCGATAACCAGGGTTCAAGAATTTTAAGGCCTAAGGTGGTATGCTTTTAGGGTCTAGGCCAACAGCTGGATGCATAGCTGACAGTGAAACTCATGGAAAATGGACAATAGGCTCACAGAAACACACACACACACACACACACACACACACACACACACACAAATAGAAATGAAATGGTTAAACTATCATATTAATAATCATTAAGCTTGCTTACACAGATACACACACAGACACACTCATATACATGCACACATATTTTGTTGCAGATATAGATATTTGAAATAAATGACAGGTGACAATACTCTTTGCAAATCTTCTCTTTTTAAGAGTTTATATCAGCGATCTCCAACCCTGCTCCTGGAGAGCTACCATCCTGCAGATTTCAGTTCCAACCCTGCTCCAACACACCTGTCTGAAATTAACAAGTAGCCTTGAAGACTGTGATTAGCTGGTTCAGGTGTGTTTGATTGGGGTTGGAGCGGAAATCTGTAGGACGTAGCTCTCCAGGAGCAGGGTTGAAGACCCCTGGTAGGCCAATGTGAAATGCAGGGCTGACAATAGAACACATTCACAATGGAGAATTCATTAAAACTGTCTCTCTCTCTGTCACATACACACACACACACACACACACACACACACACACACAAACACGCAGAAATGAAAGGTTTAAAAATGCTTAATAAACAGTAAGCATACAAACACAGACACACAGACATACACAGAAATGAAAGGTTTAATAATACTAAATATACAGCACGCATGCTAACACACACACACACACTCACTTTGTTGCAGATATAAAATAGTGATTTTCAAAGACATCCAAAATGGAGAATAGGTTAACAGACACATGTAGCCTTCACAAAAATGAAATGGTTAAACTAACATATTAATACCCAATAAGCATGCTTGTTTTTTTGTTTTTTTTTTGCGCATTAATCTGACAATAAATGTGGCACACCCAGTTTTTCTGATGCACACCCAGAGTCTCCTTTCTGGCTACACTCCTGTCTGCTACTGTTTCATTTATCTGCAATTAACTAAATGCATTCCACATCGTATTAATTTAAGGAATCGAATGCAAGCAGCACAGGTATTTTGGGACTGTATTGTATTGATTGATTTAATTTGGATTTTGGAGACTATATGAAGACTAAAATATTTATTTGCATGAAAAACAGGATTTGCTCTTTAGGCTTGACTTTTGATTCTTCACAGCACCCTAATTTCACTCTGCTCAAGTTCATGTGTAAAGTGTTCAAGGCCCCTTACAAACAACACAGCTAACACTTAAAACCTTTAAATATAATGAATAATAAATGCGTTTTAATGCATCAACTATGCCTTGTAATGCACCTTATATTGCATCTTTTGAATAATTGTAAACACATTATAATACTTATCTTATATTATGCGTTAAAATACATGACAAAGAAAATCTTTCAAATATTGTAATGCATTTTTAACTGTGTTATTTATGAATAGATATAATGCATTTTAACAGAATACATTATATGCTTTAAATAAAGTATTAAATCTTTAAATACAGAAATCTGTTTTTTTTTCAATGCATTAGAAAAAATACATCTTGTGTCATATGTGGTCTTGTCCCACCCACTAATGCACTAATGTTCAATTTGGATAATTTCTGGCGTTTGTAGTGATTAAATGAAGGTTATTCGCGCTAAAGTGGACACAGGTGTCCTGACAGAGGAAGCACAGGTGTTGCACTAACACTAGATCTGTTGTTGTGTGTCCTTGCAAACGATCACACATGTAAAGTGTGGTTTCACCGGGCAGACTGGCCCTCGGTCGCGTGATTCACGCGGCGCGTGTGTCATATAGAAGCGTCGCAGCTCCCGGTTCACACGCGATGCACCGGATTACAGTCAGCGAGGCGCGTCGCGGCTCTGGAGCGGGATTAAGCGGGCTGAGTTTGCGTGGCGTCGCATGATTTCAAAAGACCTGAAATCCGGTTCATTCAGAGCGCAGAAACCCGCACCTTCGTGCTCAAGAAAGAGAGCCGCTGCCGCCTTCGCGTGACTAACCGGGCAGATTTAGGATTGTCCCTGAGAGCGAGCCCACCCCAACCGGTGCTCTCACGCGAACACCGCGCTCCTCAGTGCATGAGAACAACCTAAAGAACATCTGTGTGCAACGGAAAGCGTCAAAGGCGCCTTATAAACCCCAACATGTTATGCAGTGCAAACAGCGTTTATTCGTGTCACGTGGTGTAGTTGTCCTCACTGGTAAAAACTGATTTGGTTTTTATTCGCTTAACACTTAAAGCTTTAGAGCACATTGTATTTGGTGCATAGTCTAATACGTAAAATCTCCCAAAATGGGGGTTTCGCAGCATTTGCATATTTGTCTTTAAATCAACATTATGTTTTGAATAACCTAAATAACTTTTACTCAATGGAAGGGTTCAGCGCGTGGACCAGTGAACGCACGTGAAACAGTAGCGATATTAAACATGTCAAACCTATGCTTCATTATCACTTTACTAATGTAGCTGCCACACTCAGGAAAAAAAAGGTTTTCAAAAGGTACTTATTTACCCCTAAAAGCTGCGTGTACCTTCTGAAAACCTGTCTGAATGTATGAGAGCGTTTTGAAATGACAGCTTTTGTGAGAGTGCATCATTGGGAACAAAAACTGTTATTTTATTGTTTATTTTATTTAAAATCAGTTTATGTCAGGAATGATATAAGACACAGGTTTCCAGTTCATTGTTTTGAACATTGGATTTTTTTCCTCATAATTATTATTATTATTAGGCCTATTTTTTTGCACAATCTTTAAAATAAAGGTTCAAAAATAGGAATTTCGAAATTATAGATTTTTTTTTTTTGAAGAACCTTTAAGTCAACATTTTTTAATAGAACCAGTTTTTTTCTTAGTGTGAAGAATATTTTAATAACCTAAAGAACATTAAATAACTTTTTATACAATGCATGTTTCAATTGATGTTAAAAGCTCTTTATGGCACTCGTGCCAATTAAAAACCGTATTTTCAAGATAACATATATCATATGCAAAATGTATAAAGTATAAAAGTACATTCCGTTGTATATTTTGTGCAACTGTTTAAGGTTCTTTTCTGCTCTCCATCAAAAGGGGAACTTCTCAGTAGAACTTCAGAGATCCTTAATTACACGAGCAGTCGGCATAATTGGGATTCTTCAGAAGCCGCTCGCGCTGACCCGGGATCTGTTCCTCATCTTTGATCTTCTGAAGACGACCAGACCTCCCAATATGATGATAGAAATCATCTGAAGAGCGTCTCATTCTCATTCAGCGAGATGCTTCATAAAGTCGAAATGCGGCAAAAACAAGGACACCGAAATCAAGCACGTGCATGAAATGAATCCCTGAAAAATGCACTATGTTCTTGCAGCTTTGAAAGTGACAGAGATCGTTACACGATGGTAAAGTGAACTCGGTTGCCCCTCCAGCATCCTCGGGCGCGCTCTCACGCAACGTGGCCAATCTTTAACTCGCGCGCCACAGGTGCATGCACGCGATGCTGTTAGGTTTATCGTAGCGTGTTTCAAATCACGATAACAGCCTGAGGTGACCGAGATTCTTACATGAGAAAGTCTACCGCAGAACAAAGAAATCAGCGCGGTTCTGGTTTCGTGCACTTCAGTGACAGCGCTTTACTGACACGCATTGCATTGGTTTTACTCCATTCTGGCGGCTTTTCCTGTTGACACACAATGAGATGTATGAAAAATGTGTGCAGGAATCTGCAGCAGGGCTGTGAAACGCACGTACACACACACACACACACACACACACACACACACACACACACACACGCACACACACACACACACACACGCTTGCACGCGATGCTCTACCTGTCGCTTAATGAGTTACGAGCGCGTGCCAGGCGAACATGACCCTACAAATCAACGCAAAACTCTTTCTTACGTCGAGTTACTCTTCGGCGATTATCAGATGTGTTGCAACAAACAGTTTATTTAGTCTAATTGCTGAAATTGTCAAAAAGATTAATGGCACTGACTTCTGCATGTTAAACCAGTTTTATTAGATACATAAACATCAAGAAGCATGTTTAAGAGTCTTTTTATATCTTTCTTTCATCTCTACCTGTTTATATATTTAGCATTAAACCTGTTTCTGTTGCTTTCGAGTTGTGAATATAATCTTTATTTCTCAGTCCATGCATTGATTAGTAAGCTATTTTCCAAAAACGGAATATAAAAATATGTTGTAAAATATTATCGTTATCAAATATACGTCTAGGCTACATGCCAAAAAGATTAACTCATTTATATTCATATATTTCAAGGGTCTTTTAAAGTTTCACATGTATTTATTTAATACTTTTAGTACATAAATATAGTATTATTATTTAACCTATCGTATTAATAAACAATGCATCGATTTTAATTACTATGTAGTAAATCATATTGTTGATTTGTTTTAAAGGTTGTGTTTTTTAAAGGGTCGATCATTCATACAGTATATATATATTGACATCATTTAGATGTGTGTGTGTTTGGAGACTCCAGAGAACTGAACTGTAATCAAATCTTACTCTGTCACTGATTCTCTCCATTCACAAAGCCGTCGTGACGTCACGGGGCGAGCAGCCAATCACGACGCGCGCTTCTCTATAAAAGATTCCCCGCTGGAACACTGCAGCACTCTTCTGGAGATAACTGAAGATTCAGCTGAGAAGAGCAGAAGTATTCCTCCGATCGCTCTGGGTAAGTCTGGTGGCAATGCTTCTTTCTTTTAGAGAATATTTGATTGCTTTTTAATTTCACAAAAATACTTTCTTCTTACTCATTTTACACATAATTGCACCACTTGTGCACTGACTGATGTGCATGAGCTTTTAGGAATAAATAAAATATGTTATTTTTTAAATGAATATATAGATATAAGTGTTTGTTCTTTAATATATATGTGCTATATGAACAGTTTCGATGCAAAAGCCTCTTAAGTGCTATTTTTTCTAAAATTAGTTTTTTTTTATCAGGCTCTTATGTGTAGGTTGAGTAATTAATTTTTAATGCAATGAATATGTTCTTTATTGCCATTAAAGTGAAAAAACAGGGGCCTGAGAAAAATGCTAATTCTCCAAAAAAAAAAGAATCGGATGGCATCTAGCGGCTTTTGCATCTGAACTCTTCATATATATCATTTGACTAAAGCTTTTAGATCAGTATATCAAGTTTTAATTTGCACTGCGTGTGAGTGTATTATAGGACACTTAAATGAAGGTGTGTGTTTATGTGGTTTATGAGGACACAAATGTGTATAATGACATGGGTATGACAGGTATTACAAGGAGAAGGTGATTTATGAGGACATTTTCAGTGTCCCCATAATTCAAAACGCTTATAAATCATACAGAGTGAGTTTTTTGAGGGAAAGTAGAAATGCACCGTCTCCTGTGAGGGCTAAGTTTAGGTGTAGGGTAGGTGTAGGGCAATAGCACATACAGCTTGTACAGTATAAAAACCATTACGCCTATGGAAAGTCCCCGTAAACCATAAAAACCAACGTGTGTGTGTGTGTGTGTGTGTGAGAGTGTGTGTGAGTGTGAGCGTGTGTGTGTGTGTGTGTGTGTGTGTATGCGATCTGACCTGTGAGACAAGTCACCACGTGTAGTTGTGAGCATGTAATGAATGTTCGTCAAAATGTAAATAACGAACAGCAAGTGTGTGTAACCTGCAAATAGATCTGTGTAGTTGCATGCGATCTAAAAACTCATTGCATGACAAATGCAATGCAACATGTAGTTTGAGCAAAAATACATATTTCAGGATCATTAGTGCAAATAGACTGTTACTAGCAAGCATTGGTCTAACCGTGCTAAGGTATAACAGCATCTGTTAGTTGCATCTCACTTTTTTTTAAGCAGGTAACTCATGTTCAGTGCACATGCAAGAGCAAACATTATTAGAGGAAAGATAACCATGCCTCTTACGGTATATTCCCATGTTGGGCAAGATTTCTGTGTCTGACTAGCACTCGTGGCCATCATCACGATAAGTGTGGTAACAGTCAATCTGCTCATTCGCTCTCTTTGCGTTTAAGATCCCAGGTAACCTGCTCCAGAAGTCTACAAGAGTCCAAAGCCTCTCCCCATCATCGGAAATGTTCTGGAAGATGGGAACCAACCCTCATTACTGAGTTCTGACCGCCATGAGTAAGTGCTACGGCCCTGATCTTCCAGATCCAGATCGTGCATGCGCCTCGTAGGCCAGTGCATCAGCGGATATACGGTGTATCCGCTCAGTGCGCCTCATGCAACTAAGATCCCAGAAGGGTCTCCAGGAAGCTACCGGATCTCGATAGCAGTCGTTCCCCAGCGATCGGAAAGAGCCTGGCCTTTAGTTCGGATCAGGTGGTGTTTGGCGAACCAACGTCGCACAGCTGAGCCCTCACCGCCATGAGTAACCTTTGCCACGGCCCTGTCAAGGCGAAAGATCAGAGTATTCGGCATGCGCACCTCGTAAGTAGCACATCAGCAAGGAAGGTCTCGATCGTGATCCGAAAGGCTTCACAGCGTCATGAACACCGACGAGGAGCTTCGATCCGGACGTTCCGGATCACTATAGCAGTCGGTGTCCATCAGCCAACGTGAAATGCCTGGCCTTTAGCTTCGGATCAGGTGGGCGTTTGGCGAGCCACGACGATGACAAGCTGGCCCTCAGCTTAGTCAACTTGAGCGAACCTTTTCGGGAAGATCGTGGCAAGCGGCGAAAGCTGCAGGACTTCATCCCTTTCCTTGCGCATCTTGACCAGAGCACGATCGATGCAAGGAAGGTTCTCTATGCTGATTCAACGATCGCTTCAGCAAGCGTCATGAAGACCGATCGTGAACGAACATTACGATCACCTTCCGGCACAAGGTGGGAGCTCTCAGATTTGGCCAACGTGATCTGCGGGATTTGCTTCGGCTGATGCTACAGTGCATCGATCGATGACGAGCTGAATGAAATAATATTTCAACTTGATGCGACGAGTTCGGGACAGATCTTTGGGAAGCGGCAATCCTGCGGACTTCAAAAAAATCCCTAAATATTGCGTATACTACCAAGCATCTTTACGATTTGTTAAATTAAGTTCCTGGCACATGCATATTACTAATCAAGCTTCAGCAAGCTGATTGATAGATTTATCGGTTAACGGAACATGTACTAAACACTCTTCATGACAAGGTGGGAGCTCTCAGATATTGTCCATCAGATTGATTTTTGGCATTAAGAAAATGCATCATCTGAAAGCTGAATAAATAATATTTCCATTGATGTATGGTTTGGACAATCTTTGAAAATCTGCAAAAAAAATCTAAATATTGAGAAAATCATCTTTAAATTTGTTTAAATTAAGTTCTTAGCAATGCATATTACAAATCTATAATTAAGTGTGGATATATTTACGGTAGGAAATGTACTAAATATCTTCATGGAACGCGATCTTAATATTCTAATGATTTTTGGCATAAAAGAAAAATGTATAATTTATTGTTTTCTATTGCTACAAATATAGCTGTGCTGCTTATGACTGCATCTGTGCTCCAGGCTCACAAATGTCATATTTATTTCAGACAACATCCGAGACATCACTGATTCGCTCATCGACCACTGCGAAGACCGTAAACTGGACGAGAACTCAAACGTCCAAGTGTCCGATGAGAAGATTGTTGGAATCGTCAATGATCTTTTCGGAGCTGGTGAGCGCTGGGAAAACTGAATCATTTTCTGTCTCCAATCTCTGCATGATATTAAAGCGTGTCTGTGCTCAATGACAGGTTTTGACACCATCAGTACGGCTCTGTCTTGGGCTGTCGTCTATCTCGTGGCCAACCCTGAGATCCAGGAGCGTCTGCAAAGAGAGCTGAGTGAGTATCTCTCTCTTTATGTCTGCTTGTCTAGATACACTCTTTAAAATTAGGGTTTCTTAACGGGGGTTTCAAGCGATGCCAAAGAACCATTTTTGGTTCCTCAAAGAACATCTCAGACGAAATCTAAAGAACCATTTTCCATTATAAATATCCTTACAAGGTTCCATGTTGTTAAGGACTCTTCATGGAACCATCGTTGCCCATAAAGAACCCTTATTTTTATGAGTTTATACTGGAAAAGTTCTTTCACTTTTAAAAATAAATGTCCTTTATTGGCACCTTTTGGTTCCATGAATAACTTTTTAAGACATTTCCATTGTTCAAAAAGTCCTTTGCAGTGGAAAAAGGCTCTTTTATACAAGTAAAATGGTTCATTTTAAGAGCTAAACACTAAAAGTTTCCATTGGAACCCAAACTTGTTCTTCTATGGTTGGGGTGTCAAGCTCAGATCCTGGAGGGCCGCAGCCCTGCAGAGTTTTGTTCCAACCCTGCTCCTACACACATACTATGCCGTATTAAATTAAGCCTGAAGGACTTGATTAATGATGTGTTTAATGAGGGTTGCATCTATGCTCTGCAGGGTTGTGGCCCTCCAGCGACCCCCCCCCCCCTGTTCTATGGCATTGCAATGAAAACCTCGTTTTGGAGGTTTTATTTTTAAGAGTATATTAAAATATCGTTAACTCTTTAGAAAATTGATTTGTGCAGCAATACAATAGAAGAACCATTTTTGGTCCACACAGAAGCTTTCAGTGATCAGTCCTTAAAATAACAATTTGAATATTTTGATAATGTAAAGAAACATTTTATGTTATAAATAAACTTTTAAAGGCTCCTTTATTGGCATTTAAGGTTCCGTGAAGAACTTTTAATATCCATAAAACCTTTCCGATGCAAAAAAACCCCAACCAACAACAACAACGATTCTTCTATGCAATTGCTGTGAAACCCGTCTTTTATAATCTTAAGAGCGCATGGTTGTTAAAAGCTCTTCATGGAACCATCGATGCCAATAAAGCACCTGTACCTTTAAGATTTTAGGTATATTTACTCCACTGCAACAGGCTTTCAAATCATCCAATCTGACAAATTTGGCCGAGATACGACAATATTTGAAAATCTGGAATCTGAGGATGCAAAAAAATTCAAAATATTGAGAAAATCATCTTTATAGTTGTCCAAATGAAGTTCTTAGCAATGCATATTACTATTCAATAATTAAGTTTTGATATATTTACGGTACAAAATATCTTCATGGAACATGATCTTAATATCTAATGATTTTTGGCATAAAATAAAAATGTATAATTTTGTCCCATACAATGTATTGTTGTCTATTGCTACAAGTGTAGCTGTGCTGCTTATGACTGGTTTCGTGCTCCAGGCTCACACATGTTGTTAAACTCTTTCTAGAGGAAAAGATCGGGATGGACCGTACGCCATGTTTGTCGGACCGAGCAGATTTGCCGCTTCTCGAGGCCTTCATTCTGGAGCTCTTCCGTCATTCGTCCTTCCTTCCTTTCACCATTCCTCACTGGTGAGTTAAGAACAGCATCCTTGCATTAAATAAAACCACATGTGAATTGAGTTACCGAAAATGGGCACGTGTAAAAACCGCTGCTGGCCGTGCCAATGACTGCTTGTGTTTTTCTCTTTCAGCACGTCTAAAGACACGTCACTCAATGGATATTTCATTCCCAAAGACACCTGTGTGTTTGTAAACCAGTGGCAAGTCAACCATGACCCGTGAGTTTCTCATAATGACTTAAACAATGTTGGGAAAAGTTGCTTTTAAAAGTAATGTTGCGTTACTCCCTGAAAACTTACGTTACTTAGATACGATTTATGGAAAGTAATACTTTACGTTACTTTCTTTTTGGGCAAACTTGCTTGTTTGTTTTTAATATAAAAAGTACTTGTTTTATACCCTTTCATATCAAAAGTGAAATGAATATGCCTCAGGCGGAAGAAAATGTAAATTCACGTATGTACAGTAGAGGGCGCCGCTCAAACTAATTGCATAACGAATATGACGAAGGAGAAGAAAGTTGCAATAACTAAAATCAAACACAAATGTCATTTTAGATTATTAGGTTGAATTGGATAATCGAAGGTCAGCATTGGTTAATTGGTAACTGGCGTTAAAGTGATATTTCTTTCTAAATTAAAACGCAATGTGTTACTTTACTAGTTACTTGAAAAAAGTAATCTGATTACGTAACTTGTAATGTGTTACCCCCAACACTGGACTTAAGTGTGGACGGTAAATGGTGCAATGCACTCTAAAACGAAGCTGAACCGTCTGTGTCTTCTTGCAGAGAGCTGTGGAAGGATCCGTCCAGCTTCAATCCCGACCGGTTCCTGACCGCGGACGGTACGGACCTGAACAAGGTGGAAGGAGAGAAGGTGTTGGTATTTGGGCTTGGGAAGCGGCGCTGCATCGGAGAGTCGATCGGTCGTGCCGAGGTCTTCCTGTTCCTGGCCATCCTTCTCCAGAGGTTAACGTTCAGCGGGATGCCGGGAGAAATCCTGGATATGACGCCAGAGTACGGGCTGACCATGAAACACAAGCGCTGTATGCTGCGTGTCACGCCACAACCCGGCTTCGAAGTCCCTGGCTCCGCGGCGTAATCTGAACAAAAAAACGTCATTGCTGTTTGAGTTGAGATCCGTGGCGCCTTCACTTGTGATTCAGGTTCGGCGCAAACCGCCGTTGGCTCGCAATGCCAAATATTTAAAAGATGTTTGACTGCGATGCAGGTGCATTTACTGCAGTAACTTCAACCATGCTGGATAACCCAGAGTGTGCATGTGGCTTTATCACCTTAATCATGTACATACTTCTGTTTTCATATGCACGTATGCATGGGTTTGTCCTTTCAAAACTCGAATGCTGATGCTGATAACATATTTGTGCTTCCAAATATAGTGCACAGATAACACCGAGTGCCTGTCGCAGCTCATGCGCCTTATGCTGCTTGAGTCTGTCCAACCAATGCCTTCTACTGTCATAAGCTGAATGCAGATGCCTCAGATCTGCTGGACTACATATACTGAAGCTATTTTCTGGTCGATTACGATCCCAAAATGTGACCCACTTGTACTGCGCACATTTTTCATGTGCCTGATCTTACGTTTGTACAGACTGTTGAAGATTTTCATCGACCTTTTTATATTTATCAAGGTGCTTTTGGACATTCGATATCATTCTAGATCAAATTTACTTCCCTGAGTTATGTTTTTGTTAGTTGCTTAGTTGTCTCTATGACCTGATACTCTTTGTGCTCACTGTTTTGTATAATGAAGGAATTTAATGTCTGAAGTACTAGTTAATAATTCGTGCAACTGTGGTCCCATGTCAGCATTGTTTTTGCATAGCCTATTTATGATTATGAATAATAAAACTTTCATTGTGAATGTGTCTGTCTGCCTGTCTCTATTTAAAGATCATGCACATCATTGAGAAGTAGAATGAGCTTTATTGGCCAGGGATGATTACACATAAGAGAAATTTGTTATAGAAGCTCCTCAGTGCAACCGGAGAGGACACAGACAACAAAAGAACAATATATAAAAAGGCAATGTACAAAATGGCAAAAATACAATACAGACAATTATGTGTGAGGTCTGACGTGCAAATTTGAAATAAAAAAATAAGTGTGTGTAGTGAATAAATAATTGTATAATAGTGTTGTGTGTTCCACGTTTAATGTCAAGTGTTCATGAGATGATTGCCTGAGGGAAGAAACTGGTTCTGTGTCTGGTCGTTCTGGTGCTCAGAGCTCTGTAGCGTCGTCCAGACGGTAACGGTTTGAAGAGGGAGTGTGCTGGATGTGAGGGTCCAGAGTGATTTTACCAGCTCTTTTGCTCACTCTGGATGAGTACAGTTCTTGGAGAGTGTGTGTGGGGGGGGGTTGTACCAGTGATTCGCTCAGCAGTCCGGAGTCGCTTCCGTAGTCTTCTGAGGTCAGATTTGGTAGCTGAGCTGAACCAGACCGTTATTGACGTGCAGAGGACGGATTCAATGATGGCAGGTTGAACTTCTTCAGCTGGGGAAGGAGATACAGACTCTGCTGGGCCTTTTTCACAATCGACTCGATGTGATCGTCCCACTTCAGGTCCTGGGAGATGGTGGTGTCCAGGAACCTGAATGCTGCATGCATGATTCTCACAAGTATTACAAATAAAATCATGGATTTATGAAAAGGCATGGTTTTATGGAACAAACTAACAAACACATATTATTTTACCATTGCATACATTAAAAAAACATGGAATTGTTAATGTATTGTGTTAAAAAAATATTAAAACCACACAATTTTATAACTACTAAAACTTTTTCTGTTAATGCAGGGGAATGTTTCTCAAATCTCTTATGGTGTCCCACAGGGATCTATTTTAGATCCTTTTCTTTTTGCATTGTACATTAATATTCTGGGTCATATTATTTAGAGATAAAATGTATCTGTCAGGATTGTGGAGTGTTTTGTGTGTGTTTGGCTCCCCATGTGTTCCCCGTGACCCAGTTTTTCCCTCATGTTGATTGTTTAATTTGATTCCAGGTGTGTCTCGTCTTCCTCCCTAATTATCCTGTGTTTAAAAGCCCCAGTCCTTCAGTTAGTGTTTGTCGGTTCTTGTACGTCATTCCTTGTGTCTCATACGGTCCCTGTGGATTATTAAAGACTCTATTTGTGAATTCTCCGTGTCTCCTCGTTCTGTGCTACCGTGTTCCTGAGACCGCGTTTGGTCTCGTACTGTATCGCGTCCCTGTGTCTGTGCTTGCTTGGACATTTATAGTGATTAACAGGAAAGTGTGTTGAGCTGAATTGGATAGTGTTTTGTTAGATGGGTATAAAAAGCGTAGTTTACCGCAGCAGCGGTCGCGTGAAGACCTCCTCGTGAGAAGACCGAAGAGTGTAAAGACCATCGACTCCACCGGGCAGAGATATAAGTATCGCTTTTTATCTTTCTTACTGCTTGATTGACTGCTGTTTTAGTTTTTATAACCATTTCTTACTATGTAAATAAGTACACTTGGGCCTTTAGTGTCATGTTAGAATCATTTGTATACTCATACCTTTTCTTGGTTCTAATATTTAGAATTGTTTTTATTTTGTTTTCACTTAAATGTTTAGTTTTGAAATGTTGTTGTATGCATTTGTATTTTTCTTTTTTTTTCTTTATCATAAATGTGTATAGTTTTAACTTTTTTAATTTTAGTTACAATTTCTTATTTGTAAGCAGTGTCGGGGAAAGTTACTTTTAAAAGTAATGCGTTACAATATTGCGTTACTCCCTAAAAAAAGTAACTAATTACGTTACTTTTTATGCGTTACGTTACTTTTGCGTTACTTTCGCGTTACTTTTTAAATATGAGCAGGGCTTGATTGTTTGTTTTTAATACAAGAAGTTATATTTATAGCAAATATAAAAGCCTTTCACACCAAAAAGTGTAATGAATAAACCTCAGACTGAAGAAGAGTAAATCACGTCTGTACAGAAGAACACAGGAGAAGTTCAACACTCTTCAGCAATTAAAAACAATATTAGTTTATCTAAAGTAATTTTTGATTATTAGTATGATTGAACTGATCATCAAAGGTCAGCAGCAAACACATCGGTTAATAAAATGAGATTAGATATATTTGTGTTGTTTAACATATTTAATTATTGCAGGTTTGCGTCATATTCTGAGTTTGTATTTCACTGTTTTAATTCATTTTGATGAATACTGAATCTGTTTTTTGCGAGTGTGATGAATTAATACACATTCATATTTAGTCTAGATTAGATCTACAGTAAGATCATGTTCACACGGCGCACTCAGTCAATAAATGGAGAAAAAGTAACTCAAATTAAAAAGTAATGCGTTACTTGAAAAAAGTAATATTATTACGTAACTCGCGTTACTTGTAATGCATTACCCCCCCAACACTGTTTGTAAGTGGCTTTGGATAAACGCGTCTGCTAAATGACTAAAAGTAAAGTAAACGATGCAGCTCTGATGTAGTTCAGGTGACTGAATCTCTCTCTGAACCTGTGTTCAAGGGTTCAAGTCAAGGCTGTCTAGGTGCAGGTTTATAAAAGAACAAGCACGTGATCGTAACACAGTGTGTGTGATGCACGTAGACACGAAATCACAAATTCTCCCCTCGATCACACGAGATGCAACTCAACACCTCTTCAGCTTTGTGTTCATTTAGAATCCAGATATTCCTGTTAAAGTGCAGAAATATAATCCAGTGTGGGTTGAGATGTTTGTGAAAGAGGCAGTCACATGATCCACCGTTACTATCATCTGCGGTGAAATCTTTGAGTCTGCTATTATAGCGATTAATGAGTGAGGATGATTAAAGCCGCCGGTGTTCATTTACAAGCCCGTGGACTTCTGAACGCGCCGCCGCCGCTGCTGTGTTTATCTGGGTCAGGTGACCTTCGGCACGGAGCAGAATTACACTTTACAGCACTGTTTATTCCCTTCAGTATGAAGGTATTTTTACGCCTAAAAGATTTGCATGCGTATGGTAAGATTTGTGAAAGTGTACATAAGACTGCAAGCGCAAATACAATTTGCAAGCGCAAGAGAAGCTTTGCAAAGGTGTAAATCGCGTTTTAAGCGCAAGAAAAAAAGATTTGCAGCATTTTGCTGTTACTCGTAAGTGTAATTCATGTTTTGTGAAACTGCAACTTCATGCTCACACTAAATAAATATGATCTGCATTCTTATGACTTCCATTTTTCCGCGCTTACAGTTTTGGCACGTTTTTTTCGCCAAAATACGGTCAAAAGCACTGCAAGCCTGTGAACAGTGATTTGCAAGCGAAAACAGCAGTTTAAAGAACTGCAAAACGGATTGACCGCATAGAACCAATCTGTATGTGTAAACAAACAGACTGTCACATGTCTAAATCACTTGTTGTGTATGTAGGGTAAAAAGTTCGCGAAATAATCCGATTTGTACAGCTCCGTCTTTCTTTTTCCTGCGCTTGGAGTTTTGGCACGATTCTCTCACTAACTGAGATTTGCAAGCGCGAAGGGGAGGCGGGTCCACCTTCTTGTAGCCAATCAAACGAGGCTCTCGCTGACTCTCCATTTACTCTTATCTGATTGGTTCAAATAAACACATCAAACGCCAAGACATGTATCTTCGTTTAGTTCGGGGACGTTCTTGCTGCCGGAATGATACTTTTATCATACACATTCAGTAAAAAAAACAAATAAATACCAACTTAATTAAAACATGATATTTTATAAGTCGTGCACCATTAAGATAGACTCCCATGTGTTCAAACTGAATTACGAGCTGGTGTTAACGTTATTTGGTTTGGTTTTGCTTTACATTGAAATAGTATAATCTGATTAAACTTTATAATTAAAATGATATTATGTGAAAATGCTCAACACTATGGTATCAGAGTGCTACACTTTGTAAAACCTTTTTTTGCTATGCCAATAAAGCTACTTAAATCTGAACTTGTCCATTTTTCAAACCATGTCTCTGTTTATGGTTTTTAACACTCAGTTGTATATTTTGAAATGTCAGCATTGATTCTGATAACTTTCATGTGACCGATCAAGCTATTATATGAAGTAAGAATGAGTAACAAAATACTTTATTTGTGTCCAGATATGACTAATGCAAAAACTTTGATAAATATGTATTTAATCATGTCTAAATATATATCCAAATTCAAGTAACTAATTATGTGGGAATCCAAAGTTCCCAGCCACACAGACATGTTCATGTGTTTATATATAGAGAGCTAAACAGTCATCTAGTGGTTACACGATGGTATTACAGATGATAAATAGTGAATAAGTTATAGATACATTTTTTAGTAATATTTTGTAAAGTCCCCTTAAATTACAACATGTTAAAGAAAAAAAATATTACTGTTGCTTCTGTTGGTTCAATTATTATTGAACCAAATTTTTGTTAAAACCTTTAACCATCCCTGATCAGTAGACAGGTGAAATTATGCATGTATTAGACTAGTGCAGATACTAGGCCTTCTTTAATTATCATTAAAATTACAATATAATATTAAAATAAACGAAATATATCATATAGCCTGTTTAGGAAGAGAAGGATACTACACAGCTCGTAATTCAGTTTGAACACATGGGAGTCTATCTTAATGGTGCACGACTTATAAAATATAATGTTTTAATTAAGTTGGTATTTATTTGTTTTTTTTACTGAATGTGTATGATAAAAGTATCATTCCGGCAGCAAGAACGTCCCCGAACTAAACGAAGATACATGTCTTGGCGTTTGATGTGTTTATTTGAACCAATCAGATAAGAGTAAATGGAGAGTCAGCGAGAGCCTCGTTTGATTGGCTACAAGAAGGTGGACCCGCCTCCCCTTCGCGCTTGCAAATCTCAGTTAGTGAGAGAATCGTGCCAAAACTCCAAGCGCAGGAAAAAGAAAGACGGAGCTGTACAAATCGGATTATTTCGCGAACTTTTTACCCTACATACACAACAAGTGATTTAGACATGTGACAGTCTGCTTGTTTACACATACAGATTGGTTCTACGCGGTCAATCCGTTTTGCAGTTCTTTAAACTGCTGTTTTCGCTTGCAAATCACTGTTCACAGGCTTGCAGTGCTTTTGACCGTATTTTGGCGAAAAAAACGTGCCAAAACTGTAAGCGCGGAAAAATGGAAGTCATACGAATGCAGATCATATTTATTTAGTGTGAGCATGAAGTTGCAGTTTCACAATACATGAATTACACTTACGAGTAACAGCAAAATGCTGCAAATCTTTTTTTCTTGCGCTTAAAACGCGATTTACACCTTTGCAAAGCTTCTCTTGCGCTTGCAAATTGTATTTGCGCTTGCAGTCTTATGTACACTTTCACAAATCTTACCATACGCATGCAAATCTTTTAGGCGTAAAAATACCTCCATACTTCAGAGCAATCCGTCTGTTTTCATTACGAGGCTTTTCCAGGATCTTGTCCTGAATGGAAGAACTGCTCTGATGAGCGGTCGGATTGAAGTTTTTTTGCATTATTACACACTATTTTAATACTTAACCCGATTAATCCCATATTTTTCCAGACATGAAAATATCCAGATGATGTGTTATTAGTAACTCATTGAAATAATCAATAATTTTGGGAAATATTGTGTTTTATGTTCAGGATACACTGAATTATATTTCTGCAGTCATTGTTATATCTCAACCCTGCTATTTTAAACAAATTAATCACATTCTAGAGTTACTATTATGCATAAAACACTTGTACAACACTGATAGGAGATAAAAAATACAACTATCAATGTATTTCAAAACTGGTACTTTATTGTAACATGTCATATACTTGTTATATTAGTGCAACCTGTATTACAACATCAATATTGTAACTAGTTTTTAACATTTGAACTTTAAATCTAGCACATTGTCATTGCAACATTTTAGTGCAGCTTTCTCTAACAACTGCATTTAGATGTAAATGTATACTTTAAATGCACTGCTATCCCAATTATTGCCATCAATGTTTACTCATTCTATGTCAACTCAACTATTTAATAATTGTTAATGTATATTTAAATGTTCCTGTGGCTCAGTGGTAGAGCTTTGTGTTAGCAGCACAAAAGGTCATGGGTTCAATTCCCAGGGAACACCATGTACTGATAATATAATGTATAACCTGATTGTACTGCGACTCAAAGCATCTGATAAATGTAGACCAGAAATATGTCAAATCTTTGTTAACATATAGCCTTTCGTTTTGCAGCTTTGATCCATCTCAAGTGCACTAATTTGCACTAACCATATGAAACGGCACATATTTCATTGAGACACTTTTTTGCAGGAATGCACCAAAACATCAGTCAGTAAGGTTTTCAAAGCGTTATACGTGACAAACTTAAGTGTGGGATTAAATGGGTTCAGTTATAATGTTATAAATGAAGGTGACTTGACTCTGCGCTGGCATCTTCGGTGGCATTTCCTCCGCTGATAACGGCCCTGTTTGCAAAGCGACCTCTGGACATTCCCATCGCGTGCTAAAAGCCTACACCGAAGTTCCTCTGTATAACATGCGTGTGACTAAGATCAATAAACAGAGCCCCCCCTCCAGAGGAAGCGGTTATGCAAGGCTGAGCGTTTACATGTCTCTCTCTCTCTCTCCTTCCTTTCCCTCTCTCTCTCTCTCTCTCTCCTTCTCTCCTCTCTCTCTCTCTCTCCTCTCTCTCTCTCTCTCTCTCTCCTTCCTTTCCTCTCTCTCTCTCCTTCCTTTCCGTCTCTCTCTCTCTCTCTCTCTCTCTCTCCTTCCTTTCCCTCTCTCTCTCCTTTCCCTCTCTCTCCCTTCCTTTCTCTCTCTCTCTCTCTCTCCTTCCTTTCCTCTCTCTCTCTCCTTCCTTTCCCTTTCCCTCTCTCTCTCTCTCCTTCCTTTCCCTCTCTCTCTCCTTCCCTTTCCTCTCTCTCTCTCTTCCTTTCCCTCTCTCTCTCTCTTCCTTTCCTCTCTCTCTCTCTCTCCTTCCTTTCCCTCTCTCTCTCTCTCTCTCCTTCCTTCTCTCTCTCTCTCTCCTTCCTTTCCCCTCTCTCTCTCTTCTTCTCTCTCTCTTCTCTCTCTCTCTCTCCTTCCTTTCCTCTCTCTCTCGCTCTCTCTTTCGTCTCTCTCTTTCTCTCTCTCTCTCTCCTTCCTTTCTCTCTCTCTCTCTCTCCTTCCTTTCTCATCTCTCCTCTTCTCTCTCTCTCTCTCTCTCCTTCCTTTCCCTCTCTCTCCTTCCTTTCTCTCTCTTCTCTCTCTCTCTCCTTCCTTTCCCTCTCTCCTTTCCCTCTCTCTCCTTCCTTTCCCTCTCTCTCTCTCTCTCTCTCTCTCTCTCCTTCCTTTCCCTCTCTCTCTCTCTCTCTTTCTCTCTCTCTCTCTCTCCTTCCTTTCTCTCTCTCTCTCTCTCTCTCTCCTCCTTCCTTTCTCTCTCTCCTCTCTCTCTTCCTTTCTCTCTCTCTCCTTCTCCTCTCTCTCTCTCTCTCTCTCCCCTTCCTTTCCCTCCACTCTTCCCCCTCTCTCTCCATTCCTTTCCTCCTCTCTCTCTCTCTCTCTCTCTCTCTCTCCTTTCCTCTCGCTCTGCTCTCTCTCTCTCTCTCTCTCCTTCCTCTCTCTCTCTCTCTCTCTCTCTTTCCTCTCTCTCCTCTTCTCTCTCTCTCTTCCTTTCCTCTCCTCTCTCTCTCTCTCTTCCTCTATCTCTCTCTCTCTCTCTCTCTTCTTCCTCTCTCTCTCCTTGCTCACCAGGAATATTCCCCTCCTCCAGGCAGTCCTATGCAGTCCTCTCGAGGCTCAAAGATATTATATCTCATTCTCTTTTGGGTGTAATCTCTCTCCTCGTTAATGCACTAATTACACGTGCCGGGTGCATCTGACGTCGGGCAGGTGCCCTCTCTTCTACTACGCTCAGCTTTGGCACTCTGTTCATTCTCGGTCCGGAATGTCCCCCAACAGAATGGTGACCAAGAAGAGATCTGATTTTGGTTGGGTCGGTTTCTAATACCAGGCCTCAGAAACACTCCCATCTGATCCGGTGTTCACCTACCACAACCCTAAACCTGCCCGTACAGTAATGCACATACAGTAATCACGGTGTTATAGTTCAAAACGGTTGGTGGATCTAATACAGGCTAAGTCCCTGACATTTCTCACCTAACCTCTGTCAGATTTCCTCACCTCGGTCTTACGTTGCGCATGCGTGCATCATTTATATTGCATTCCTCCTGTTCTCACGCATGACTTTACAACAATATTTAATGTATCTGCATTACTGTAAGTTTAGGTGTAGACGTTAATAAAACACAATCTAATAGGTAGAAAAAATGTAATATGCACTCTCTCAAAAGTGCAGATACAGTACGGTCATCTGTGAAATCCAGGATAAAGCCTCAAAATCTAGTTCTGAGATAACGAGCATCAAAGTTTGATTTCTAGTCTACCATTCATTTCACTTTAACTGTAATATCAGTCAATATTAAAGATATCAAGGTGACCTTTTCACCGAGTGCTCTTTACCTTATGAAGGATGGTTTTACGTAGAAAACAGAAACATGACTTTAGCTGGGTTTCACATCGAGGGTCATATTTATTTACTCTGCTGTTCAAAGGTTTGGGACATCAGTGTGATTTTAGTTTTTTGTGTTTTTAAAGAATTCAATGATTTTATTCAGCATGGATTCATTCGGTTGATCAAACGTGACATTTGTACTTTCTGTTGAGATTCACATAATTAGATAAGCTCATTGTTGTTTTAATATTAAGTAGTTTTAATTCATATTTTTTTCGTAAACTCTAGTCAAAAATGTAGTAATTTAGATTTGTGTTTTTGTTTTTTTCGTGCTTTAAACCAATAATCACGCCTGGGTGAAAATGTTAGTTATTTGTAGTATTTATTGTTTTGCACAAATTAAATACAAATTCTTATTTTTTTTGTGCTTTTTTTAGTTGTTCTAGTACACATTGTTAAGATCGGAAATGTTGTCTTGAGAAAAAGTTTTATTTTAGTTAATGTTTATTTTTATTTCAAGTAACAATTTTTCTGTAATTAGTTTTAATTAACCCAAAGGTTTCAAATAAATGCTGTTCTTTTGAACTTTCTATTCATCTGTGAATCCTGAAACATTAAATATATCAGTTTCCACAAAAATATCATGCAGCACGAGTGTTTTCAACATTGATAATAATCAGAAATATTTCTAGAGTAGTATATTATTATGATTTCTGAAGATCATGTGACACTGAAGACTGGAGTAATTATGCTGAAAATAAAGATTTGATCACAGAAATAAATTACAGTTTAACATATTCACAGAGAAATCAGCTGTATTAATATTTTGCTATATTTTGATCAAATAAATGCAGCTTTACAGGGTTAAATCTTAGATTCAAAAAATCTTACTTGGTTAAAATATTTCAAATGTAAAAATCGTCTTTCAGCTATTTTGTCCAAGGCAAGCAGAAATATATTTAACCTGACCCTGTTAATTATTCTGTCATATTGTGGTTATACTTTTGTAACTGTGTATATATTAATGTTTAATGTTTTGCCTCATCTATATTGCAAGAGCCCTGCTGCACACACGTATACACACACACACACACACACGTTGGTTTTTATGGTTTACGGGGACTCTCCATAGGCGTAATGGTTTTTATACTGTACAAACTTTATGTGCTATTGCCCTACACCTACACTACACCTAAACTTAGCCTCACAGGAGACATTATGCATTTATACTTTCCCCCAAAAAACTCACTCTGTATGATTTATAAGTGTTTTGAATTATGGGGACACTGAAAATGTCCTCATAAATCACCTTCTCCTTGTAATACCTGTCATACCCATGTCATTATACAAATTTGTGTCCTCATAAACCACATAAACATGCACACACACACACATGTACTCACACTCACACACTCACACACGCACACGTACACACTCACACTCACACGCACATGTACACTCTCTCACACACACACTCACACATTCAAACACACACACACACACAGATCAACTAAACAAACTTCCTTCTGTTTGAAAGCTGAATATTTCAGATTCATTCCACAGAGATTGCGCAATAATCCTCGAAGTTCTTGGGTTTTGGAGGCTGTGTCAGCTCACAGACGGCCTCTCTTCACACGCACATGCATCGCTCTCTCAAAAGCTGGGAGTTTACTCAAGGTGTGTTTGTGCTCTAATATTCCCGTCGCTTCCTTCCTGTGATTGGCCAGGTGGGCGTTGTTCTTGGCTGACACTATTTTCCGAGCGTCTGTCAATCTCTGGAGTGTGAGAACATGAGTGTTTGAGTAAATGTCACAACAAGCGTTTCTCGAGCAGCTCCTCCGGTCTCGACGGGGAACTCTGCTGTGATTTACTGTAAACTGATTTCAGGCTTGTCATTATGTCACGTGTTTGCGTGTTTACATAGAGAGATGATGTCATGTAGCCTCATGAATCTGGATAAAAGCATCTGCTGTCTGGTGATTGTATTACAGAAGTTTTGATTCATATTTTCACAAATTAAGGCCTTGAAACGTCTTGCATCAGAGCAGAAAATGTCACGGCATGAAATGTTGAATGCACTCCAAAAAGTTAATATCGTAAGTATTTTTGTATTGATTTCCAGCTTTAATATGTGTCCCTGGAGCACAGGCGCAGTCATAACAGCACAGGTATATTTGTAGCAATAACCAACAATACATTGAATGGGTCAAAATTATAGATTTTTATTATATGACAAAAATCATTAGATATTAACATCATGTTACATGAAGATATTCATACCATAAATATATCAAAACGTTAATTATTGATTATTAATATGCATTGCTAAGAACTTCATTTGAACAACTTTAAAGATGATTTTCTCAATATTTAGTTTTTTTTGCACCCTCAGATTTTCAAATATTGTCCGATCATAACAAACCATACATCAATGGAAATATTATTTATTCAGCTTTCAGATGCAAATTAAACATGAAGTCTTGTTTTCTGATAAATGGAACCAAATAAATGAGCTCATGCTTAAAACAATAACAAAGTCAGTGGTGAATGATGTTGTTTTACTCTTGAATTATGTAGATATTTATTATTATTTCATCCTTAAACTCACTTAATGTTGCTCAGTTTCTCATAAAATAAGGCGTATGTCATTTTGCATCTCAAAGACTGTATCTTGATATATAAATCTGTGGACTTTGCAAGTGTTGCTAATTCTAGACATTTACATTTAGAGACCATATTGTGATCGATTCAATTTATAATGCTGTATTAGTTATTAAAGGGTCATGCTTTGTAACCCGATATTAACTGTAGCATGTGAACGCTGTCAGGACAGATGTAGTGCATGCTCAAGTGGGATGATTTCTGGAAGGATGAGACTCAGAATGAAAGTATAAGGACTCGCAGATTGATTTATTAATATTTTTCCTCTCCGATGATATTCCAGGGAACTTCCAGATTTCGATCTGAGCCGTACGGCATGAAATCCGAGCTTTTCTTGCATGACAGTATCAGTGAATCACGGGACTTCTGGTAAGAAGGTGAATCTCACCGAAACCTGAACACGTCCGGGTCACATTTCAGACCAGAATCAAAAGAAAAAGCAGCTTGGTGGAGAAAACCCCAAACTCATTACTGTAACCTGACAAAAACAGTGAAATATGAGTTATGCATGATAGCACCTTCCTTCGAATTGAAGCGATTTCAATGCAAAAAAAAAATAATTACAGTAATGTTTTACTTTAATACACTAGAAAATCACTTTTAAAAGAGCAATCATCTCCTGAGAAATTCAAAAGGTGACTTAAATATAAAAAAATATTGTTTAGTCATGTTTTAATGAAATTAATGAGAAACCCCATTAACAATAATGAGAAGCTTTAAATGCATCGTCACACATTAAGTGAATTAGAATTTGTAAAATTCTAAAAAAAAAAAAAAAAAAAAGTGCAATTGTTATTAAAAAAAATAGCATTTTAGTATAGGCCTAAAAATATATATTTTGTTTTCTTTGTGCAAAATAAAATTTTCAGTTATTCTCTTTTGATTTTAAGGTTAAAAAGTGATCTTTGGACTTTTTGTGTGTGACATTCACATAATTATATTTCAACCATGTCAACGCTCTGAAAAGTTTAGCATGGTGATGGATATGACAGTGTTCATGTACTGTACCTTTAATACATGTGATGTGCGGAATGTAGTCTCACACTGTCAAGCCTAACATTTAATCTATAAGCCGTACTAGTATCTATTTTTTAGATGCTAGTATCTTTTCCATTAAGTACTAGTACTTATTCATTAACAACTAGTGCCTATTCGGTTAAGTACTAGTGCCTATTCTTTAGGTACTAGTGTCTATTGTAAAGTTACTAGTACTTAATCTGTAGATACTAGTTCGTTTTCATGAGATACTAGTACTTATTGATTAGATACTAGTACTTATTTATGAGATACTAGTACTTATATTTTAGATACTAGTACTTATTGATTAGATACTAGTACTTATTTATGAGATACTAGTACTTATATTTTAGATACTAGTACTTATATTTTAGATACTAGTACTTATTCATTAGATACTAGTACTTATTCATTAGATACTAGTACTTATTCATTAGATACTAGTACTTATTCATTAGATACTAGTACTTATTCATTAGATACTAGTACTTATTCATTAGATACTAGTACTTATTCATTAGATACTAGTACTTATTTATTAGATACTAGTACTTATTCATTAGATACTAGTACTTATTTATTAGATACTAGTACTTATTTATTAGATACTAGTACTTATTTATTAGATACTAGTACTTATTCATTAGATACTAGTACTTATTCATTAGATACTAGTACTTATTCATTAGATACTAGTACTTAGATACTAGTACTTATTATTAGATACTAGTACTTATCCATTAGATACTAGTACTTATTATTAGATACTAGTACTTATTTTTAGATACTAGTACTTATTTATTAGATACTAGTACTTATTTATTAGATACTAGTACTTATTTATTAGATACTAGTACTTATTTATGAGATACTAGTACTTATTATTAGATACTAATACTTATTCATGAGATACTAGTACTTATTCATTAGATACTGGTACTTATTTATGAGATACTAGTACTTATTGATTAAATACTAGTACTTATTCATTAGATACTGGTACATATTCATGAGATACTAGTACTTATTTATTAGATACTAGTACTTATTTATTAGATACTAGTACTTATTTATTAGATACTAGTACTTATTTATTAGATACTAGTACTTATTTATTAGATACTAGTACTTATTTATTAGATACTAGTACTTATTCATTAGATACTAGTACTTATTCATTAGATACTAGTACTTATTATTAGATACTAGTACTTATTCATTAGATACTAGTACTTATTATTAGATACTAGTACTTATTATTAGATACTAGTACTTATTATTAGATACTATATATTATTAGATACTAGTACTTATTATTAGATACTAGTACTTATTGTTAATACTAGTACTTATTTTTAGATACTAGTACTTATTATTAGTACTAGTACTTATTCTTAGATACTAGTACTTATTATGATACTAGTACTTATTTTAGATACTAGTACTTATTTATTAGATACTAGTACTTATTATTTAGATACTAGTACTTATTTATTAGATACTAGTACTTATTTATGAGATACTAGTACTTATTTTTAGATACTAGTACTTATATTTTAGATACTAGTACTTATTTATTAGATACTAGTACTTATTATTAGATACTAGTACTTATTCATTAGATACTAGTACTTATTTATTAGATACTAGTACTTATTATTAGATACTAGTACTTATTAGATACTAGTACTTATTATTAGATACTAGTACTTATCCATTAGATACTAGTACTTATTATTAGATACTAGTACTTATTTATTAGATACTAGTACTTATTATGTAGATACTAGTACTTATTTATTAGATACTAGTACTCATTTTGTAGATACTAGTACTTATTATTAGATACTAGTACTTATTATTAGATACTAGTACTTATTCATTAGATACTAGTACTTATTATTAGATACTAGTACTTATTATTAGATACTAGTACTTATTCATTAGATACTAGTACTTATTCATTAGATCTAGTACTTATTATTAGATACTAGTACTTATCCATTAGATACTAGTACTTATTATTAGATACTAGTACTTATTATTAGATACTAGTACTTATCCATTAGATACTAGTACTTATTATTAGATACTAGTACTTATTCATTAGATACTAGTACTTATTATTAGATACTAGTACTTATTTATTAGATACTAGTACTTATTATTAGATACTAGTACTTATTATTAGATACTAGTACTTATTATTAGATACTAGTACTTATTATTAGATACTAGTACTTATTTTAGATACTAGTACTTATTATTAGATACTAGTACTTATTATTAGATACTAGTACTTATTTTAGATACTAGTACTTATTATTAGATACTAGTACTTATTATTAGATACTAGTACTTATTCATTAGATACTAGTACTTATTATATAGTACTATCTATTATTAGATACTAGTACTTATTCATTAGATACTTTTTAGTACTTATTCATTAGATACTAGTACTTATTTTAGATACTAGTACTTATTATTAGATACTAGTACTTATTATTAGATACTAGTACTTATTATTAGATACTAGTACTTATTATTAGATACTAGTACTTATTATTAGATACTAGTACTTATTATTAGATACTAATTATTATTAGTACTAGTACTTATTATTAGATACTAGTACTTATTATTAGATACTAGTATTATTATTAGATACTAGTACTTATTATTAGATACTAGTATTATTATTAGATACTAGTACTTATTATTAGATACTAGTACTTATTATTAGATACTAGTACTTATTATTAATACTAGTACTTATTATTAGATACTGTCTTATTCATTAGATACTAGTTTATATTTAGATACTAGTACTTATTATTAGATACTAGTACTTATTATTAGATACTAGTACTTATTATTAGATACTAGTACTTATTATTAGATACTAGTACTTATTATTAGATACTAGTACTTATTATTAGATACTAGTACTTATTATTATCTTATTATCATTGAATAATTTTATAGATACATACTTTTCTTGTCTGCTTATTATGAGATACTAGTACTTATTTATGAGATACTAGTACTTATTTATGAGATACTAGTACTTATTTATGAGATACTAGTACTTATTTATGAGATACTAGTACTTATTTATTAGATACTAGTACTTATTTATTAGATACTAGTACTTATTTATTAGATACTAGTACTTATTTATTAGATACTAGTACTTATTTATTAGATACTAGTACTTATTGATTAAATACTAGTACTCATTTATTAGATACTGGTCCATATTCATGAGATACTAGTACTTATACTTTAGATACTAGTACTTATTTATTAGATACTAGTACTTATTTATTAGATACTAGTACTTATTTATTAGATACTAGTACTTATTTATTAGATACTAGTACTTATTTATTAGATACTAGTACTTATTGATTAGATACTAGTACTTATTTATTATCTTTTATGTAAAGCACTTTGAATTACCAATGTGTATGAAATGTGCTATACAAATAAACTTGCCTTGCCTTGCCTTGCCTGCCTTATTGATTAGATACTAGTACTTATTCATTAGATACTAGTACTTATTCATTAGATACTAGTACTTATATTTTAGATACTAGTACTTATTTATTAGATACTAGTACTTATTTATTAGATACTAGTACTTATATTTTAGATACTAGTACTTATATTTTAGATATTAGTACTTATTTATGAGATACTAGTACTTATTTATGAGATACTAGTACTTATTTATGAGATACTAGTACTTATTTATTAGATACTAGTACTTATATTTTAGATACTAGTACTTATTTATTAGATACTAGTACTTATTTATGAGATACTAGTACTTATTTATTAGATACTAGTACTTATATTTTAGATACTAGTACTTATTTATTAGATACTAGTACTTATTTATTAGATACTAGTACTTATTTATTAGATACTAGTACTTATTTATTAGATACTAGTACTTATTTATTAGATACTAGTACTTATTTATTAGATACTAGTACTTATTTATTAGATACTAGTACTTATTTATTAGATACTAGTACTTATTTATGAGATACTAGTACTTATTTATTAGATACTAGTACTTATTTATGAGATACTAGTACTTATATTTTAGATACTAGTACTTATTTATGAGATACTAGTACTTATTTATTAGATACTAGTACTTATATTTTAGATACTAGTACTTATTTATTAGATACTAGTACTTATTTATTAAATACTAGTACTCATTTATTAGATACTAGTACATATGAGATACTAGTACTTATTGATTAAATACTAATACTCATTTATTAGATACTAGTACATATGAGATACTAGTACTTATTGATTAAATACTGGTCCATATTCTTGAGATACTGGTACATATTTATGAGATACTAGTACTTATATTTTAGATACTAGTACTTATTTATGAGATACTAGTACTTATTTATGAGATACTAGTACTTATTTATTAGATACTAGTACTTATTTATTAGATACTAGTACTTATTCATTAGATACTAGTACTTATTCATTAGATACTAGTACTTATTGATTAGATACTAGTACTTATTCATTAGATACTAGTACTTATATTTTAGATACTAGTACTTATATTTTAGATACTAGTACTTATTTATGAGATACTAGTACTTATTTATGAGATACTAGTACTTATTTATGAGATACTAGTACTTATTTATTAGATACTAGTACTTATATTTTAGATACTAGTACTTATTTATTAGATACTAGTACATATGAGATACTAGTACTTATTGATTAAATACTAGTACATATGAGATACTAGTACTTATTGATTAAATACTGGTCCATATTCTTGAGATACTGGTACATATTTATGAGATACTAGTACTTATATTTTAGATACTAGTACTTATTTATGAGATACTAGTACTTATTTATGAGATACTAGTACTTATTTATGAGATACTAGTACTTATTTATTAGATACTAGTACTTATTCATTAGATACTAGTACTTATTCATTAGATACTAGTACTTATTGATTAGATACTAGTACTTATTCATTAGATACTAGTACTTATATTTTAGATACTAGTACTTATTTATGAGATACTAGTACTTATTTATTAAATACTAGTACTCATTTATTAGATACTGGTCCATATTCATGAGATACTAGTACTTATACTTTAGATACTAGTACTTATTTATTAGATACTAGTACTTATTTATTAGATACTAGTACTTATTCATTAGATACTAGTACTTATTGATTAAATACTAGTACTCATTTATTAGATACTGGTCCATATTCATGAGATACTGGTCCATATTTATAAGATACTAGTATATATTGATGAAATACTAGTACTCATTTATTAGATACTAGTACTTATTCATTAGATACTAGTACTTATTGATTAAATACTAGTACTCATTTATTAGATACTGGTCCATATTCATGAGATACTGGTCCATATTTATAAGATACTAGTACTTATTGATGAAATACTAGTACTCATTTATTAGAAACTGGTACATATTTATGATACTTGTACATATTCATGGATTAACGGATGAAATAAAACTAGCAAATACCATAAACATAAGAGCTCATATTAAACCGCAGAACCTGAATTGAGCTGTAATTTGACCGGACGCACTTATTGTTCAATAAACATCATCTCCATAAATCACAAACACACTGCAGAAGCTAAATGATTTTCAGACAGACAAAACGGATATTGTTGATTTTTCAGTGTTTTATTAAATATACAGTAAAAAAATGTGTACAGATCCATTATTATAATATCCCCCAGCATCAAATATTCTCTCGTCTCCGCTGATAGCATCGTGCCAGATAAATGTATCTATGAGATACACTAGATTAACACTCTCACGCGACAGTAAAGGACAACAGTACCGCTGTAACATTATAAAGGTGAGTATTGATTGCATGGACTGGTTAGCACAGTGAAATCGCGCACACTGCGCTGTCGTTTGCATTGCAATCTGCCCATAATTCAAACACATAGGACGTCTGAATCATAAATGCATTCATAAGGCTCTGTACATAAAAACATTCTCTTGGCATACAGCTCTGTACAAAATCAGATAATGAGCATCTTTCCAAAAAGTGACAGACATCACATGTAAAATTGCTTTTATTTTATACAAGGCAACTTGTCGTAGTTTAGAATAAATATTTAACTCTATACAGTGATATTGTACCAGTTATTAACCACTTTATAGTTTCATACAGACTTCCAAAAATACTTTAAAAAGCTGATAATCCCTGTTATAATTCTACAGGATAAAATGTGACTTAAAACATCTCTAGATTGCATTTGTTCAGAGGCGACGCGGGACGCGTTCGTATAAAACGTGCACGCTAATGTCCTCCACACACACACTTAGTTTCTGTCTTACGAAGAGTGTTTTCAGTGATGTGTGTGTGCAGCTCACAGCATTAAGTGCATTGAGGGACGCTGTTCTTTAGCGGCGCCCCCTGTAGGCGGCGAATGGGACGGGCCTTCGGAGGGGTCATGCTGCAGCGTCAGTTTATCGGGAGTGTAGTCGTTCCGCTTCAGATCTGAACACAAACACACACACACACACAACTCATTAGAAACTGCCAGATACAGACTAGATAATTCAGTAACGCTTTATAATAACTGCACGCTGTGAATCATTAGGTAAGCATTCGTAAATGTGAGCCTGGAGCACAAAAGCAGTCATAAGCAGCACAGCTATATTTGTAGCAATAGACAACAATACATTGTATGGGTCTAAATTATACATTTTTATTTTATGCCAAAAATCATTAGATATTAAGATCATGTTCCATGAAGATATTCCTACCGTAAATATCAAAACTTAATTATTGATTAGTAATATGCATTGCTAAGAACTTCATTTGAACAACTTTAAAGATGATTTTCTCAATATTTAGTTTTTTTTTGCACCCTCAGATTCCAGATTTACAAATATTGTCCAAACCATACATCAATGGAAATATTATTTATTCAGCTTTCAGATGATGCATAAATCTCAGTTTTGAAAAATTGACCCTTATGACTGGTTTTGTTGTCCAGGGTCACAAATAATCAGTTCATCCTTTATAGAGCATTGTTCGAACATTAATAGTAGTTTATAAATGCCTTGTTCTTGAATTATAAGCATATCTATTATAAAGGAGATTTAAAGACTCATTTATCTTCCAAACAGAAAAGTTAAACAAACACAACACTGAGGGATACAGAACTCAGAAATATTTATTTCACAATGCAAAGAAAAAAAAACTGCACACTTGAATTTTTTTTTTTTTTTTAATTTGCAGAGGTTTATTTTTCATTTTCTATCAAGTGTACAGATGTACGGTTTAATTTTTTGCATCTTGAAATAAATATTTGTGTGTTGTGTTTGTTCAACTTTTCTGATTGGGAGATAAATGAGTCTTTAAATATGCTTTATAATGTATTCCTCACTTTAGATGAGCTCACAAAAATAGATGACTACTTGACTTAATCATGAATATGTGTTAATAAAGCATTTATTAACACTGAACAACTATCATCGTGTCTTCATAATAATATTTATAAATGTGCATTTAGATAGTTTATTATTCATTTACTTACACTTTCTAAATGATCTTCTGAACCTCTGACAACTTCTAAATAACTGGTTTGTAAATATCGTAATAATTTATAAATTGATCTTTATTAAAGTATGAAAATACAATTGTTAAACATTTCAGATATGCTCAAGAACAAAACATTTATAGCTGTATTTATAAACTGCTTACTAATGTTGGAACAATGCTTTATAAATGATTAACTAACTATTTACTAATGCTTAACTTATGATTCATAATGTGCAGTTATTATAAAGTGTTACCGATATTTCACTTACAAATCAATCATAACACAAAGACGCTTAAACTTAAAAAATAAAATGGAAGTAAATGCTCAATTATATTAGGGTTGTGATTGTGAGGAAATTTTAACATGTAAAAGCACCATGCGCATTTTATTTTCACTTTTTAGTTCGCAGCAATTCAGCGTTGATTCAATTCAAGCAACAACAAAATGCAACGTCAAACTCATGTAACGTTGAATAAAACTAATAAAAATACACCATGCTACATGCCTAATAAAATAGCAAATTACTTTGGCTACACAAAGTTTAAATAGGTATACAAAACAGAAAATAAGCAAAAACACTGGAACCAATTAAATAAGAAACGAATGTTTACAAAAACTTCCAAAATCATAAATGTCAAAAGTCAACAGGCATGTCAAATTCTGAAATATTACCAAACATGCTCTTTTACATTTCTTTTCGAAACTAAATCATCCGCTATCGTCGTGATAAATTAAATCTGATCTG
>CM049824.1:1017500-1040000 GCA_027422435.1 Schizopygopsis pylzovi | reverse complement strand
CATGCTTATTCGATAACGTTATTTAGGTTTATGTATACTGTATGTATTATTTAAGACTTAACTTTTTTCCATGCCAGTGTTTCCGGTAATAACTGTGCAAAGATTTGATTTCAAAAACAGTATCATAGCTACTTATCTATTTCTTGTTATGATTTTAAATCTGTATTTAACATACTCTGATCTTTCAGATTTAAAGCTTTGCAGGATGTTTTCATTGACTTAGAGCGGTTACACACTGCATGAAATATCATCTTCAAAAACCCATAATAGGGGCACTTTAATCTCAGTAACTGTAACTGATTACAGTTAAATGTGTTTTGTAATTAAATTCCGTAATTTAGTTGCATGTAACTAGTTACTCCACAACACTGATTGTTCGTTACTATTTTTTCGGTCTTTTCGCTTATTGTTTTCATTGCTAAACAATCGGTGCATCTCCACGATTCGTCCGCCTTTTTTTGCATCATAGACACCGTAGGGCACTACATGCTGTGTTTATGATAGCATGTGTGTGTGTGTGTGTGTGTGTGTGTGTGTGTGTGTCTCTGTGTGTGTCTGTCTGTCTGTCTGTCTGTGTGTGTGTGATGGTAACTGTATGTGTGTGTGTGTGTGCTGTCTGTGTGATTTCCTGTTGTAGATAAGCTGTTCAGTGTGAGTCTCGCACAGACATCAGCGCTCGTTCATTCACTTTAAATGTGGTAAAGAACTGTTGAGATTGAGTCACAATCAGAAGGGTGTTAGTAGGCTGACTGATTTGTCCAATGTTTTGTTTGTAGAAATGCGTGGCAATCGCGACTTTGAATAGATGTTACCAAACGTTATAACACTTGTGACATGATACCAATAGATCATATTGCGCTCATATCGCGTTGTGTCTGATAAAGACACGACGTCGCTGTGGAAGAGGAAAAACATGCACTTCTTTTAACTCGAGCGCTGTGTCTTTATAAAGCCGTTTCATGCACATGTGTGTCTCTGTGTCTGTCTGTCTGCCTGTGTGTGTAGTGTGTGTGTGTGTGTGTGTGTGTGTGTGTGTGTCTCGTGTCTGTCTGTGTGTGTGTACTGCGCATGTGTGCGTGTGTGTGCGTCTGTGTCTGTCTGTGTGCGCGTGTATGTCTGTGTGTGTGTGCATGTCTGTCTGTCTGTATGTGTGTGTGTGTGTCTGTCTGTCTGTCTGTCTGTGTGTGCGTGTCTGTCTGTCTGTGTGTGCACGTGCGTGCATCCATGTGTGTATTGTGTGTGTGTGTGTGTGTGTGTCGTGTGCTGTGTGTGTGTGTGCGTGCTGCATCCATGTGTGTGTGTGTCTGTGTGTGTCTGTGTGTGTGTGTGTGTCGTCTGTGTGTGTGTGTGTGTCTGTGTGTGTGTGTGTGTGTGTGTCGTGTGTGTGTCTGTGTTGTGTGCATGTGTGTCGTGTCTGTGTGTGTGTGTGTCTGTGTGTGTCTGTGTGTGTGTCTGTGTGTGTGTCTGTGTGTGTGCTGTGTGTGTGTGCTGTGTGTCTGTCTGTCTGTGTGTGTGTGTGTGTGTGTGTGTGTGTGCGTGCGTGTGTCTGTGTGTGCGTGCGTGCGTCTGTCTGTCTGTCTGTGTGTGTGTGTGTGTGCGTCTGTGTGTGTGTGTGAGTGTGTGTGTGTGCGTGCGCATGTGTGTTCGTACCCTGAGACAGAGGTGCAGGACGGTGTCCTCTCTGTAAATGCTCTGCCAGGTGTTGACCACCTCGGGCAGAAAGGACTTGACGATGTACAGGTGTCCAGGCTTCAGTATGTCGTACTCGGACCAGGTGCAGAGCACCTTCAGCGCCCGCCGCAGGCCACCACCCATCTCCTCCTTACTGAGGAACTCGATCTTAGCACAGAGGCCGCGCTGAGTCCACGACGACATGCTGTTGTTGATGCTGTTGGGAGAGCTCTCCTCCAGACGGTACACGGTCACCGGCTCACCTGTGCGACACACCAGAACGTCACGCATAAACACACGACTGTCACGATGTATCACGAAACAAATACACCGTAGGGCTGGGCGAACTACATCTTACATGTTTTGTGGTTGGAAATGTTATGAAAAATATTGTAAAACAATTATGTGATGATAAATCTTTATTTGACCCTCTAACTCTAGCACTCTCTATTCCAATCATATTTGATCTATTAGTTTTGCTGTTCGTTTTATATAAACAACACTTGACCCTCTAACACTTGCATTGGTTTTCTAACTGCTTGGTTGCATTAACAAAAAAGATTTGTTTCTCAGAAAACAAGACTTTATGTTTTCTAATTGTGCTTCTTCAGTAAATCTTCATCTTGATTTAAGAATATTTATGTCTGACAATTTAATATCACTATATGTTTTTGTAAAAATTAGCGCCGTCAAATGATTAATCGCATCCAAAATAAGTTTTTGTTCACATAGTGTGTGTATATTTATTATAAATACACACTCATGCATGTATATATTTAAGAAAAATGTTACGTTTATATATTAAATATATTTGTGTATAATATAAATATACATGTAAATATTTACAGTATGTGTGTGTATTTATATATACATAAAAACATACACAGTACACACATATGTGAACAAAAACTTATTTTGGATGTAATTAATCACTTGACAGCACTAGTAAAAATCAATCACTACCGTCACGCCGCCCAGAACTACATGATATACAGCAAAGCCTGATGGGACAGAAAGAGACAGGAGGGCAGTACTGTGTCTTACCTCTAGGGGGCACTGGGGTGAATGGAATACTCTGAGACAACCGCATCAGGTTATTACGCTCCACCGCTAACACACACACACACACACACACAGGGCTGATGTCAGTAAACGTCACAGGAGCCAATGCCACACACCTGCTTCAAACCCACACCACCGCGCCTCGGCCCTCTAAACATTACAGTCGTGTTTGAGCGAGGCGTCGTGGGTCGGGTTCGAATCAGGACACGTTTATGTTTACATTAGATGGAATGATATAAAAACTGACCTGAATACTGATAACTCTCCATGGGCTTGAACGGAGAACCGATCGCTGCTCCACAGACACACAGAGCAAAGAATGAGCAGAACAACACACAAAATACCATGGTATTACCGTGCTCTTGATGCTATGAGTCTGTCTGTGTGTGTGTGTGTGTGTGTGTGTGTTGCGTGTGTGCATCCATGTGTGTGTGTGTGTGTGTGTGTGTGTGTGTGTCTGTCTGTCTGAATGTGTGTCTGTGCATGTGTCTGTCTGTGTGTGTGTGTGTGTGTGTGTGTCTGTCTGTCTGTGTGTGTGCGTGCGTGCATCCATGTGTGTGTGTGTGTGTGTGTGTGTGTGTGTGTGTGTGTGTGCATGTCTGTCTGTCTGTGTGTGTGCGCTGTGTGCGTGTCGTCGTCATGTGTGTGTGCGCGTGTGTGTGTGTCTGTCTGTCTGTGTGCATGCGTGCATCCATGTGTGTTGTGTGTGTGTGTGTGTGTGTCGTCTGTCTGAATGTGTGTGTGCATGTGTCTGTCTGTGTGTGTGTGTGTGTGTTGTCTGTCTGTCTGTGTGTGTGTCGTGCGTGCATCCATGTGTGTGTGTGTGTGTGTGTGTACCTATTAACCATATTTTGGGGACAAATTTGTACCCAAAAGTGAGGTAAACCTGACAAATTCTCCAAAAACCTCCATTTGGGACGTCCTCCATTTGTAAAACAGGTTTAAAATAAACTAAACAAAGTTTTTTAGAAATTGTAAAAATGTAAAAAGTCTCCTGTCGAGGCTAAGTTTAGGTGTAGGTCTGGTTTAGGGTGATAGCACATACAGTTTGTACAGTATAAAAACCATTATGCCTATGGAGAGTCCCCTTTGATAGCTAAGTAAACTGTGTGTGTGTGTGTGTCGTGTGTGTGTGTGTGTGTGTGTGTGTGTGTGCATGTCTGTCTGTCTGTGTGTGTGCGCGTGTGTGCGTGTCTGTCTGTCTGTGTGTGTGCGCCGTGTGTGTGTGTCTGTCTGTCTGTGTGCATGCGTGCATCCATGTGTGTGTGTGTGTGTGTGTGTGTGTGTGTGTCGTGGTCATGCATCCATGTGTGTGTGTTGTGTGTGTGTGTGTGTGGTGCGTTGTCTGTCTGTGTGTGTGTGTGTGTGTGTGTGTGTGTGTCGTGCGTGCATCCTGTGTATGTGTGCATGTCTGTCAGTGTGTGTGTGTCGTGCGCGCGTGTGTGTGCGTGCGCATGTGTGTTCGTACCCTGAGACAGAGGTGCAGGACGGTGTCCTCTCTGTAAATGCTCTGCCAGGTGTTGACCACCTCGGGCAGAAAGGACTTGACGATGTACAGGTGTCCAGGCTTCAGTATGTCGTACTCGGACCAGGTGCAGAGCACCTTCAGCGCCCGCCGCAGGCCACCCCCCATCTCCTCCTTACTGAGGAACTCGATCTTAGCACAGAGGCCGCGCTGAGTCCACGACGACATGCTGTTGTTGATGCTGTTGGGAGAGCTCTCCTCCAGACGGTACACGGTCACCGGCTCACCTGTGCGACACGCAAACACAGAACGTCACGCATAAACACACGACTGTCACGATGTATCACGAAACAAATACACCGTAGGGCTGGGCGAACTACATCTTACATGTCATGTTTTGTGGTTGGAAATGTTATGAAAAATATTGTAAAACAATTATGTGATGATAAATCTTTATTTGACCCTCTAACTCTAGCACTCTCTATTCCAATCATATTTGATCTATTGGTTTTGCTGTTCGTTTTATATAAACAACACTTGACCCTCTAACACTTGCATTGGTTTTCTAACTGCTTGGTTGCTTTAACAAAAAATATTTATTTCTCAGAAAACAAGACTTTATGTTTTCAAATTTTGCTTCTTCAGTAAATCTTCATCTTGATTTAAGAATATTTATTTATGTCTGACATTTTAATATCACGACATGTTTCTGTAAAAATTTGTGCCGTCAAATGATTAATCGCATCCAAAATAAGTTTTTGTTCACATAGTGTGTGTATATTTATTATAAATACACACTCATGCATGTATATATTTAAGAAAAAATGTTACGTTTATATATTAAATATATTTGTGTATAATATAAATATACATGTAAATATTTACAGTATGTGTGTGTATTTATATATACATAAAAACATACACAGTACACACATATGTGAACCAAAACTTATTTTGGATGCAATTAATCACTTGACAGCACTAGTAAAAATCAATCACTACAGTCACGCCACCCAGAACTACATGATATACAGCAAAGCCTGATGGGACAGAGAGAGACAGGAGGGCAGTACGGTGTCTTACCTCTAGGGGGCACTGGGGTGAATGGAATACTCTGAGACAACCGCATCAGGTTATTACGCTCCACCGCTAATACACACACACACACACACAGGGCTGATGTCAGTAAACGTCACAGGAGCCAATGCCACACACCTGCTTCAAACCCACACCTCCGCACCTCGGCCCTCTAAACATTACAGTCGTGTTTGAGCGAGGCGTCGTGGGTCGGGTTCGAATCAGCTAATTACATTAGATGGAATGATATAAAAACTGACCTGAATACTGATAACTCTCCATGGGCTTGAACGGAGAACCGATCGCTGCTCCACAGACACACAGAGCAAAGAATGAGCAGAACAACACACAAAATACCATGGTATTACCGTGCTCTTGATGCTATGAGTGTAGTACTGTATGTGTGAGCACTGAGAGAGACCAGCAGGGGTCAGACTTACAGTCCATACGAGCCCCCAGGTGTGTGTGTCGCCCGGCGTACAGACCTGCTGCTCAGAGAGAGACACGACACACACAGAGACAGAGACACAGAGAGAGAGAGAGACACAGACAGGCAGACAGCGACACACACACAGAGAGAGAGAGACACAGACAGACAGACAGAGACACACACACAGAGAGAGAGAGACACAGACAGACAGACAGAGAACACACACAGAGAGAGAGAGACACAGACAGACAGACAGACACACACACAGACAGAGAGAGACAGACAGAACACACAGACACACACACACACACACACACACACACACACACACACACACAGAGAGAGACAGACAGACAAGACACACACAGACACAGACAGAGACACAGACAGACAGACACAGACACAGACACAGACACAGACACACACACACACACACACACAGAGACACAGACAGACAGACACACAGGAAAGACAAGACAGACAGACACAGACACAGACACAGACAGATAGCAGACACACACACACAGACAGAGACACAGCAGAAGAGAGACACAGACACACACACACACACACACACACACACACACACAGACACACACACACACACACACGACACACACACACACACACACACACACACAGACAGAGACACAGACACACAGCACAGAGACACACACACACGACACAGACAGAGACACAGACAGACACACACACAGACAACACAGACACACACACACACACACACACACACACACACACACACACACACACACACACACACACACACACACACAGACAGACACACAGACACAAGACACAGCACAACACACACACACAGACAGCACACACACACACACAGACAGAGCACCACAGACAGCACAGACACACACACACACACACAAAGAGAGAGAGACAGCAGACAAAGACGACAGCAGACGACACAGACGACATAGAGGAGACACACACACACACACACACACGACACACACACACACACGAACACAAACAAGAAAACAAAGAAAAACACACAGACACAATGTTATCATATAGTGAACATGCAGATGATCATCAGTTAATGAATCTACCATGTCCTAACCCAAAATCACCCCTCACACAACACCGACAACACACACAGAAATTTACACTATCATAGAAAATATTATCCACACAACACACATTGACACATTAAGTACACACGTATTTATCAGCTCATAAATGATAGACCACAACAACCAGCCATAAGATTACAACATCACGACAAGCTGAATAAATCAAACTCACATTGATTTACATGTTATGCATCGGACAAATGAAATCACACAAAATCAAAATTGCAAAAATCACTTTAAATGTACAAATAATCTAGCAATGATATTAATAATCAACTAATTAAGTTTTGATATATTTACATAGATATCTTCATGGCATGTTTATCATCTAACGATATTGCATGTATAAACAATTATAATTTTGCATACAATGTATTTTGGTTATTCACAAATAAGCTGTCCTTATGATGCTATATGTGCAAAACACATCGGAATAATCACACATACTAGAAGTACATAACATCACACATATCACAATTTTTGTCGTCATACTAGAAACATCAATTTGATATCAATGTTTTGCTGGATTTGCCATTTCCTGAGACATGAAAACAGACATTCCCCGATATCGAACTGTTGTTTCTCTAAAACACTGTGTGTGTGTGTGTGTGTGTGTGTGTGTGTGTGTGTGTGTGTGTGTGGACTGACCAACAGCAGATCCTCATAATGTGAGACGTCCTCCAACGACACACGTGTCCTCTCCTGCTTACCGAGCGCTGAAACACACAGAACGGATTCACTCGGGATGAGAATCACAATCCGACATTTTTGTGCATATACAGCTTTACCAAAATCTCAGTTTCTATGCTTCTTGTTTATAGCTGTATGACAATACTGCCATGAAATATGGTGTGAATCTTCACTGGTTTAACGATTACGATTAACATTATCAATCACATTCTCAATATTACTGCACGTGACTAGGGATTAACCGCGCTTTAAAACGCCCGGTTAATTAATCATAAAGGCTCCTCTACACCGAGTGTTTCTGTTGCACGGAACGGAACTGTTGCAGCTTGCGCAACACGAAAACAAAGTTACACTAATTACACTTAAAATGACGTGCTTATCAGAGACACGGAGACTTGTATACATGACTTAGATTAGTGACAGAGGGACTAAACAGCGAAGCTTTATTTCCACCAGAGAAATGCCTGTTTATATAGTGTGGGACCTTTTTGGGAACACCAAGAATGAGCAGGGTGCATTAAAATATTGCCGTAAAAATCTGCTGCTAAAGAGCGAATACATAAGGGATAATGCACGGCTAGATGTACATTGAACGACTGCATTAAGCACAACGTGAAGGCAAGAACCACCTGACGCTTCAGATCAGAAAGAGAGCAGCAAGATCACATTTATTTGAATTAATTATAACTTTTAGCTACTTGAATTAATTATTCGATCTGTGTGAATTAGTCTACCTGCGTCTGTGTCTCTCCAGTAGCTATTTAATCTATTTCATTAATTAAAGTCGCGGAGCAGCGTTCTCAAGACGAATGTTTGCACACGTGCGCATCTCACAAAACAAAACAATAGACATTTAAAATCATATGAATTGTTATAAAAATTAATACGTATGGATGACAGTTGATTACAATAATATTTCCATCATTAGTAACAGTTTCTCCTGTGGGATAAATACAATTAATATTATACTTCATTAACTTTATTTACTATCCCTGTTGTAGTATATTCATCAGTAAAAACAAACAAGATTTTTTTATATAACCCCGGGTCCAAAAAGAAATGTAAAGAATGCAGAAACTGAAAACATTAAATACATTTGTGATCTATTTATATTATTATTTCAGAAATAACAGAAATACTGACACGGGTGTGTTTACAGAGCAGGTCACCTTATTTAACTCTAATGGAAGAGATGGACTTTTATTAAAAAAAAACTAAATAGGGGCAAAAGTCTGAAAATGCTAATATTTAATATCCGTCCTCTGCTTTCTCTTTTTCATATTTTCCAGATCTGGTAAATACTTCCATGGAATAGTATGGAAGTAAAAGTACGGGATATATTTCCAAACCCTGTTTTTAACATGACTAAATCAAGAGAAGAGTGTGTAACTGCGTTCAGTCGCCAGCAGGTGGCGTTTGTGCTGTACTGCTGAATCAGGGTTAATGTTTAAAGCACTGCCGTTTACACTCACTGGACTCTGGATGCAGGAACGAAGGGTTTCTGTCGAACTCGGTGAAGCCGGCGTATGAGTTCACCATCCGCATGTGACCCTGCGCCGCCGCCGCCGCCCTGCAGAAACACACCGGATTGAGCCAAACCGGAGAAACATCATCGTTAACATTCAGAGAAATACTCACCACATCACGAGCCATTCTGGAGGGACTCGACTGCCGGCCGCTCACAGCAACCTCTTTAGGGAACGACCTCTGACCCTCAGGATCATCCTTGTGACCTTTGGAGAAAAATGTGTTCAAAGCATTACAGACCAAACCACACTGACATTTACACTGGCACAAAATCAGATTTTTTTTGCTCACATCTGACACAGATCCGAATTTGTTGCACAGGTGTAAACACAAAAACCTGCACAAGATCCAATTTTTTCACATCCGATATGGGCCACTTCCAAATGTGGATTTTAATTGGATGCATAACTGGACATCTGACCTACAGTCAAACCCAAAATTATTCAGCGATATCATTTTTGATATTTATTTTTACTAGTGGGTGCAGGACACTATAGTTAATTTATGTAAAATAGTGATATATTACACACAAAAAATAATTATACTAACAGTATAATTCAGGACACTTTGAGCTGATTATGTTTTACTGAAGTGTTTAATTACTAATGTAATGTTTTTACACACAGACTGAACTAAACGAAGCATTGCTTGGAGCTAAATTGGTTTGATCTAATTGTGTTCTTAAATTTAAACGAATCCATTACATACCTTTCTATCAAAGTTATTATCAAGATTAATTTATTCTGACAGTTTAACTCATATTTTATAACTATTTTCCAAACTACAGCGAGTAAAATGTGATAATGTGAGAAATGTTGAAGGTGTGATATCAAATTATATCATCTTGGCGATCACTGCAGACAATTATTTTGGGTGGTAATTAATGTAAACGCAACCATTGGAGACCAGTCGTGTGTAAAGGGAATGTAAACAGGCGGTCAAAAGATCGGATCTGTGCAGTGTAAATCCAGCCTTAATCACATTCATCAGTGGATTACAGTCACCCAGTTAAACGCTTCCCTCCGATGACAACAACCCGTCACTAACCAAACCCTTAACCAGCACCAGCCCGGGTTAGTTTAGTCTACCGGACACACACACAGCACTGTATTCACTCCCAAGGAACATTTAGTAAAAAGCAACTGTTTGAGATGAAACCACCGCCAGAGGTCACCCGTCTCACCCTCCCTAACACACACAGGGGCATGCGGATGGGGTGAGGGTCAAGGGTCACGGTTAGGCCAGCGGTGGACCGAAGCCAAACCTCCGCTCCTCTGCATGAGTCTGTTCAGCGCGCGTCTGCAGCGGCCGTCTCTCTGGAAGCGCCGGGGGCCCCGGGGCCCGAGGGAGGGGGCCAGAGGCAGGGGTGTGTTTCTCTCAGGCGGGTCGTCTTCATCGTCAGCGAAGGCGTGATTGACGTATCCCTCACGCTCAGGCTCACTCACAAACACCACTGGAGGGCCTCCATCACTCCTTTCATAAACACCCTCCTCTTCCTCCTCATACTCACCCACGAAGGCCCCGAACTCCACTGCGAAATGCGACGGCGTGTCGGTGAGCTGCGACGGCGTGCTGACGAAGAACGTGGCTGGGGCCGGATCCGACCTCGATCCGACCTCGGGGCTCAGAGGAAGCTCCGCCCCCTGCTGCGTTTGGTCCTTGGCTCCGCCCCCGAACAGAGACTCCGCTATGCTGGTGGCGGGAGGCAGGAATCCCACGCTGCACCGCACCAGCGCGCTCGACTTCGAGTGTCCCGTGATATCGGGCCCCAGGTTCTTGGAGACGCTGAGTTCGCGCGTGATCTGGTTGTGCACTTTGCTTGCCTCGGACGCTCGCTGCGCCGTTAGCGCCTTTAGCGTGTCCACCGTGAGCGCCGACAGATCCTGCAGGTGTCCGATTTGAGAATCCAGCGTGTGCAAAGAGCGCTTGATGAAGTTCACCTTGTTTCCGACCTCCTTCAGCTGCACACACATCGTTTCCACCCTAAAAATAAACAAACACAGTTAACTCTTTCCCTGCCAGACACAGAGTTTTCTGATATTCATGAGACAACCAGTGTTGCCAAATAATTTTCTGAAAAAGTTGCTAAAAGTTGGCGTTAGCGCGATTACATCATTGCGTAATCACGACGCAAAATTCTCACATCAAATCAAATTATTGAACACTTACAAAATTATGAATGATTACAATTTAAGTTTTTTAATAGCTAGTAACACAACACATTCTCAACAATTATGCTATCAGCAGTGTATTAGTAGTTAGTTAGTATGCTACACTAAGAAAAGTCAGGGCACAATCTACTATGTTAATATGAAATCATTTTCCGTATTGTTTTTTTACCTGCATTTTAAATTACGCATTGTGTTTTCAGGTTACAGGATTACAATGGATAATGTCCTGGACAATTACTAGTCAAGTTATCTTTATTTATATAGCGCTTTTAACAATACAAATTGTGTCAAAGCAACTGCACAATATCAAAATAGTGTGTCAATAATGTAAAATGACTAGATTTAACACTCATTTCAATATTGAATTTCAGTGATATCATCGTCCATTTTAGTTCAGTTTAAATACTATCTGTGCAATCAAGTCGATGATATTGCATGCAAGTGCTAGTATCTTTTCAATTTTTCTTCAAGGGTAATAACTGATCAACAATCGCAGGTACAAAGTGTATCATAAATTAACAATTATTATTTTTAAATTTAACAACTGCAAATAGCAGCTAACTCCGTTCACGTGATGTGTGCACTGCTTGGCATCTTTGGTTTCCTCACTTTGTGTAATTTGGATGGAAAATGTGCGTTTTTAATCACTAATCAAAAGTTGCTACAAGTTGCCAAATACATTTAAAAAATTGCTGAATTTGTTGCTAGGTGCTTTTGGAAGAGAAGGTTGCTAGGGTAGTCTGAAAAGTTGCTAAATTTAGAAACAAAATTGCTAAGTTGGCAACACAGCCGACAACGCTTTCTTTGTTTTCACTGTTATACGATAGGGGGCGCTATTACACATCTTCTGAATGAATCACACGATCGAAACCAGCGATCTCATATGTAAGCATATGCATATGAAAAATAATGCGATCATCAACAAATGAAAGCCGCCTAATGTTACCGAGCGACATGTGGATCCAGAAAGTGTTAAAGGCCCGTGCAAGCTTTGGGACACTGATGGAAGCCATCGACTGCATCTTTGCTTTGATCATATTACTGAATAAGATCCAGATGTAGTATTAGATCAAAATGATATTTTTGCTTAAAATTGTGCTTTTTTTTAATGAAACTTACCTACATTGAAGTGTTGATACACTGACGCAACACTTTTGTTTTTACCCCATTTTTCATGAGCTGAACTCAAAGATCTATGACTTTTTCTATGTACACAAAAGGCCTATTTCTCTCAAATATTGTTCACAAATCTGTCTAAATCTGTGTTAGTGAACGAGATAATCCATATCATATCAAGATGCTGATTAGACAGCATGATTATTGCACAGGTGTGCCTCTCGAGTTCTCTCTCACGTCCTCAGATTTATCCATATGTCAGCTCTTCTCTTACTCCTACATATTGACATTTTTCTAAGTTTTATGCGCCGTGCAGCAAGTGTGTTTTAGCTAATGTCCCGCCGGTTCATATGTTCGCTTCTAACCTCCTACGCTGCAGATTCGCTCTGAATGAACCTCTGCCCAAATCGTCCCTCCCTAACATCTTAGTCACGTTTTTATTCGTTGACGAACATATCAATAGATTTATGCCATAATTTTTGTCATTCAAAAAGAGCTTTCGTTCATTATCGTCTTGTTGAAAAACATGTCGTTGGCAAAAATTATGAGTCAGCGAAATTAAGTTTTAGACACTTGTGTAAAAATGCTGTCAAAAATAGATTTTCTTGATCAATTAACTTCTATTGACTAAACTAAATCAACATTTGTTGTGAGCATCTTTGTGTTTAAAGCAGCTTTTGTCCTCTTGAGCAGAGTTTCTCAGGAGCTTTGCAGGAGGTTTCTTGAAGACAGTTATTGTGGATTTATAATGGAACAAATAAGCCCTAATATTAATTAGATTGTACTACTAGCCTCATAATAATAATCGTCTCGCTATCGTCAAAGGCATCAGCCATAGGTAAGATCTCTGACTATCAGCACAACCCTATTTTAGACCCAGATCACATAATTTTTACGCCAGACTCGTACCTGTCCGACGTGAGCCTGATTCTCTCTTCGCTCCCCGAGTGAAACTGATCGTCTTTCTCGTGGAAGTACGTCTCCACACACTGCTCCTCGAAATCGTGCAGCTTCTTCTGGTCCTCCTCGGTCAGGAAGAGCTCTGAAAAACAGCAGGACAGTCAAAGCGCTGACAGAGCCGAGCAGAAGCGTCTGCGCGAGCGGAGAGGTGCGTTACTTGGTCCGTAGGCGCTGCTGTCCTTCTTCCTCTTCCTGCAGATGGACGATAGCACAGACGCCACGTGGCTGAGCAGAATCAGCGGCGGCGGAAGGACGGGCTTGTCGTGGTACGCCATGATGAAGTGGTAACGCTGGTATTTCCACACCAGGTTGGATATGGACTTCACCTGCATGTAGACGTTACTGTGGAGAGTAGTAGTATATTCTCATTTAATGCCATGTAGTGTTAATTTCGTTAACGAAAACTACAACCCGAATTATGGAAACATTGGGACTTTTTTTGAATTTGAATAAAATTAAAACTAAAAGACTTGAGCCAATATTTTATTCACAATAGAAAATAGATAACAAATGTCTAAACGGATACATTTTACACATTTATCCACTAAATGAGCTCATTTCAAATTTGATGCCTGCTACAGGTCTCAAAAAACTTGGCACGGGGGCAACAAAGGGCTGAAAAAGCAAGACATTTTGAACATATTCAGCTGGGAGAACATCTAGCAACTAGATAAGTTAATTGACATCAGTTCTGTAACATGATTGGCTATAAAAATGGATGTCTTAAGCCTGGTACACACAAAGCCGCCACCGACAAAAGCAGACTGCGGGGTTAGCTCACGTCAGCAAATAGTCAAACCCCGGTCCAAAGTTGCTCTGACACACCAAGCCGATGCTCGACAGCCGACGGCCACTGGTTCGCCAGCTGAACAGCCAATCAGAATGATCAGATGGCCCGACGAGCTCCGACGCCGATTTAACATGTCAAATCGGCCCAAAAAAGCAGACGAGGGCCAACTTCAGCCGGCGGGCACGGAACACACTGAGAAAACTTAGTCGGCAGACGAACAAAGACTGCCGTTGGCTTGGTGTGTACCGGGCATTAGAGAGACAGACTCTCTCAGAAGTAAAGATGAGCAGAGGCTCTCCAATCTGTGAAAGAGTGCTACAGTGAATAACATCATCAAAATATTCAGATAAACTGGAGATATCTCTGTGTGTAAGGGACAAGGCCGAAGACCTTTGTTGGTTGCCCGTGGTCTTCAGGCCCTCAGACGACACTCATCGGCATGATTCTGTCATTGACATTACTAAATGGGCTCAGGAATACTTCCAGAAACCACTGTCGGTAAACACAATCCGCCGTGCCATCTGCAGATACCAACTAAAGCGCTTATCATGTAAAAAGGCCATATGTGAACATGGTCCAGAAACGCCGTCGTGTCCTGTGCACCGAGGCACATTCAAAGTGTAGAAGTGTTCTATGGTCAGACGAGTCCAAATTTGACATTCTTGTTGGAAATCACGGACGCCGTGTCCTCTGGGCTAAAGAGGAGGGAGACTTTTCAGCGTGTTATCAGCGTTCAGTTCAAAAGCCAGCTTTTCTGATGGTATGGGGGTGCATAAGTGCATACAGTATGGGCAACTTGCATGTTTTGGAAGGCACTATGAATGCTGAAAGGTATATAAAGGTTTTAGAGCAACATATGCTTCCCTCCAGAAGACGTGTATTTCAGCAGGACAATGCAAAACCACATACTGCAGCGATTACAACAGCATTGCTTCGTAGTAGAAGAGCCTGCAGTCCAGATCTTTCACCTATAGAGAACATTTGGTGCATCATTACACTAAAAATACGTCAAAGACGACCACAAACACTTCAGCAGCTGGAAATCTACATCAGGCAAGAATGGGACCAATTCCATTAACTAAACTCCAGAAACTCATAACCTCGATGCCCAGACGTCTTCAAACTGCTTTTAAAAGAAGAGGAGATGCTACACCATGATAAACATGCCCCCCCCCAACTATTATGAGACCTGTACCAGGCATCACATTTAAAATGAGCTAATTTTGTGCATAAAATTAAACAAATTCTCAGTTTAAACATTTGTTATGTTATCTATGTTCTATTGTGAAGAAAAGATTGGCTCGTGTGATTTGAAATTCTTTGTTTTCTAGACTAACACACTTCAGGTTTTCCTTGACTAAAACTAGACAAAAATGTTGAAACTTTTAGTCGACTAAAACTTAATAGGATAAGGTTGGCTATATATATGATAAAAACTAACAAGGACATTTAACACTGGACTAAGACTAAAATTGAAAATAGCTGACAAAATTTAATGCCATATCAGCATCTTAGGCCATTTTCATGGCAAAAACTATTGAAAAAATACAAGTATAACAAATGCAATTAAAAACCAGCGAACAAACAAACTAACACGTTATATTACACAGGATTCTTTTACATTAACATTTAATAAAAATTCTAAAGCTTTTACAGGCAAAATTATACTAAATAACTCTTTAAGTGAGTTCATAAAAGAGTTTTCTACATGCATTTAAAGTTGGATAGTCCAATAAAATATGTTTCGTTACTGTGGAGAAACGGCACGGTCAGTTACACTGACCAGCGCCACAGACACACAGTGTAAAGCGGTACGGGTCACTCACTTAAAGAAGGCGATGAGCAGGTTCACCATGAGAATATACTGGACAAACAGATAGACGGCCTGCAGCAGCGGCGTCAACCACACACCCGTCGCACACAGCTCCCTAGCGTGCTCCTCGCTTGAGTTCGCACACACTGCCAAAACACACACACACACACACACACACACACACACACACACACACACACACACAGTCAAACCAAAAACTATTCAGATATTACTTTTGAAGTTAAAGTTGTAAGGTTTTCAGTCTGAAGTAGTTTGAAGTTTAAAGTAGCTTTAAAGATTAGACAGATAAACAGTATGTGGGGTGGTTGCTATGCGGTTGTAAGGGGTGGTTACTAATGGCGCTTTTCTACTGCATGGTACGGCACGGTACAGTTCGGTACGGTTCACTTTTGGGGGTTTTCCACTGGGTACTGTACCTGGTACCTGGTACTTTTTTAGTACACTCGCTGGGTTCACACCGTCCGTAAAACGTGACGGTAAACTCGCTGATCAGAATGCCGGAGAACGTCATTACTGCGTCACTGAACTTGCGACACGAGACCCTCCAGTCACCGCTACAGACGCAGCGAAGGACGGAAACTACCGCACTTTTTGATCAACCACAATAGCAGTGTCGTTGTCTGTTGAGGAAGTACAGACGTTCCTCTCGTTGATAGCCGAGGAGCGGATCCAGCGAGAGCTTGATGGCGCGACGCCGAAGGAAAAAGCCTTATGTATATACTTTTGAATATTTTCAGAGTATGTTTTCTGTTTATATTTTTACCTCTGTATCTGTGTTTTGCTTCAATTAAGTCTAATCGAATAAGTGTACCTCCAGACTATATTAAAAATGTATTATTGTATGAGCACGTAATGAACCTCTTGAAAAAGACAAATGATTAATGCCACGATTATAAAAACCATCACAGAAATAAAAAAAACAAGGGATACATTGTACATTTTGAAATATTCAAAAGTTTATTGATAATTCACAGAACACGCTGCATGAGTAGTTAACTAATCAAGTAACACAGCACACCTGCACCATCCTCTCTCCTATCAAGCCCGTGTCACTGCCACCACAGTCTCTGCTGCTGGGGGTAAATCACAAGCGTTCTCATAGACCTCTCCATTGCTGTTAAACACATCCCTCTCCTCCTCTACAGCCCGTGTCACTGTCACCACAGTCTCTGCTGCTGGGGGTAAATCACAAGCGTTCTCATAGACCTCTCCATTGCTGTTAAACACATCCCTGCTCTCCTCCTCTACAGCCCGTGTCACTGTCACCACAGTCTCTGCTGCTGGGGGTAAATCACAAGCGTTCTCATAGACCTCTCCATTGCTGTTAAACACATCCCTGCTCTCCTCCTCTACAGCCCGTGTCACTGTCACCACAGTCTCTGCTGCTGGGGGTAAATCACAAGCATTCTCATAGACCTCTCCATTGCTGTTAAAAACATCCCTGCTCTCCTCCTCTACAGCCCGTGTCACTGCACCACAGTCTCTGCTGCTGGGGGTAAATCACAAGCGTTCTCATAGACCTCTCCATTGCTGTTAAACACATCCCTCTCCTCCTCTACAGCCCGCGTCACTGTCACCACAGTCTCTGCTGCTGGGGGTAAATCACAAGCGTTCTCATAGACCTCTCCATTGCTGTTAAACACATCCCTCTCCTCCTCTACAGCCCGCGTCACTGTCACCACAGTCTCTGCTGCTGGGGGTAAATCACAAGCGTTCTCATAGACCTCTCCATTGCTGTTAAACACATCCCTGCTCTCCTCCTCTACAGCCCGTGTCACTGCACCACAGTCTCTGCTGCTGGGGGTAAATCACAAGCGTTCTCATAGACCTCTCCATTACTGTTAAACACATCCCTCTCCTCCTCTACAGCCCGTGTCACTGTCACCACAGTCTCTGCTGCTGGGGGTAAATCACAAGCGTTCTCATAGACCTCTCCATTGCTGTTAAAAACATCCACATGCCGAAAATGAAGAACACTATTCCGTCTCCTTTCTTTGTTGTTTGTTTGTGGCGCGTTTACGATGATGTCACGGCAGTAGAGGCGGCGCAGCTATAACGACGCATGAATAATCCCGCCCACTCTATAGCGGTACTAAACTGCGGTGGAAATGCAACCGACCCGAACTGAGCCGTACCGTACCGTACCGAGCCGTACAGTACCATGCAGTGGAAAAGCGCCATAAGATACCCAAGATGCTTGCTAGGGTGTTGCTATGCGTTTGCTAGGGTGCTCGGGTGGTTGCTAGGGTGTTGCTATGCGTTGCTAGGGTGCTCGGGTGGTTGCTAGGGTGTTGCTATGCGGTTGCTAGGGTGCTCGGGTGGTTGCTAGGGTGGTTTGGATAGTTTCTAGAGTTTTGATATAAAGATGGATGGATCCTTTTGTTATAAGTGCATTTTTGTGAAAAAAAATTGTATAATGATGAAAACATTTGTATAGACATTTTCGAACTCGGCATCATCAAATTAAGTAATATTCTGCTTTTTTGAAAATCATCAGAATTTTTTTCAAGATTTGGCTGTGTAATGTTAATTAAGAAAAATAAGCTTATTTTTATAAACATTTTTCAGAATCAGCTTTATTTTTCACGTGTGTACAAACACAGAATTGATATGTTTTTTAGCTCTTAGAATTATATATATGTGACCCTCTGTGAAATCAAGCTAAAGTCTCAAAATCTAATTATGAGATAACAAGCAAGTTTGATTTCTACCATTAATTTCACTATAATTTGAAACTTTGACATGACCTTACTCAGTCAATATTACAGATATAAAGGTTACATTTTCACATAATGTTATTTAACATACGAAGGATGATTTTTTGCAGAAAACAGCAAATCACAAAAAAAAGACTTCAGCTGGGTTTTCACAGAGAGGGTCACATATGCATATGAGAACAGAAAATAACAACTAAATAAGCTAGACTAAAGAAAAATACACAATTTAATAATGTGGTATAAATCTTGAACGGAAGATTTATGTTCAGATTTGTGCATTATTTACTGTACAGCTTTATAAATAAAATATGCACCTGTACTGTGTTTACATAATTGTAATTTAATTTCATTGTTTTCATGTATTGATATTTAAGCAGATCAAAGTCTCATGACTGAAATTAAATGTTTTAAAGGCAGTGCAACAGACATCTGATGTAGAAATGCTTTTACATCATATTTTTCATGTTAGAGTGAGAATTTGATGGTTTTAAATGTGTTTGATAGTGTAAATGTTATGAAGCAAAAAATAAATAATTGGGCAGGATTTTTTGAGTTAGTACCATAGACTGTAAAAAACATGGACACTACGTCCGTGACGTCACCCGTAGGTTTGAAGCTCAAAGTGGGCGGAGACAGCCGTCGCCATCTTGGCTGCGCGTCACTCCTGGATAATCGAAAATGGGCAAAAAGGCGGGAGGTGGGTGGAGCTGGATGCGGAAACCACGCCCACCAAGCGCGAGAGTGGTGACAGCAGCAGCAATCCACCTGTCACTCAAGTGGCCACGCCCCTAATTATGCAGAACTTTAAGGTTTAATATAATTTAAACGGATGAGTTATAAAAAAATTCACCCCCCTCACAGTTATCACGAAGGGCTAAATTAGCTATATAGATAAAAATATATTTTTTCACCAGGCTGTAAACATGTTTTTTTCTGCTGTAAAGTTGGGTATTTTAACATGGGGGGTCTATGGGATTGACTCTAGTGGCCAGTCGATGAATTGCAGTTTTAGTCACGTCCGTGTTGGCTTCACGAGAGAGAGCGGGAGGTTTCCGCTTGGTTAGTACATGTGAGCTGGACAGGTTTTGAGCTTCACTGCAGGATAGAGAGTTAATGCTAGTTACACCAACTTCTTCTCAAGTGTGCTGTGTTATGAATGAATACTTAATTTGATAATGCAGATGTGATTATGTGGTGAAGGGTTCAGTGCTGTGAGTCTCCAGGAGTTTACCGTCAATCTCGTACGCGTAAACTTCACCGTACATCATCCAGTACGGCTGGAACACCACATCTTTGGCCAAAGTCCACGAAGGATCCTCGTTTGGGTACAGAATGGCTTTTCGAGGAACCCCAAAACTCAGCAGCACGACGGCCATAATGACCACGATGTAGAACATGTTGGCCACCTGCGGACGATCAGAGAGCAGGGATGAAACGATATTATCAATAGACTCTTTTGAGTGCGTGAGTGAGTAAGAGAGAGATTGTGTGTGTGTGTGTGTGTAGAGAGAGAGAGTTGTGTGTGTGTGTGAGAGATGAGATTGTGTGGTGTAGAGAGAGAGATTGTGTGTGTGTGAGAGAGAGAGAGATTGTGTGTGTGTGTGTGTGTGTGAGAGAGAGAGATGTGTGTGTGTGTGTGTGATGTGAGAGAGAGAGATTGTGTGTGTGTGTGTGTGTGGGAGGAGAGAGAGAGATTGTGTGGTGTGTGTGTGTGTGTGAGAGAGAGATTGTGTGGTGTGTGTGGAGAGAGAGAGAGAGATTGTGTGTGTGTGTGTGTGTGTGGAGAGAGAAGATTGTGTGTGTGTGTGTGTGGAGAGAGAGAGAGATGTGTGTGTGTGTGTGTGTGTGGAGAGAAAGAGATTTGTGTGTGTGTGTGTGAGAGAGAAAGAGATTTGTGTGTGTGTGTGTGTGTAGAGAGAGAGAGATTGTGTGTGTGTGTGTGAGAGAGAGAGATTGTGTGTGTGTGTGTGGAGAGAGAGAGAGATTGTGTGTGTGTGTGTGTGTGTGAGTGAGAGAGAGAGAGAGAGATTGTGTGCTGTGTGTGAGAGAGAGAGAGATTGTGTGTGTGTGTGTGTGTGTGTGAGAGAGAGAGAGAGAGAGAGATTGTGTGTGTGTGTGTGTGTATTATAAAAACAATGCACAAAATAAAATAAAATCACCAATTCTTCATTAGTTTTTTTATTTGTAAATATCGCAATAAATATAATATTTTATCGTGAGATTTTGCTATCGTTCCATCCCTATGAGAGAGTGGTCAACACTGAATGGCTGTTCCCTCACCATCTTCCCGATCATCATGACGTACGGCCCGGCCTGCTGATTGACCGCCAGGATATCCAGCAGACGCACGTACCAGAAGATGATGTTCAGACAGTAAACGGTCCGGCCCGCGATAAACACGTCCCCCGTGCCGAAGCGCAGGCCGAAGCCCACGAAGAACATCAGGAGCGCCAGAAAATCAGAGACGTTGAAGTAGTCGCTGAACCAGACTTTAATCTTCTGACTGATTTTACCTCCTTCAGACATGAACATCTAGAGAGGAAACACAAAGGTACTGATGATGACATGAACACGTAACACACCTGTGTGACCTCTTGACCCTGGAGAGAGTCACATGACCACAGGTGAGCACATTTACACAGCTTTATTATTTGTAACGGAACAAATAATTTTCACTAACTATACCAAAAACATGTTGAAGACTGAATAAAAGACAATCAATGTCGATAAAATTCACGTATATAATAAAATGCTAAAAATGTTAGTTATTTTTCTCTACAGTGGCGCATTGGCCTGCTCTTTGTGTTAGATACAGACAATATAAAACCTATATTTATCAAATGATGAAATGTGACCGGACCACAAAACCAGTCATTAGGTCAATTTTTACAAATTGAGATTTCTGAAAGCTAAATAAATAAGCGTCGTGGTTTTCACTCACTCCACCACCATCACGAATATTCATGCCAACAGCCCATAATATAACCGCATATAAAGCAAGAATTCACAAGTTTAAAATATTAAGCTAGCTTGATAGAGAATCAGAAAGAACGTGAATGACGGCAATGGACATGAGCGGGAAGGTATAATAATAGTGCAATTAATTATTATTATTACTGATTATTTCAGCTGAAAGTATGATTTAACACTGCTAATCGCATTCTCAATAGATGCAGAAATCTGTAAGAAATGCATCTTTAAAATAACTGACGAAAACTTAGTTATTTTCATCAAAAAAAATGCATTGCAAAAAGCAGCAATTAGCTAAAGCTTTTAATGCTGTTAATTAACCATGTAATTAGCTTGTCATGTGATGGGAATAACAGTTTGCACACTAGTGTTCCAATTAACACTCTTGTTATTATTTTATTATAGGCTGTTATGAACAGACCTGTGATATTTCAAACATACTGAAATACTTGTTTCTGATATCCGTGAGCGAGGAGCGGGATATGATGAATTATTCCAGCTGGAGCAGAGCGATTATTAAATGCATGAAGCGTGTGGGGGGGGGGATTGTTGACGCTCTACTCCGCTCACATAGCCTACTTAGGGTTAACTCTAACCCTACCTTTACCTGTCAGCGCCTCACAGATGTGGCTTTTTGTTAATGACTGTCCTACTACAGGATTTAACACCGAGTAACCGCTCACAGCTACGAAAGACACAGAAACAGTATGTCAGGCAACTCTAGTTACATTATTCATCAATTCATTTCTTAAATTATCCTTTGACTATGTTCTGGCCTGTTACCTAGTTTTTTTTTGACCCGATGCCAAACTTACTTGCCGACCCCTGATGTATGGTTTGTTATGATCGGACAATATTTGGCTGAGATACAACTATTTGAAAATATAAAAAAATCTAAATATTGAGAAAAT
>CM049824.1:1007500-1012500 GCA_027422435.1 Schizopygopsis pylzovi | reverse complement strand
CACACACACTGCACACCACACCAGCACACACACACACACACACGCACACACACACACACAGCACACACACACACAGCACACACACACACACACACCACACACACACACACACACACACACACACACACACACAGCACATGCACACACACACACACACACGACACACGCACACACACACACACAGCACACACGCAGCACACACACGCACACACAGCACACCACACACACACACACGCACACACACACACACACACACATGCACACACAGCACACACGCACACACACCACCACACGCACACACACACACGCACACACACCACACGCACACACACACGCACACACACACCAGTCAGTCCATCTAACTTGTACTGATGAGTCCTCTGCACAATCTGACTCTGCTGCAGCCTAGAATTAAACTGCTGCTTTCGTCTGTGCCAGAGGAGAACGGGACATTATTTACACACACTATTCCCCTTTTTAATACTGTATTGCTGCTTTGACACAATCTGTATTGTGACTCGGGCAAAATTCATAGCTATGTATTTTTGGGCCAATTTGCGATATAAGGTATATATCTCTGAGTTTTAATTTTTTTATTTGGATTTTAAAAACATCTGTATTTAATATATATATATATATTGTACATACCGCCCAATGTTGTCCACCAAATCAATACATATAAAGGCTATTATAAAATGTAATTGTAACAATGTAAGCATATATATTATGTGCAAAAAAGGGTCAAAATTACATTTCGTTCTAAAATTGTAACTAAAAACAAAAGCAATGCTTTTAAAGCAGAAGTTAAATTCACTAAACTGAAAGTAAATATGGGTGAAATTAAACTGAGGTGGTCGGTTGGGGGGGGCGGTGAAAACTTTTGAATTTAAATATCAGGGTAAATTGCACTTAATTTGTCTTCCGGGAAACATGCAAGTATCTTCTGTTGCTTCTAAAGGGCTGTACTAAATAAAAAAAAATTATATTTCAACAAAATAAAAATTTGGACGACGTCATCCTGTTCAAAAGTTTTCACCCCCGGCTCTTAATGCATCGTGTGTCCTTCTGGAGCATTAATTAATGTTTGAATCTTTTGTAATAGTTGTGTTTGAGTCCCTCGATTGTCCTCAGTGTGAAAAGATGAATCTCAAAGTCATACAGTCACGGCTGGAAAGTGTTCAAATGTGCAGAAGATGCTGTAAAACTGAAGAATGTGCAGGACATGAGGATTATTCTGAAGAACAGAGCTCAGTTTAACTGTTCAGGACAAACAAGGGACTCATGAACAACATCACAAAAGTCGTGGATCATCCAGGTAACCACACACTAGGGCTGCTCGATTATGACAAAAATCATAATCACGATTATTTTGGTAAATACTGTAATTGCGATTATTTAACACGATTATTAGTGGGCCATATAATGAAGATTTTTTTTTTAAATAAAATCCAAATCTAAAGTATTCAGTTAACAGCCTACTATAGAAATTGACTAATTAAATGTAAAATAAAAGCTACATAGTCTTCACTGTTAGAATTAAACTTCCTTAGTTTCTTATTAAAGCTACAAAAGACCTGTGAAGAGCAGTGAGTGATTTTGTCTGTCTTTTTTGTTGTTTGATTAATATTAAGCCCACTGTCACTTTAAGAGCCGCATGGATCCAATTTACTATTACACACGTACTTTCAGTCTCATCTGTCTACATTCATTTATTACATAACCGACGAGCGTTTACATGAATAATCATTAAGCACCGCATTTTTGCATGTATTTGGCGCATACGTTCAGCTAAAAGATGACTTTATAATCCGTACTCTGCTCCGTCTCTGAGTGCAAGCCTCCCGAGGAACCACACAAGTTCTCTTTCACGCTTTCAAAAACATCGAATCAACTTTAATAACTCAAGCACGTCCCATTTTGCAAAGTCATGATTTTACTGATTTGCACATGAAAATGGGCTTTTATGGAGGCGTGAATGCACACCGCTGGAAAGGGGCGCAAATAATCGTTTTATCTCGAATATTGTATTTTTATAATCGTTGGAGGCCAAAATCAAAATCAAAACTAATTAATTGCACCGCCCTACCACACACAGTATTAAGAACCAAGGGTTCCCAAACATTTGAAGGGGGTTATTTTAATAATTTCAGCTAATTTTTTGGTCTTGTGGACTAAATGTAAACATCTTTTATGCAAAATATCTTACTCAGGACAGTACTAAATAAAAAATAACATGCATTTTGTGTGATCTCTCTTATTTAGTTAAAATTTGAATTTTCTGCAAGGGGTTCACAAACTTTCGCATGCCACTGTATCTCGATATACAGCCCAGCCCTACCTTGTACCAGGAGTTCTTGCGCATGTTCAGGCGACCCATCCACATGTCGGACAGCAGCATCTGTGTGCAGGTGTGAGCCACGAACGGCCGGAGGCGCGACGACACGGCCAGCTTCAGACAGGTGGAGTTGCTCCAGTTCTTCAGCTCGTACGTCAGCAGCTTCATGGCCATGGTCTCGTCTTGCCGAAACGACTGCTCCAGCAGATCCACCGCCAGCGTGCCGAACTCACTGAGCACAGACACGAACATGCTCAGAAAAACACTCACACGGCTTCAGACTTTGGATGTTAGGGCTGGGTGATTTTTCTGATTTTAGCGATTAATTTGAATTTAAAGTGCCCCAATTATGGGTTTTTGGAAACGAGCTTTCATGCAGTGTGCAACACAGCTCTCAGTTATAAATCTGAAAGTGCTCCGTGTATAAAGTCATCGTCTCTCAAAAGAAAGAGTCGAATGTGAATCATTCAAACGAGTCGTTTTTAAAACCAATCCCTGTTTGACGTCAACATCAAACATTAGCATATTGCTGCCCACTTGTTGCGTGCGCAGACCTTGGTTTTCACGTTGGTCTGAATGAAAATGCACATTCACTCTTTACCACTAGGTGCCGCTGTTGGAGCGTTAAAAATAGCCGCTTCCCCGGCAGCGCTGTATGCTCACAAACACTGCTTTATCATTACAATAATTACAAATAATGACCAAAATAATCGTGATTATGATTTTTATCATAATCGAGCAGCCCTAGATTCCTGTTGTTTTGTAGATCGTGACGATTACAACGTAAAAGGACATGGGTTCGAATCCCAGAGAACAATTGATGCAAATGTGCGCCTTGAATGTTATACAAGTCATCGGGGGGGGGTATGTATATGTATGTGTACTGTGTTTTATTATGTGTATATATAAATACACACACACACATGTATACATGTTTCAGAAAAATGTGTTATTATTACATATTAAATATATTTAGTATAGTATAGACATGTAAATATTTCCAAAAATATATACTGTATGTGTGTGTATTTATATATACATAAACATACACAGAACACACACACACACACACACACACACACACATATATAATTACAAAAATTATATATATATTTTGGATCTGATTAATCACAATTCATAATTTGACAGCACTATTTGTTAAGAAATACAACAAAAGCCTGCACATTTAGAAATGATAGCTACAACATGCTACAGTTGAAATATAAATCTATAGGGAAAATATATTCCATAACAGATTATCTATTATAGAATTCTTCAAGTTATGACCACAATAAATACGCCTACAATAAAACGTGAGAAATTCTAGTAAGATTATGTTTTCTCTTCTTTTCATCTGTCTTTTTAGTTTGACTTTCTCTATAGCATTTTAAAGTGGCAATTAATAGCCTGATTCCAGGTTTACATCATAAATATTGGGGGGTTATACATAAACATAACTGCTATTTCTTTTGGCATCATACCCCGAACCATATATGAACCGAACAGAATCAGCACTGGAGCTGAACAACGACACGGTAGACACATTTTTGAAGTTTGCATCAATTGTTTATCTCGGTGAAGCTGCTTTGAAACGATCTGTATTGCATAAAGAGCGATAGAAATAAAGGAGACTGACGTGGAATACTCCTTCAGCTCCTCGGACGTGTCGTCCACCACGTCGCTCTTCTTGGCCTCGTATCCCATGGAGCGCAGCAGCTTGCAGGCCACCAGCGCTTTGGCCATGGACTCCTCGCCGTGCTGCCAGAAGAACAGAGACATCTTCTGCCGCTTCATCAGCACGGCCCACACCAGCAGCTCGTTGAAGGGGTACGGGAAGCGGCGCGTCTCCGGGTCGTCGATGTCCACCACCTCCTCCTTGCTCTTCTTCTTCTGCTGCTCCGAGACCGAGTCCAGCTGAGGAAGACAAACGCACGCTGTAAGAGATGTGACAGACAGACACGCTCAAACGCTCGTCTTACCCTGGGTTTGTAGGGCTGCGCCGTGTTGATGAAGTGATTGTGTCGCGTCTTCTCTTTTTTATCTGCTTGAATGCTGAAGGACTCGTGGGAGCTGCTGGTCGTGTGTCGACCTGACCGCTGATGGACAGAACCACAGACGGATATAGAGATTAACAGACAGAAAGAACAACAGACGGACATAACCACAGACGGATTATAGAGATTAACAGACAGAAAGAACAACAGACGGATATAGAGATTAACAGATGGACAGAACCACAGACGGATATGGAGATTAACAGATGGACAGAACCACAGACGGATATGGAGATTAACAGACAGAAAGAACAACAGACGGACATAACCACAGACGGATTATAGAGATTAACAGACAGAAAGAACAACAGACGGATATAGAGATTAACAGATGGACAGAACCACAGACGGATATGGAGATTAACAGATGGACAGAACCACAGACGGATATGGAGATTAACAGACAGAAAGAACAACAGACGGACATAACCACAGACGGATTATAGAGATTAACAGACAGAAAGAACAACAGACGGATATAGAGATTAACAGATGGACAGAACCACAGACGGATATGGAGATTAACAGATGGACAGAACCACAGACGGATATGGAGATTAACAGACAGAAAGAACAACAGACGGACAGAACCACAGACACCTAGATGGACA
>CM049824.1:975000-997500 GCA_027422435.1 Schizopygopsis pylzovi | reverse complement strand
AAGATAAAAATCGTTGTCATTTTATCTTTGTTATTAAAAACTGAGAACAAAGACACACATTACAAATACACATAATATACAAATAAAATAAACCGTGTTTTAGTTTCAGGTACAATAGGTGTATTTAGCAGAGCATTCAAGAAACTGCATGAACAAATATAAAAATAAAACACTATATAGATTGATTCCTATTAAAGAAACTGTATTAAAGTTTTTCAGTCAAGACTAGTGTTCGGGAATCATTTGAATCAGTTCGGGACCGCGGAGCGCGAATCATTTGAGTCAGTTCGGGACCGCGGAGCGCGAATCATTTGAGTCAGTTCGGGACCGCGGAGCGCGAATCATTTGAGTCAGTTCGGGACCGCGAATCATTTGAGTCAGTTCGGGACCGCGGAGCGCGAATCATTTGAGTCAGTTCGGGACCGCGGAGCGCGAATCATTTGAGTCAGTTCGGGACCGCGGAGCGCGAATCATTTGAGTCAGTTCGGGACCGCGAATCATTTGAGTCAGTTCGGGACCGCGGAGCGCGAATCATTTGAGTCAGTTCGGGACCGCGGAGCGCGAATCATTTGAGTCAGTTCGGGACCGCGGAGCGCGAATCATTTGAGTCAGTTCGGGACCGCGGAGCGCGAATCATTTGAGTCAGTTCGGGACCGCGGAGCGAATCATTTGAGTCAGTTCGGGACCGCGGAGCGCGAATCATTTGAGTCGGTTCGGGACCGCGGAGCGCGAATCATTTGAGACGGTTCGGGACCGCGGAGCGGTTCATTAGGAGCTTGTTGTTGGTCTTCTTTAAGCGTGTTGTATTTGCTGTTCTTGCAGTCAGTGTTATATTCCAGCACTAATGAAGCGTGTGTCTGTCGCGTTCTGATCTTCATCTTAAACGGTATTTCTGGAGCTCAGTTGCTTTGGTCTGTTTTAATAAGAAAAAAAAAAAATGTCTTATATATACTTCTTTGATTATGAATGTAGCCTACCTGGGATGGTGCCCTACGCAAACAGCATACACTGCATATAGTATCGTTCATATCCACAGACCTTTAGCATCAGACTTTAGCATCGGACCTCAAGGGTTCGTGTGTGTGTGTGTGTTCAGCAGTGTGTGTGAGTGTGTGTGTTCAGCAGTGTGTGTGAGTGAGTGTCTGTGTGTGCGCGTGCGTGTGAGTGTGCAGAGGCACTGTGAGTGTAAACACTAATAAAGTGTATAGACCTGATCTTTAAACTCAAATGACTGTCATTATGATAATGAAGTTAATCCTGCCCATGTGAGAACACACACTCACACACACACACACACACACACACACACAAACACACACACACACACACACGCCGTGTCTGCCGTCTGTACCCATGATCAGAGTCATGCCCATTCAAAGTGAGGGGCACGTGTCCTCTCAGATTTTTAAGCAAACTAATTTATTTTGGCAAACAAAGAGGGTTCACTATTAAAAATTAAAACATGGAAGAAATGTTGTGATCATTACATAAAGTTAATACTTTTAATAGTAGCAGTTATGGGTGTGCGATATTGAAAAATAAATTATATCTCTCCATATTTTTGGGGATTTTTTCGATAATGATAATTAGACGATATTTTACAGAGTGTGTTATTGTGCTGATATCTGGCAAAACCTCGCTGTAGCTGTTTGGAATTATTTTTTGTCGGCGAAATATAGCAAAAACAGGCAATATGGTGTCTAAAACATAAGTATCTTAATATTAACTTATTGTTTATTGAACTATTGTATAAAATCAATATCACATTTGTAATCATGCTTATTTTTAATGAAAAAATGTCACCCTTCGTGTGATTTTAACTACGTAAATATATTAGTGGTGGGCCGTTATCGGCGTTAACGTGCTGCGTTAACGCGAGACTCTTATCGGCGATAAAAAAAATATCGCCGTTAATCTATTCTCAAAGTTGGGTTGGGAGCTGGGTCTATACTACGCACTATGATGACTTTCACCCTGATATTTTAGCGCGGATGTATACCTAGCCGAATTGCACTGTAGGGGGCGAGAACGAGTCTTCGAACTAGAGGCTCGCAGTCCGTGATGGACAGATTGTTAACGGCTGGTCTATGTGGTAATACAATCGGACAGGACATCCAAACGCTCACCTATCATTCATCAACCTCAAATATGGCTTTTCATCTGAAAGATGTATGTAGTAGCAACTTTACATGGCCGCTCAATATGATGTTAACCTAGAGAAATGTGCGCTATTGAAGTGTTTGTGTGGAAGCGCGTTTGCTGCAGGACAGGCTCCGGTGCGCTCACTTGCTCTTAAAATCTCCGTAATTTTTGGTCATACAGATAAAAGTAGCCGAATACATCTTTCGAATCTGTAAAGACTCTACGTTTATTTGTGTGCACTCAGAATAACAACGAAACGTTGCGCTTTTAAGCAAACAGGATGCGCTTTAGGTCTCATGTGAACTTGAGAATTCACTCCCGTGTCACCCTCTGCTTCGAACCTGTGTGTATGCCTAACGTTACTGTGAAATTACCACATCAGACGTGACGTGCTAACATGGATGCAGCTATGAAGCCGCCGGGTTTGCTTCAGGGAAAATTTCTTTTTAAGAAGCTTCCCAATGGAAACTGTAAACAGTTCATCACGACCTCTTATGTAGGCCTACAGTTCAAAGTTCATGTTTAACTGAATAAACAGTTAGTAAACACAAGTACATCTTATTGAACATAGTTTATTTTCATCACCAATTATCATAGTAGAACAGCTTTCTCAAGCAGTTTGTGATGCATTTTGGAAACAGGAGATGAGGCCCTGGTCTAATGCGCCACCTGGCTTGAGAAACCCGTTCTCAAAGACTTACTTTTAGTCATTATTTGGGTAGCACACATATTCTGAATGCCTTCGGCAGAATTCAAATGAGCCATTTTAATCTAGATTAAAAAAATTAATCTATGCCCACCCCTAAAATATATACATTTTCTGCCCCCATATCTTGACTTTTGCGATCACTCTTAATGCATTTTAATAAAATGAATCATGCAGTGAAAGAATGCGCGCGTGCACTGATTAACCCCTTCATTAATCACCACGTAGTGTTAGGCTAATGTATGCGTGCACTCTGTAGGCGTTTTGTTTGGTTTTTGCCAAATACTCGATATTGTCAAATTGCACATCGTTAAAACAACAATTACGATAATATCGCAAACGATATATATCGCACACCCCTAGTAGCAGTATGTATAGATTCTGCTGAACAATATTAATATATTTCTGCCGCAGTGTCTTCCAAGTTTAACCAGACTTTTATTTTGACGGGTCGCCGTGAATACCTTCACAGTTATGTGTGTATATGATATGACGGTGGTTTTACTCAAATCAAACGGTACAATGCTCGTGAAGTGACTCTCAGAGCAGTTCTGGAGATGTTGTTCATGTGTGTCCTCAGTTAGTGAGACGGCAGACGCTGAAGTCACGCGCTTCAGTCTGTGTGTAGTACACAAGAGAGCAGACTGCTCCGTACGCCAAACACTGATCGATCTGCGCTGCATCGCTTCTAGTCGAACACACCTAGCTCTGCAGGCTTTGACCAACGCCCACTATAGATTAACTAACATAATCAATAAAGGTGAGAATCAAGATATTGTTAATGCATTTGGGAATAACCTAAGTGCTGCTGTGTGTCACAAGACGAGACCCCCCCCCCCCACCCCCAAGTCATGCCCCTCAAAAATAATGAGTGCATGACGCCCCTGCCCATGATGCACTGGTAAAAAGTGACCTGTGTTGACCCCTCCGGTCAGGATCCAGGCCCCGGTGGTGACAGCAGCTTTGATCAGTCCTTTGCCCACCACCTGTTTGATCCGTGGATGCAGGTCGAAGTTCTGGATTCCCCCGTGAACGCTGATGACGATCTTCGGCAGCTCCATCTGCCATTCCTTCAGCATGAGCCTCAGGACGGCCTCCGGACGCGAGTCATAGGAGAGACGCACATACTGCAGAGAGCAGAGCAGAACATCATTAACCCAGTCGGATCAGAACACTGTACTGAGTGACATCATTAACCCTGACCAATCAGAACACTGTACTGAGTGACATCATTAACCCTGACCAATCAGAGCACTGTACTGAGTGACATCATTAACCCTGACCAATCAGAACACTGTACTGAGTGACATCATTAACCCTGACCAATCAGAACACTGTACTGAGTGACATCATTAACCCTGACCAATCAGAGCACTGTACTGAGTGACATCATTAACCCTGACCAATCAGAACACTGTACTGAGTGACATCATTAACCCTGACCAATCAGAGCACTGTACTGAGTGATGAAGGATCACAAATGTTATTCTATGTTTGATTTGAATTCACGTCCTGACTAAGAGGTGTCGGGCAAGGCAAAGGTGCTTGAGATTGTTTCCTGACCATTTGGGCTTGGGACAGCTGTGCCTTTTGTAATGGTAAGATCAAGGAGTTAGACTACTGAGAGATTCAACCTTTGTTAGGTTTATTGGACCACGGGAAGGTTCCTGTAATTAACTAACGCCTCCCTCAGATGTTCGCTTTGTTTGATGTTTGTCTCCACCTCTAAGAATCCCTCCTCCAATTCTGTCTATAAGATACCCTGTAAAAATGACTTAGATGAGATCTTCGATGACTGCAGATAACAACACATGTCATAGAATAAAGAAATTCTGCTGACGATCGAATCCGAAGTCTCCTGGTCTTCTCTTCTGAGTTTTCTACTTTAGAAGAACAGAGTTTTCAACAGATGGTGCCGTGACCCGGATAGAGTTCCAGCTTCCTCACCTGAAAAACTTCAAGCTAAAACAAAGATCTGCATCTTTTGGAATCCAGCGAAACTTCAAGCTGAACAAGGATTCCCAGACTGAATTTTTCTCTCAACCAAAAGGGTTGTGGTGAGTGTGCTGTCTCTATTCCAAAAGAACCTAAGACCAGTGTATCCTCTGTGCCGTCAGAGAAGAGTTAACATACATCTGTAGGGTTTGTTTAACTAAAAGTTATCCTCTGTTTCAGGCAGGGAAGGTTAGCATTTCATGCTAATAATTTTGTTTTATCCTCTGTTCTTGTAGGCAGGGACGTGTATCCTCTGTTTCAGGCAGGGAAGAGTTTATCCTCTAAAAATTTTTATTTTTAGAGATGAGTTTATCCTCTAAAGTTTTTTTTGATTTTAGAGATAAAAGTATCCTCTGTTCTTGTAGGCAGGGACGTTTATCCTCTGTTTTCAGACAGGGAAGAGTTTATCCTCTAAAGTTCTGCTTTTAGAGATGAAATTTTATCCTCTGTTCTTTCAGGCAGGGAAGATTTTGGCATTTACGTGCTAATTTTTGGTTTATCCTCTGTTGTTTCAGGCAGGGAAGGTTTTTTAGCATTTACGTGCTAAAAAAAAAACAAGTGTACCCTCTGTTAATCAGAGAAGTGTTTGTTTTGTTTGTGTGGTACCGAAGAAACTTACAAAATGGTTAGAATGAATGCTAGGCTGATTCCAACCACAGAAAAGAGTGGTCTTGCGACTCCTCTGTGGTCAGATAGTGAATTCAAAACACTGTTAGAAAAAAAAATGGACCTAATAGTCACTGAAAAAGTTAGACAAGAACTAACGCAGAAATATGAGATTCATCCAGACAAGACTTGGTCAGTAGATGAGTGTAAAAAGGTACTAGGAGCAAGTATTCGTAAGAACAATGTGAAAGGCATTATCTGTTGTCACAGAGAATTCAGTGTAACGCTAGCGACACAACAGTCTCAGCGTATTTCAGAGCTAGAGAAACAGAACAATGAACTCCGTGCGAGAGTATCCATTTTGACTAAGAAATTGAACCTCAAGAAAGTTGATAACATTTACCCTGATTTACAAACGTTCTTTGAAACAGATGTAGCTCTCCAATCAGTAACTGATGTGCCTGTAAATTCAGTCAATGTGTGTGTTGCTAGGAGAAGATCTCAGGGGATTGAGGAAACTGATAGTGTTCCTCTGAATTCTTCTGTTGTGCAAATACAAACTGCTGCCAAAGCTTTATGTCCTAAAGATATAGAGAGACTATCTCAGAGTTTACCGTCAGCACGCACACATTTTTCTGAATTTAGAAGAACATTGATCAGTAAAATGCGTCTTTATGACATGTCGTTGACAGAAGTCACGCAGCTGATGTCACAAATACTAACTGAATCTGAATTCAACAGTTTTGAATCTGCTGTCACTTCTGAACTACGAAATGCCAGTAAGGGTGATTTAAGAGAAGGTATTTTGAAAATCCTAAAGAATATCTTAGGACCCAAAATAGATTGGTCTAGAATTACTACCTGTGTGCAAAGGAAAGAAGAAACTGTGAGTGAATATACTGAGAGATTTTGTCAGTCAGCTGTAATCTACAGTGGAATTGTTGATGACCCTGAAAGTGTGCTAGATGACAAGGGACCCTTGGTTCGTATCTGGTCAGATGGCCTTGTAGCTGAATACAGAAAAGCTTTACCATTCTTAGATCTAACTTGGTCTAACAGAACTCTCAGAAGTAACCTAGACAGGTTAACTACATGGGAAAGAGATGCTGATGTCAAAGCAAAAGTAAGAGTAGCAGCAGCTACGTTTAACACAACGAAACAAGACAATAGATGGTCTAAAAGAGAAAGCAAATGCAAATACTGTGAAAAATTTGGACATTGGGAGAAAGAGTGTAGGAAGAAGTTGCAAGATAGTAAAAGAAATGCTATGCATAATTCTGCTCCTTCTCAGCCTGCACACAACCCTGAAGTAGTTCCGCCAGTGACCACTGAAACTATAGGACAGTTAGTTCAGGCTCTTCTAAGAGCACAACAAGACCAGGAAAAAAACTAATTATTGGGGCTGTGAGTAGCTACCTTTCCCCTGTAATCCAACACAATGACCAAAGAATTTTTGTGAAAGGTAGCATAAAAGAGAAAGAGATTGATTTTTTGCTTGATACAGGTGCAGAAATTACAGTAATTCCTACAAAATTGGCACAAGGTTTAAACATCCCATACAAGAAAACCAAACTTTGTTTAACTGGTGTAATAGGTGAAGATTCTGTTTTGTATGAAACTCCGCCCATAGAGGTACAATTTGGCCCAAAAACTCTGACAACAAAATTACTATGCGCTCCATTAAATACAGGTGCAATTTTAGGCATGGATCTTCTGAGACAAATAAATCTAACTTTAGACATGTCCTCAGAATCTACTAGCATAAAAATTTCCTCAGCACAGATTTCTACCAATAATGCAACCCCTCCCGAGTATGCTTTCTTACAGAATCATCCAATTTGGGCTAAATACAAGGATGATTGTGGGTTGTTGACAGGTGTAGAACCAGTTAAATTGACAGGAACTCCACCTCCGGTCACCAAACAATATCCGATTAATAAGGAAGCTATACAGGGAATCAAACTTATTGTAGAAAATTTGCTGACGCAAGGAGTGCTAGTTAAAACCAACAGTCCATGTAATTCACCCATATGGCCCATCAAGAAATCTAATGGGACATGGAGACTGACAATAGACTACAGAGTAGCCAATAAACATATTGATAAAATCACCCCCCTAGTGGCAGATCCATCTACAATTTGTAATGGTTTACCATTAGATTGTAAGACTTTTTCAGTAATTGATATGTCTAATGGATTCTTTTCTGTACCGTTGCACTCTGACAGCCAGCCATGGTTAGCTTTTACAGTTGACTATGAACAATACCAGTGGACACGATTGCCACAGGGATTTCAAAACTCCCCAACCATATATCATCAGGCTGTCAGACGTGATTTGTGTGACCCAGAATGTCCGGTAAAACAGTCCACTATGATCCAATATGTTGATGATATTTTGATTGCCTCAACAGATCATGAGGTACATCAAACTGAATTGGCATCATTGTTGGACTATTTGCATAAAAAAGGACACAAATGCAGCTTTCACAAAGCTCAAGTTGCTAAAAAGCAAGTCACATTTCTGGGTCAAACAATTGGTGCAGGAAATAGATCCATTACACAGGATCGAGCGGCTTCAGTCAAAGCCATACCTCCGCCTAATACCATTAAAACACTCCGCTCATTTTTAGGAACAACAGGTTATTGTAGACCTTGGATTGAAGACTATGCCTCGATGGCTCAGCCTCTCTATGATTTGTTGAAAGGCCATGGTAAAGATTCAGATACTGTTTGTATGGAAGAACTTCATCTCAAAGCTTTTAATGATTTGAAAAGAGCACTATGTCAAGCACCAGCATTAGGAATTGCCCAATCTGATAGACCCTTTGTGCTTTATGTCCATGAACACTTAGGCTTTATGACTGCATGTCTAATGCAAGATCATGGGGGCAGCTTACGCCCAATTCATTACTATTCCGGTAAACTTGACATAGTCGCTCAAGGTATGGGCCCATGCCTCAGAGCAGTACAGGCAGTTCATCTAGCGCTTCAGGCTTCATCAGGAATGGTGTTAGGTCAGACTGTAAACGTAAAATGCCCTCACACAGTGTCCGCACTAATGAATCAAGCAAAAGTCACTTCTGTCACCTCCTCCCGTTGGGGAAATTGGTTAGCAACTCTCACAGCCCCGAATATTGTTATACAGCGTGCACCAGTCACGAACCCATCCTCATGTATGATGTCTGCAATGACTGAATTTGTGTTAGAGGATGAAGGCGAAACGACTCATGATTGTGTTACGCTTACATATGCAGCGACAAGTGAAATAGCAGAAACTCCCATAGAGAACGCAGAATTGGAGTTGTTTGTTGATGGTTCAGCTCAAGTTATTGAAGGTAACAGACGAGCAGGATATGCAGTAACTTCCACCACTGAAGTAGTTGCTTCAGGTCGTCTTTCAGATCATTTTTCAGCTCAAGCTGCAGAACTAGTAGCCTTAACTAGAGCATGCACGCTAGCTTCAGGATCGGTTGCAAATATCTACACAGATTCCAGGTATGCTTTTGGGGTAATTCATGATTTTGGTGTCATTTGGCAAACCAGAAAATTTCTAACTTCTGCTGGATCCCCCATTAAGCATGCTGGATTAGTGAAAGATTTAATGTTTGCCATGAAACTCCCAAAGAAATTAGCAGTGATCAAAGTGAAAGCACATCTCACAACTAATACTATGGAAGCTAAAGGTAATGCTCTTGCTGATGTAGCGGCTAAACAGGCTTGTTTCTATGCAACTGTACAAGTGTGTTCAGGTAGTACAGCACAGAAGATAATTCTACCTCCTGAATCAATCGTTGATCTGTATAAAGACGTTCCTCTATATGAAGCATGGACATGGTTAGACAAAGGAGCCACTGTGGATTCATCCGGCTGCTGGACCAAAGGGGGAAAGTATGTTGCTCCCGAATCACTGTTGCCATATTTGGCTCAACAAATACACAGTTTGGGTCATAGTGGTCCAGCAACGATGAATCACAGGTTCTCAAATCAATGGTGGAATCCAAAATTCAGAAACGCAGCCACTGAAACAGTCAAGAGATGTGTTACATGTCAGAAAAATAATGATGTACCAGCAGCCATTACACCAGCAGCACATACCCCAGCTCCACCAGGGCCATTTCGTCACCTGCAAGTTGATTACATATCGTTGCCCCTTTGTAAAGGAAAAACTGACGTTTTGGTAGTAATAGACAAGTTCTCAAGATGGGTAGAAGCTTATCCAACAGGGCGCGCTACAGCTGCACATACTGCTAAATGTCTTGTCACTGATTTCATTCCCAGATGGGGATTACCAGATTGCATTGACTCAGATCAAGGTACCCACTTCACAGGACAGGTAGTCAAGGAAGTGTCTAGAATGTTGAAGATTAAGTGGAACCTTCACTGCCCCTATAGGCCACAAGCATCAGGACAGGTTGAACGATCAAACAGAACAATCAAAACCAGGCTAAGCAAAATGCATCAGGAAGGAGTACCATGGGTTGAAGCACTGCCCGCAGTACTGTGTAGTATGAGAGCATCACCTAACAGATCAGTAGGACTGAGCCCTCATGAGATTATTACTGGACGCCCAATGCAGATGCCAGGTGTGATTGATCTTAGAAATGCTGATGTGCACATTGCTTCAGATGCCCTGATCGCTTACTGTGAAAACCTCACAAAGGCAGTGCAGAGTGCCAAAGAGAGAGTTGAGTCGTGTTGGCAGACTCCACCAGAAGGGGGACACACAATCGTCCCAGGTCAATGGGTCATGATCAGAGGTGGAAAGAGTACAAAAATATTCTACTCAAGTAAAAGTACCATTACATTACTGAAATTTTACTTAAGTACAAGTAAAAGTACCAGTCTAAAAATATACTCAAGTAAAAGTAAAAAGTAGCTCATTTAAAATTTACTCTGAGTAAAAATTACTTAGTTACATTTTAACAATGGGAGGGAGGAAAAATGGGATAGACCAAAGGTGTCAAACTCAGGACCTGGAGGACCACAGCCCTACACAGTGTAGATATTACCCTAATTAAACACATCTGATACAGCTAAACTAATCATTTAGGCTTATTTGAAAACTACATGGTGTGTGTGTTGGAGCAGGGTTGGAACTAAACTCTTTAGGGCTGTGGCCCTCCAGGAACTGAGTTTGACACACCTGGGATATGGGCCTATAAATCTCAAACTAGGTGTTTTTAATTAAAGGAATCAGTTAATTAGAATTATAAGACATTTGGGCTGTTACCAGGCAAATTAAATCAGTATCAACAAAATTAATCTGTGCAATGCAGAGGAAACGCAGAAGCTTCATCTGAAGTGGCATATATGTATTTACACTGACATGAATGCATTTAGCCTGCAGTTACAAATGCAGAAATAATGTTTAGATAAATAAGACATAAAATGTGACCCTGAACCACAAAACCATAAGGGTCCATTTTCCTAAATTGCGATTTATACATCATCTGAAAGCTGAATAAATCATATTTCCATTGATGTATGGTTTGTTATGATCGGACAATATTTGAAAATCTGGAATCTGAGGATGCAAAAAATCCAAATATTGAGAAAATCTCCTTTAAAGTTGTTCAAATTAAGCTCTTAGTTTTGATATATTTACAGTAGGATATTTACAGAATATATTAATGGAACATGATCTTTACTGAATATGCTAATGATTTTTGGCGTAAAAGAAAAATGTATAATTTTAACCCATACAATGTATTGTTGGATATTGCTACAAATATACCCCAGCGACTTAAGACTGGTTTTGTGGTCCAGGGTCACAAATGTTAAATAGTCATTAGAAATAAAAAAATAATAATAATCAAAAGATACTTTAAATGTTAAATTAGAACCACCAGTAGGTGTCAGTAAGTCACTCATAAGTGAGTCATTGCGATTTAACAGAATCATTTAAACGGTTAATTCAAGGAATGAAACACGTCATTGCTCAGAGTCAGAGACGCAAAACTGTGTATGGAAATATTTTTGTTGTCGAAATAGAGCAAAAACAGGCAATATGGTGTCTAAAACGTAAGTCTCTTAATTAACTTATTGTTTTTTGAACTGTTGTAAAAAGAAAAACTACAGGTCTATGTAATCATGGTGATTTTTTGAGAAAAACGGCATTCTTCGTGTGATGTTGATTTACTATATTAAATTATATAAATATATACATTTTCTGCTTCTATATCTTCCATTTTGTGATCATTCTAAACGCATTTTAACAGACTGAATCACGCAGTGAAAGAAAGCACTCCCGTTAAAACAACAATTATTATATTATCTCAGATGATATTGCACACCCTGCACCACTGTCTTTTTGGCTCATTTGTGCAAAACCTTTTGTTAAAAGCTTCGTTTTAACCACCAATGCAATGATGTAAGTATTTACGTTACCTCTACATGTTTGCGAAGGATTGATGTCGAGATGTTATAAGCTGCTAGTTCGGTCTCCCGAGGCAAACAGCTTACACTGCATAATAGAGCATGAATATATGGCCAGGGGTTCACTTCATTTCCTTCGAATTCAACTTCAGCAGAATATGACGGGGTTTGGTTTTCAGCTGGGTCTGCACCATTAGGGGCCGTTCACATATCGCGCCTAAAAACGCATGGAAAACGCTAGGCGCGCTGCTTTCTCCTTTTTTCCAATGCGCTCGGGCGGTTGCGCTCCGGAGGCGTTTGTCGTTGCTAAGCAACCATCAGCTGCGCTCTAAGGAAATTTCGTCACATGACCTGCGGTGCGCTTGCGGCATTCTGAAAAGTTGAGATGTTTTTATCTCGATGCGGCGCGGACGCGCCTGGAAAAAACGAGCGCGTCGCACCGCGACTGCGTCGCTTCCATTATGAGCGCGCATACCGCGCGTCTACATTTGAAATAACGAACTTCAGCGCGCAAAAGACGCGATATGTGAGCGGCCCCTTAAAACGCCTGTCTTGTCCGTCTGCATCGTTCTTGTTATTTTTAGCGCCAGTTTCTTCTTCTGCCCATTATTTGCTGCAGTTTTTCCACGGAGCGATTTTTTTTTACTCAGTAACGAATGTGTTTTAAAATGTAGCGAAGTACAATACTTCCCACAAAATATACTTAAGTAAAAGTAAAATTACAGATAAAAAAAATGACTTAAAAAAGTACAAGTACACAAAAAAGCTACTCAATTACAGTAACGCGAGTAAATGTAATTCGTTACTTTCCACCTCTGGTCATGATAAAGACATTCAAAAACAAGCCATTAGAGCCTAAGTGGTACGGACCACATCAAGTGATGTTGATTACAGCAGCTGCAGTATTGTGTCAGGGAAGGAAAACTTGGACTCATGTGTCACATATTAAGGTTGTTCCTCCCCCTGCAGGGATAGGATAGGGCAGACACAAGAACCAGTGAGGAGCCCAGGGAAGAACCGAAAGCAACAGGCTTCGGGGGCCAACCCTGAGGTGAAGATTTCCTCATAGGCCTTTCCCCTCCATTAGTCCATCCTTTCCTCACTGTTCTTTAGGTGTCGCAGGAATTGAGAAATAGGGAAAGAAGGAACAACCATAGCAGACTATATTTTGAACAGAGGATACAACCCTAATGTATGCAGACTCTACAAATACTGCTCTGTGCCGTTAGTTCTCTCTTGTTTGTGTTTCTTTCTTCCTCTGTGCAGATACCATTTGATGGCTGTCCTGAGATCCATATGCACCACCCTTCTCACCTGCGGATAAAGCCACAACCTCTAGAAAACAACTAGACCCATCGCCGAGCCAACTATCACACAAGAAAAAGAAAAAAAAAAAATACACAACGCAGAGACTCACATACGGGAACTTCAGTCATCCATCAACATGATCAAGATTTTCGTACTATTAACCATCATGGACATCACGCAAAGTGTAGACCCCAGAAACAACATATTCGTAGAGCTGATGAATATGTCAAGAAATGCCTTGTTTGCTGGAAAGAATGTTTGCATGCCGCACGCACCTTCAGTAGGAGCAGGAATCCCATGGGTGGCACACCCTATCTCCAAATGTGACACGTGTACCTTATTCGATCATCATACCAGTGGATTACACAACAAGGATACATGTCACAACGTAACAATTCCTCCAGCTTCGTCGTGTTGCATTCCTGGACTACCATCCTGCAACCTAACTTCAGCTACTCCCATCATGACAGATCTACTCATGCCAAGGATGTTCTATTGGTGCATGGAAAATCATGCTCCAGCATCGACTACACTGGGTGAAATTCCTCGTGAACGTTGCAGCTTTGTGATTGAAAGAAGAACCGAATTCGATGTGTACGTTACTACATCAGATACGAAAGAGGAGAATGATTTAAAAGAGTGTCTCTACGGGAACCCATCCCTACCGAAACTTTTTGCCATAAATCAGTGGTGTATGATTCCTCCACCGACTGGCACTTTGTGGTTATGTGGGACTTCTGTCTACAGCATCCTACCCAGCCAATTCAATGGCAGGTGCACCCTGGTTTATGTCCTACCAGCCATCAGAGAAAATACACACTCCACCTCAAGTTCTCCACATCTACAAAATTCAGCTTCTACCAACAAAGATGGCTGCATTCCAGGACTCACTTGTGTACAAACGTGGTGGTCAAGAACTCTTGGAGCATTAATCCCATCGTATGGTGTCATGCAGGCTCTCGATCAAGTCAGAAGCCTGTCGGATTCTGTACAGAAATTGGCCAATGATACGGTTTTGGCCCTGGGCAACATCAAGGAGGAGCCTGTACCATTATCGGTCCTGAATGCTGCACCGGGTTAATGGATCCAACAGAGAACTTGAACAAAATCCAACAAGACATTCTTGGTCTTTCAGAAAAATTACGCCAGATGACTGAAGATAATTCTTCATGGTTCGGAAACTTGTTAGGTAAACCCTGGCTGTGGATCAAGGAAATAGCAATTCTGCTGTTGTTTCTCCTACTTGCGTACTATCTATGCATCCACAGTATCAAGTGTTTCTGTCAGCAAATGACGCCCGCCTCTCACAAGGAAATGACAGTTCCAACCAGAAAAGATTATTACCCGTAAAATCTTCACGGACCCTAATTGCATGTTTTGTTTCTGTGTCAGCATGCAATTACATATAAGCAACACAGAACATGTACAATGTGCCTGTAACGATTACAAGTTACAAGAATTAACTTTTAAGTGTCTAAATTTGTATTTTTGTGAGAGTTATTAGAACTCTCAAAGAGGGGATTGAAGGATCACAAATGTTATTCTATGTTTGATTTGAATTCACGTCCTGACTAAGAGGTGTCGGGCAAGGCAAAGGTGCTTGAGATTGTTTCCTGACCATTTGGGCTTGGGACAGCTGTGCCTTTTGTAATGGTAAGATCAAGGAGTTAGACTACTGAGAGATTCAACCTTTGTTAGGTTTATTGGACCACGGGAAGGTTCCTGTAATTAACTAACGCCTCCCTCAGATGTTCGCTTTGTTTGATGTTTGTCTCCACCTCTAAGAATCCCTCCTCCAATTCTGTCTATAAGATACCCTGTAAAAATGACTTAGATGAGATCTTCGATGACTGCAGATAACAACACATGTCATAGAATAAAGAAATTCTGCTGACGATCGAATCCGAAGTCTCCTGGTCTTCTCTTCTGAGTTTTCTACTTTAGAAGAACAGAGTTTTCAACAGTGACATCATTAACCCTGACCAATCAGAGCACTGTACTGAGTGACATCATTAACCCTGACCAATCAGAGCACTGTACTGAGTGACATCATTAACCCTGACCAATCAGAACACTGTACTGAGTGACATCATTAACCCAACCAACCAAAGTGACACTGAGAATCATTGAATGTTCTCCATGTGTGCATGTGTTCAGACCTTGGCTCTGTACGAATGGGATCCTCCCTGGAAATTGATGACTCCGTAAGCATCAGTGGGACTCTCCTCCGTGTGCTTCTCCACTGACCACTGCTCCAGATCGGACCGCTCGCCCTCGGTCAGACGCACGTCTGAGTATTTCACTGGCAGTGTGGCGGTGAAGCCCACGTGCTGCCGAACCAGACGCCCGCAGCAGCATCTACACACACACACACACACCCGTCAGCGCACGCACACACACACACACACACACACACACGTCAGCACACACACACACACACACACACACACACACACACCCGTCAGCATACACACACACACACACACACACACACACACCCGTCAGCACACACACACACACACACACACACACACACACACACACACACACACACGTCAGCACACACACACACACCCGTCAGCGCACGCACACACACACACACACACACACACACACACACCCGTCAGCGCACGCACACACACACACACACACACACACCCGTCAGCGCACACACACACACACACACACACACACACACACGTCAGCACACACACACACACACACACGTCAGCACACACACACACACACACCCGTCAGCACACACACACACACCGTCAGCACACACACACACACACACACACACACACACTCCATCTGAACACCTCGACCGTGTCAAACGTTGCATTTCGTGACACTCACCGCACGAGCTGCTGACAGATTTGGCATCCTGGGAGGCATCTGCAAAAAAACAAACAGAAGTCATATTAATATCGTCATGCTGTTGCACTCGAGCTTGAGTCAGTCCCACCGGCGATGTTTGGAAATGCGGTACAAATGCTGCAGGATGATGCAAACTAAAGTTTGAGCCTTTAATAATAGCATGAAGTGCATGAGGTACCTGTGCGGGTCCTTGGATGCGGGCAGTATATAAACACATTCCCTCTTGGTGAAACTGTGTTCGATCCAGGACTTCTGGGACTGCAGAAGAAAAACAGGATCAACATAAAGCAGCAGCTCATTTCAGACGATCACTTTCCCCGACTGACATTTCACACTGAAAACAGTGCATTTAAGTCTAATAATGATGCCCAACAACAACAAAAAAAGGCTCGACGTAGCGGAAGCCACATCAGATCTTTCCTTCTTTATTGTGACGTTCATCTGAGTGTCACAAATTATTGAAAAGAAGATAGGATGAAAAAATGACATTAAAACAGCATCTTTGTTCATACGGATGCTGAATTAAATACACGCTACTCGTGGTTGGTGTGAAATGAGCCATGAAAAGCCCAACTACAACATTAAATACAGATTTTGCACCAAACATCAAGGACAGTGCACAAAGGTAACAAAAATATATCCTTAAAAATCAATATACAATGCATTTATGTTGCCATGAACTTCACTGGTTCAATAAAATGACTAACAGAGTATCGTCAGATAGTGATTTACTGTTGAGTTTGATTGAACAACTGATCTCAGACATCAACAATGTTTACTCGCTTGCTGTTTATTTTGCTCTTCTCATTATATGTTTGGTAAAAAACATTTATTTGCATTTAACACTGTTGTTCTCCAGTGTTGTGGGTAACACGTTACAAGTAACGCGAGTTACGTAATCAGAATCCTTTAAGTAACTAGTAAAGTAACGCATTACTTTTTATCCAACTATCCACATTACTTGTTGAAATAATCACACCAGTTACTTTGTTTCCCATGTATTCACTGACAGCTCTGGAAAAGGCTAGCTGTGAGCAGTGTCGGGGAAAGATACTTTTAAAAGTAATGCGTTACAATATTGCGTTACTCTCTAAAAAAGTAACTAATTACGTTACTTAGTTACTTTTTATGGAAAGTAATGCGTTACATTACTTTTGCGTTACTTTCGTGTTACTCTTTAAATATGAGCGGGACTTGATTGTTTGTTTTTAATACAATAAGTTATATTTATAGCAAATATAAAAGCCTTTCACACCAAAAAGAGTAATGAATAAACCTCAGACTGAAGGACGAGTAAATCACGTCTGTACAGAAGAACACAGGAGAAGTTCAACACTCTTCAGCAATAAAGAAACTAAACAATGAAGCACAATTGTTAGTTTATCTAAAGTCATTTTTATCTAAAATAATTTTGAAGGGACTAACGCAATATTGTAACGCATTACTTTCAATAAAAAGTAACAATTAGTCACTTTTGAAGGGACTAACGCAATATTGTAACGCATTACTTTCAATAAAAAGTAACAATTAGTCACTTTTGAAGGGACTAACGCAATATTGTAACGCATTACTTTCAATAAAAATTAACATAATAATTAGTCACTTTTGAAGGGACTAACGCAATATTGTAACGCATTACTTTCAATAAAAATTTAATAATTAGTCACTTTTGAAGGGACTAACGCAATATTGTAACGCATTACTTTCAATAAAAATTAACATAATAATTAGTCACTTTTGAAGGGACTAACGCAATATTGTAACGCATTACTTTCAATAAAAAGTAAAACAATTAGTAACTTTTGAAGGGACTAACGCAATATTGTAACGCATTACTTTCAATAAAAATTAACATAATAATTAGTCACTTTTGAAGGGACTAACGCAATATTGTAACGCATTACTTTCAATAAAAATTAACATAATAATTAGTCACTTTTGAAGGGACTAACGCAATATTGTAACGCATTACTTTCAATAAAAAGTAAAACAATTAGTAACTTTTGAAGGGACTAACGCAATATTGTAACGCATTACTTTCAATAAAAAGTAACATAATAATTAGTCACTTTTGAAGGGACTAACGCAATATTGTAACTCATTACTTTCAATAAAAAGTAAAACAATTAGTAACTTTTGAAGGGACTAACGCAATATTGTAACGCATTACTTTCAATAAAAAGTAGCATAATTAGTCACTTTTGAAGGGACTAACGCAATATTGTAACGCATTACATTCCATAAAAAGTAACATAATTAGTCACTTTTGAAGGGACTAACGCAATATTGTAACGCATTACTTTCAATAAAAAGTAGCATAATTAGTCACTTTTGAAGGGACTAACGCAATATTGTAACGCATTACATTCCATAAAAAGTAAAACAATTAGTCACTTTTGAAGGGACTAACGCAATATTGTAACGCATTACTTTCAATAAAAAGTAACATAATTAGTCACTTTTGAAGGGACTAATGCAATATTGTAACGCATTACTTTACATAAAAAGTAACATAATTAGTCACTTTTGAAGGGACTAACGCAATATTGTAACGCATTACTTTCAATAAAAAGTAGCATAATTAGTCACTTTTGAAGGGACTAACGCAATATTGTAACGCATTACTTTCAATAAAAATTAACATAATAATTAGTCACTTTTGAAGGGACTAACGCAATATTGTAACTCATTACTTTCAATAAAAAGTAACATAATTAGTCACTTTTGAAGGGACTAACGCAATATTGTAACGCATTACTTTCAATAAAAAGTAACATAATTAGTCACTTTTGAAGGGACTAACGCAATATTGTAACGTATTACTTTCCATAAAAAGTAACATAATTAGTCACTTTTGAAGGGACTAACGCAATATTGTAACGCATTACTTTCCATAAAAAGTAACATAATTAGTCACTTTTGAAGGGACTAACGCAATATTGTAACGCATTACTTTCAATAAAAAGTAACATAATTAGTCACTTTTGAAGGGACTAACGCAATATTGTAACGCATTACTTTCAATAAAAAGTAACATAATTAGTAACTTTTGAAGGGACTAACGCAATATTGTAACGTATTACTTTCAATAAAAAGTAACATAATTAGTCGCTTTTGAAGGGACTAACGCAATATTGTAACGCATTACTTTCAATAAAAAGTAACATAATTAGTCACTTTTGAAGGGACTAACGCAATATTGTAACGTATTACTTTCCATAAAAAGTAACATAATTAGTCACTTTTGAAGGGACTAACGCAATATTGTAACGCATTACTTTCAATAAAAAGTAACATAATTAGTCACTTTTGAAGGGACTAACGCAATATTGTAACGCATTACTTTCAATAAAAAGTAGCATAATTAGTCACTTTTGAAGGGACTAACGCAATATTGTAACGTATTACTTTCCATAAAAAGTAACATAATTAGTCACTTTTGAAGGGACTAACGCAATATTGTAACGCATTACTTTCAATAAAAAGTAACATAATTAGTCACTTTTGAAGGGACTAACGCAATAGTCTAATGCAGCAGTCTGAGAGCCGTCAGAACCGAACCCGAGTGAAAACACAAGCCGAGAGCATCTGTCTGACAGAAGACCAAAGCAAACAGAGTATGTTGAGTGCTGATGGACGAGTCGAGGCTTCAGTCGAAGGCTCCGCAGGGGTCCGAATACGCTGCAGTTTCAGATAAAGCTCAACATTCCTGTGAGAAACTCAAACTGCAGCTCAAAGCAATCAGACATGAACATTAAAACACTGATGTGTGTCATCTTAATCATGGGATTCACATCAGCTCAAAGTAATTAGGGTTTTCAAGACACCTAAATGTTAAAACTCAATATCACCACAAACCAAGTGACTACCTTCAGTTGTCAAACATCTAACGTCACCCGCATAAATATGTGACCCTGGAGCACAAAACCAGTCATAAGGGTCAATTTTGTGAAATTGAGATCTGAAAGCTGACTTAATAATATTTTCATTGATGTATGGTTTGGATAATATTTGAAAGGGTGCAAAAAAATCGAAATATTGAGAAAATCATCTTTAAAGATGTTCAAATGAAGTTCTTAGCCATGCATATTACTAATCAATAATTAAGTTTTGATATATTTACGGTAGGAATATCTTCATGGAACATGATCTTAATATCTAATGATTTTTGTCATAAAATAAAAATGTATAATTTTGAGACATACAATGTATTGTTGTCTATTTCTACAAATATACCCGTGCTGCTTATGTGCTCCAGGGACACATTTACTCACATAAAGTTTATTTCTGTTATTCCTACAGCGCTTTATACAGATTGTGTGTTGTGAAATGAAACGAACTGACTGATTCAGACCTTCAGCCGTACCTGCTAAACTACCATTTACATCAAGACCGCTGGTTAAACACTAATCATGAGGTTTACAATAATAACAAACACTAGATTACTACCTTTAAAGATCCACCCAAAAAGAGAGCAGCTTTATAAAGTTCATCTTCAGCTGTTATTTAACGAGCAGGAAAGTCTTCAAAGATGTGATGAAGCTCAAATCAAACTTAGTGACTAGTTGCTTCTTTAGCCTTAAAACTAATGAAAACGTTCATTATTTACTCTCCCCTCGTGACTTTTCAAACCTGTATGAATAGATTGAAGAATGCTGAACCACGACGACTTTCAGAGGCATTCCTCAAAATATCTGAAGTTGCTGGAAAGTAATTCAGGTTTGGAACGAGACGAGCGAGCCTCATCACGGATTTAACACCGGGGATTTTTAATTAAATTTCCCAGAGTTCCTCACGGCAGCCCCTGTGGGCTCCGAAGCGCCTGGTGAATATGAGAGGATTACACACACACACACACACACACACACACACACACACACACACACACACACACACACACACACACACACACACACACACACACACACACACACACACACACACACACACACACACACGGTGTCCGTCTACCTCAAACTCCTCATCTTCATCCTTCTGACGCAGCAGTGAATACAGAAACATGGCCAGACGCGCTGAGACCGAGAGAGACACCGCAGGACTAGTGAGAGCTAAACTGTGTTTCTCAGCAAAAGGTCGTGACGGCGGTGATGAACGTTTCTGACCGAGAACAAGGATATTAAAGAGAGAGAGCGAGCTTAGTGTATGCGACTCGCTCACTGGCACAGATCGTGTTGTGATTGCAGCAGGGCAGATGTGTAAACATGTGTTTACACCACATAAACAAACTAACCCAACCCTTCACAGCTTTATGAGTCACAGTAACTCATCTACGCTGCACACTGGTGGTGGTTGAGGAGAGACCCCCCCACATGACTGTGAAGCGCTTGGGTGTACAGAAATACACAATAAAGCGCTTTATACATGCATCATTCATTCATTCATTCATACGCTGCTGATGAAAAACTCATGCATTTGGCAGATGCTTTGAATTAGTGATCGACCGATATTGATTTTTTATAACCGATACTTTGTACGTTTATGCACCCGATATGCAGAACCGATATTTATTTACTGTTAATAAATAACAGAGTGAAGCTTTGGTTTTTCCTTCTTTCAGTCATCTTAACTTTTATTTTGTAATTTAACAATTTAATTACATTTTTCTCAGTAACTAACAGAATGCAGTTACTTTTATTTTGTAATTTAATTACATTTTTCTCAGTAACTAACAGAATGCGGTTACTTTTATTTTGTAATTTAATTACATTTTTCTCAGTAACTAACAGATTGCGGTTACTTTTATTTTGTAATTTAATTACATTTTTCTCAGTAACTAACAGATTGCGGTTACTTTTATTTTGTAATTTAATTACATTTTTCTCAGTAACTAACAGAATGCAGTTACTTTTATTTTGTAATTTAATTACATTTTTCTCAGTAACTAACAGAATGCAGTTACTTTTATTTTGTAATTTAATTACATTTTCTCAGTAACTAACAGATTGCGGTTACTTTTATTTTGTAATTTAATTACATTTTTCTCAGTAACTAACAGAATGCGGTTACTTTTATTTTGTAATTTAATTACATTTTTCTCAGTAACTAACAGATTGCGGTTACTTTTATTTTGTAATTTAATTACATTTTTCTCAGTAACTAACAGATTGCGGTTACTTTTATTTTGTAATTTAATTACATTTTTCTCAGTAACTAACAGAATGCAGTTACTTTTATTTTGTAATTTAATTACATTTTTCTCAGTAACTAACAGATTGCGGTTACTCTTATTTTGTAATTTAATTACATTTATAATTATCATCATCATCAATATTTAAATTGTATAATCTGTTGCACCTTCGCATATTATTGTGTGTATATGTGTATATAATGTATAATCATCCTGATATAATTTTTCAGGATTATTTGATGAATAGAAAGATCAGCATTTATGTGAAATAAAAGGGTTTTGTAACATTACACACGATACCATTCAAAAGCATGGAGTCAGTATCATTTTTGGGGGGGGGG
>CM049824.1:942500-970000 GCA_027422435.1 Schizopygopsis pylzovi | reverse complement strand
ATGCTTTTATTTTTTGAGCCTGTCCAGATGAAGCCACTGGACACATTCATAATATTGTGGAAAGAGAGAAACATCAAAACTGAAACAAGACATTCACATATTTATGGCATTTTCTAGAGGGACATCTATCATCGTTGCACTCGCGTCTCACTCAAGAGAGCCCAAAGACATGCCACATTAATGCAAGTTCAAAACATGTAATTACTTGATTAAGAAACTAGCTTGCTAGCGAACGTGCATATTAACAACAGTGAACCTTGCGATCATATGAATAAATGATGTGTATCAGCAATGATAAATCTAGTTTATAGTATCAGTTTAAAGCGGCTCGGACAGAGACGCGCTGTTTTGAGATATGTGCTCTTTTCATAAATGCATAACTTACATTTCACAGTATATTCTCCATCTGTAAATGTTAGAAAGCATGGAAATATGTCTATGTTGCTGTCAGAAGTGCACAAGCTTCTGCTTTACAATTCTCTGCTAAACTCCACAGACTTGTTTCTGAACGCACTGAAATGTGAGCACAATAATAACTCGGACTAAAATATACATTTTGCTGATTAATTTGTAGTAGTGTTGTCAAAAATATCGATATTTCGATAAGTATCGATACTGAAATATCTGAACGGTACCAATACTAATTTTCCGAAGTATCGATACTCCGATCCTAGCCGAGCTGTCACTTTCACTTCTCTCCAAAGGCGCGTTGACAAACACCACACGTGACCGCAGTGCCTGTCACGTGTCTCGTCTCATTCGCTCTGGTTAAATAGCAAAAGTGAAGTGAATATAAAGATGGTGAGTGCGGCTTGTTTCTAACAAGCAAAATATGTTTGCTTCTTAAATCAGACGTACTGAGATGCAGCGATTACTACTTGGACGGACTTCTTAAAAATGCAAATCAACTCTGTCAGCAGGAGACGCTTAAAAGCGGGAGAAATAACGTAATGTTAACGTTAGAGGTTTGCGCCCTGTAACGGCTGTAAACTGAGCGTACAAACGCTGCTTTATCAGACATATAACATGCAAGATGAAATGAAAATGACATCAAACATTTCCTAAAGACAGTGTTCATTCAAAAATACAGTGATATAATTAAAGCTGCAAGCAGCGATGGAAGGGACCTCGCACCCAGCACCGCCAACCGGTGGCTTCAGAAAGAAAGGGAACGGTGAGCAATATGCATTTAAAAAGGTAAATATAGAGGAACGTGTCATAGTCATTTATATGTGTCAAACCTACTGCCAGCTGGTGGCGCTATGTCCATAACTGAACATTAACATGTAGATGTCTTCAGTCTAGCACTTTTATCAAACATATGAAGTTTGGTGCAGATTGAACATAGTATGTTTGAGTTAGTGTAAAGCCTGACACATCCTGTTGTCAACAGGTGGCGCTATGATTACATCTGAATATTGGCCTTTAGATGTCTTCAGGCCAGGAATCTTACCAAATATGTGAAGTTTGGTGCAGATTAGACAATGCATGTTTAAGTTGGTGTAAAACAAGTAATTTCCTGTAGCCACCAGGTGGCGCTATGTCTATAACTAAACATTGGCATGTAGATGTCTTCAGACCAATACTTTTATCAAACATATGAAGTTTGGTGCAGATTGAACATGGTATGTTTGAGTTAGTGTAAAGAATGATATATCCTGTTGTCAGCAGGTGGCGCTATGATTATATCTGATTTTTGGCCTTTAGGTGTTTTCAGGCCAGGACTCTTACCAAATATGTGAAGTTTGGTGCAGATTGGACATTGCATGTTTAAGATAGTGTAAAAGAAGTCATTTCCTGTTGCCAGCAGGTGGCGCTCTAATTATAATGAAATATTCGTATTTAGATGTGTTCAGGCCTGGATTCTTATCGTACGTGTGAAGTCTGGGGCAGATCGGACATTGTATGGCTGAGTTCCAACAACTTTTATTCCCATGGCGAGACATCGAAATTTGTGATGCCGCCATGGACACGCCCTTTAACGAAAACTCTAGATCTTAGCAATTTAACATCACAAAGGCCTTTAGGTTAGACTGACCTAAATATTATGTTTATGTCATTAAATCTCTAGGAGGAGTTAGTTACAGAGTAAAACGTCACTTCCTGTTGCCAACAGGTGGCGCTATGACTATAACTGAATATGGTCACTTAGATCTCTGCAGGTCAGGAGTTTTAACAAATATGTGAAGTTTGGTGCAGATTGGACATTGCATGTTTACGTTAGTGTAATTCAAGTCATTTCCTGTGGCCAGCAGGTGGCGCTCTGATTATAATGGTATATTCGTATTTAGATGTGTTCAGGCCTGCATTCTTATCGAACGTGTGAAGTCTGGGCAGATCAGTTATTGCATGGCTGAGTTAAAACAACTTTTATTCCCATGGCGAGACATCGAAATTTGTGATGCCGCCATGGACACGCCCTTTAACGAAAACTCTAGATCTTCGCAATTTAACATCACAAAGGCCTTTAGGTTAGACTGACCTAAATATTATGTTTATGTCATTAAATCTCTAGGAGGAGTTAGTTACAGAGTAAAACATGTCACTTCCTGTTGCCAGCAGGTGGCGCTATGACTATAACTGAATATGGTCACTTAGATCCCTTCAGGTCAGGATTCTTATCAAACATGTGAAGTTTGGTGTAGATCGGACATAGCATGCCTGAGATATAACAACTTCCTGTTTCATGGCGAAACATCAAAATTTGACAGGACGCCACGGACACGCCCTCCGATGAAAACTCTAGATCTTCGCAATTTAACGTCACAAAGGGCTTTAGATTACACTGACCAATTTTGGTGTTCATCTGAATCAATCTCTGGGAGGAGTTCGTTAAAGTATGACACCTGAAAATGGCAAAAATGACACAAAATATGACGAGAAAATTCAAAATAGCCGACTTCCTGTTGGGTTTCTGATTTCGTACCTGGAGACTTTTTTGTAGGTATTGTTAAGTTACATAAGTGTACCGATTTTCGTACATGTACATGAAACGTAGCTCGAGGTGCACTCCGCTGAATATTTATAGGTGGCGCTGTCGAGTCATTTTGCCACACCTACTTCTGAAACCCATATCAGACGTAAATTTTCACCAGTTCTGACACGTGTGGAAAGTTTCCTGACTTTTCGAGCATGTTTAGGCCCTCTAAAATGCGATTAAGTTTGGAGAAGAAGAAGAAGAAGAAGAAGAAGAATAATAAGAATAATAAACGGAGCAGATTCAATAGGGTCCTCGCACCATCGGTGCTCGGTCCCTAAAAACACCTGCGCCTCGTTTTGATTTTTAAACATGCATTACGTGCTCATGTTATTCAACAAAGCCTTTTGGAAAAGTTTTGATATTGTGGTGGGTCGCCTCAAATAAATGTATGTACGTGAAACACATCCCACAACACAACAACCTGAGCCCAACTTCATTACTCGTCACTTTAACTGTGTTTGTAGCCGGCGCCACTAACAGCCCGATATACAAACACAGACCGGAAGTTAACTTCGGTCCGGGCGCGTGCGCACGATCAAACCTGATATGAGTGTTGTCTCGTTTTTTCACCGTAATTATTAAAGTTAATATAATCTGACTGAGGAATCTTTAACTGTGAATCTTTAAATACTTTAACTGTTGTCAAATGTAAATTAACTTGTGCTCATTTAACTTCATTAAAAAAAGTATTACTTAAATTCTGCAATTTGTCTTCATGTCGATCCAGTGAGCATTGTTTTCGCGTGTGATGCACGCACGTTTGCGGTGATATGTGAATCCGGCATTAAAATCTGTTCATAAAATAATATGTATTAACCAGCATTTATGAACGATGAGCAATGCATTTGCTACAGTATATTTTAATCTTTGATAACAGTAGGTAATAAAAATACAACGGATCATGTTCGCTCTGGTCCAATGAAAACAAATATTAACAGATAGAACTTTGGATTTTAATTAGTACATGTATTAGTAAATGTTAGTTTAAATATACTTTTAACTAAGATTAATAAATGTTTTGGAAGTATTTTTCATTGTTTATTCATGTTAACTAACGTTAACAAATATCTATTACCAGGTAGTTCTACGATTAGTTAGATAGTTCAGTTCATTTGAAAAGTGTGGTCAAAAATAAAATAAAATAAATGTTTTATTAAAGTTTGGCATTTTCTTGTAGCACCAGAAAGAAGATGAGACTCGACCTGCAACAAAAACAACACACTCACAACCTACACTAGACACTACACCTTGAACAAGTGCACTACCTCAAGACATTTTTGTTCATGTAAAATATACCTCATTGTCATGTTATATTTATCAAAAAAAATAATAATAATTGACCCCCTTAATGTTGTGGCAGTTTTTTTCTCTCCCTGGTATCGAAAATGGTATCGAATATCGATATTTTTCAAGGTATCGTATCGAAGTTAGAAATTCCAGTATCGTGACAACACTAATTTGTAGTTGGACATTTTAAACCTACAAGTAAGTGTCTTTGTATGATAGCACTAACTGTAAAGTGACTAATCAAAATAGCCTTTTTACTCAATTAGCCTAGTCTGTGGAAATGTTTCATTTTATATTTAGTAAATGTAACTTCTGCTTTAAAAGCATTATTTTTGTTTTTAGACCGCAATGTTACAATGTAAAGTGATTGTAACCCTTTTTGCACATTATATATGCCTACATGGTTACATTCACTTTATTTATTTGTTTAATCCAAATACAAAATATACCGCAAATCAGCCCAAAAATACCGAGATATGTATTTTTGCTCATATTGCCCAGCAATACTTTTAATAAACGTGCATTAGTACGGTAATATTTTACTTTATTCGCCCTCTTGTAGCCTCGGGAGAGAAGCCAAACTCTTTTTTCCCTCCTAACAGAGTTTATGCCTTTTAATTTTGGTAATATTTTAGTACAAACTTTGAGTTTTTCAGCCAATTCGACAGCCCTTGTGTGCTCTTTAATATCTGCTGTCTTTGTCAATCATGATAAATCAGGAAAATGGCTTCAAAACTTCCATAAGTTTCAACTATTCTAAAATAAATATAAAAATTAGAGCTGTCAATTTTGTTTACATAATATATGTGTGTGTACTGTGTATATTTATTATGTATATATAAATACACACACTCATATGCATGTATGTATTTTCAAAATATATATTTAAATATTTTTTCTAAATATATAAATGCATGTGTGTGCATTTATATATTCATAATAAATATACACAGTTCACGCACATATTATGTAAACAAAATTTTTATTTTGTATGTGATTAATCGTTTTATAGCTCTAATAAATATATATGAATAAGATCCCACTTCAAAAGATCTGTCCGTGTACTTAAGAAAAAAAGTAATAAATGCTTAGGAAACAATGCAGCTATTGTGTACGTGTTGAATTGCTGCTGCTGAGTTTGGGATATAGTTAAGGTTTGGTGGTTTAGGTTAGGTTTAAGGGTCAACACTGTAATTATAGATGTGTAACTACATACTGTTAAATATTAGTACTATATAAAAACAAGTGCATTGCATCAAATTATTAATTTAAATGTTAGTACATAAAAATAATATTGATGAAAAAAATGACGTTCCTTCTTCTGTGGAACATAAAAGGAGATTAACCAACATAAAATGTGAACATTAAATATGAAAACAAAGTCAAATAACATGTAGATTATGATAAACAACAATAACGACCATGATGCACGGAGTTCTGCAGCTCTCTGCCATTAACCACTAAAACTAATTATCCAAATGATTGAATTAAATTTCATTCCGAAGCTCTATTTACCAGCGATTCTCTAAAACGGAGCAGAAATATTAGCTTTGAGATGCAATTCTACAAGCCACCCATTCACATGCAATGTGTTTAAGGGTCACTAGAGTCAGCTCGACTAAAAATTCAGCCCCGGGCCCTAAAAACAAAAACACCCAGGACCCTGTAGCACAGGTAAATCTGGTTCCAGTCCTCTAGGATGACCATAAGAGGGAAGATCGGGTCAGAACGAGCTTCTCGGAGAACCTGACAAGGCTTCAAATGATCAGACTGAACAGTGTACATGCAGTCAAAGAGCTGTTCAGAATTAAATATTGGAATAATGTCAGGTTAATATTGTAAACAGACACTTATAGCAATAAATAGTCTAGAAACATACATTCAAGTGACTCCATAAACACGCACTGAAGTACACAAACGCCAGATATCCATCACGAGTGGATTGATTCGAACACATCACAACAATAAGATAGGAAGAGTCTGTGAGCTATGTGTTAAATAAAAAACGGACATTCATTTAACGCGGTAATAAAATGTTATTTATTGGTTCCATGAGGGACGGTTCAACAAACAATTCATATTTTGTTATCATCTACTCGCCCTCCACTTGTTTCAAGCCTGTATACGTTTGTTTCTTCACGGCACCCATTGACTTCTACAGCAGAGAGAAAATACAGTGGAAGTCAATGGGTGTTTGGTTGGCGATATTTTTCAAAAAAATCTCGTTTTGAGTTTAATAGAAGAAGCTTGTACGGGTTTGGAACAATTTGAGAGTGGGTTAGTGACAGAATTTTCATTTTTGGGTGTACTGTCTCTTTAAGACCCACGGAACCTTAAAATTGCACAAAAGCCTCTTTACATTAAGAAAACATTGTTTTTTTTTAAACTGTTTATTAAAAGATTATTTTGGGAACCAAAAATGGTTCTTCTAGTTTAAAAAAACAACTTTTAGAGCCTTTATTTTAAGAGTTTTAAGTAATTTTGGTGCCGTTGGAATCGAAATAAACGTCACATATCTCACGAGCTGCTCTATGAAAACCATCAGGTCTGTATAAAACATGAATTTACAATATCATCACTATTTTGAGCTGCATACTAACTACTCACCATCGCTGGATTCGAAGATTTAACTGTATTTATACTGTATTTGATTAATCGCTGGCGACCGTGAGGACACGTGATGCTCCGGACAGACTGACAGACCGCCAGAGAACACGCGATGAGCGTCAGGTTATCGTTTAAAACGTATTCAGGAACACATAAACGTTCACAAAGTATGACTAAACATAAAAACAGCGCGATATTTAACGTTATAATCCAGCGCGCGAACGACCGACGTAGGTATTTCCTCAGAACTCGCGCCATTCACGCAGCCGCGCGCGGCGCCAACGCAGCATTTCAGTCTGTGAAAGCTGTTAAGTTAACCGTTAATGTTATTACGACTCTCTTCTCGCTTAAGACTCGGTGAATGTCAGTGACCTGCGGGAACCGAGCGCAGCGCGAGCGGCTAAGCTAGCTCGACTGTTTCCATAACCGGAGGCTTTAATCGTTGTGTTCTAACGTTACGTACGACGGCTGTGTGAACGCTACGCCAGGTGTTTCCAACCCGCTTCCCCGGTACGGAGCTCGGTGCGCACACGCGTCACAGCAGTTAAATCTAGCGGCAAACCACGAGCCAGAACGCCTCGACGCAACGCCCGGTCGCGGAGCTGTCAACGCGTTCGTCTCCTGCAGAAACACGCACTCGGCGTCACGCAAGCTCTAGAAAACCGTAAAGATCCATACCATTCTCTTCACCGTTCAGAGTCGCGACGCGCTGACCCGGGGCGTCTAGCCATCTATCGGCGCCGTGCTGCTCGGTAAGCCTCGGAAGGAAAGCCCGGTAGCGGCGGAGGGAGTCGTGTGCGTCCGCTGCAGCTCCAGCGGAAGGTGGATTTTTCATTATTGTGCGACTCTGGACCGACTGACGCGGCGTGACGGAGTCGGTTTGAGCCCGGCCCCCGCTGAGTCAGACCGCGGCGCGGGGTGGGGCGTCGCGTCAGACACAAGCGCTGCTGAGAGCGAGCGAGTACTGTACTATGTGCTCCTGTACTATGGTATATTTTGAAGCACCGTGTCAGTACAGCATAGTACAGGAGTATGGTAATAATCATCCAGTACGTACTATTCCTCACTCACTGCACAAGAACTTCAGCGACAAACACACACACACACACATACTCACACTCACTTACACGCACACACTGGCATACACACATTCACTTACATACACACACACACACACACACAACATGCACACACATTCTCTTACTACACACATTCACATACATACTCCAGACACTCACATGCACACACTGGCACACATCACATACACACACATACTCACACTCACTTACACGCACACACTGGCATACACACACATTCACTTACATACACACACTCACTTACAAATACATACACACACACACTGGCACACACATTCTCTTACATACACACATCACACATACATACTTCCAGACACACTCACATGCACACACTGGCACACACTCACATACACACACTCACTCGCGCACTCACTTACACGCACACACTGGCACACACACACACATTCTCTTACATACACACACTCACTCACTGGCACACACACACACACACACACACACCTCCAGCAGCCACTAAAAGCTTGTTTTCAAGTGTTTTCGTGACCATGGTGCACAGCAATATGATGTGAGAGCATGTAACCGCGATGAGAAGATCTATCCAAAATCTCTACCGGTTAATCATGTCTACCGGTTAATCATGTCTACCGGTTAATCATGTCTACCGGTTAATCATGTCTACCGGTTAATCGTGTCTACCGGTTAATCATGTCTACCGGTTAATCGTGTCTACTGGCGACTGTCAGCATGCATGGTAGGTGTTAATAAGAGCATGCTCTCTCCACCGGATCCGTCTTTCAGCACATCTTCGTCTTTGCAAAATCCTAATTACAACATCGTATAGATGACACTGCCTCATATGATGCTCATAAGTTTCTTCATACTGCGTTAGTAGCCAAATCAGTAAAATAATCGAAACTGCACAAGATCTCCATCATTAACCTGTTTAGCTCTTGCTGTTGTGCAATGAATGCATGACCTTAGCACACGTGTGGGTTTGTTTACAATTTCTGGTCCACTTGCAAAAAGGGCGGTGTGAAAGCAAACCACACCCTATATATACACCCTAAGTGTGTTTACACTTGTAGTCCACTTCGGTCCAGACCAAAACAACCCGGTCTCAGTCCACTTTGACTGCGTTTAGGTTCAGTGTCAGTGTGAATGCCAAGCGGACCGGGACCAAATTAATCCTTTTCTTTTTTTGGGTCCGGAGCAAACAAACCAAGAGAACTGAACTACAATTTTAAATGCACCGCTTGGAGCACGAAACCAGTCATAACGGTACATTTTTGAATACATAATACTTCCATTGATGCATGGTTTGTTATGATTGGACAATATTTGAAAGGGTGCAAAAATCGAAATATTGAGAAAATCATCTTTAAAGTTGTTCACAATGCATTTTTCTTAATATTAAGTCTAAAGAGTGTTTTAACGTCACTTATGATTAGGATTTTATGATCTTTGAATCACATCTCTAAAGTGTACCTGAAGTATATTTCCACTTTTGCACAATCAAATACACTAAGCGTATCTTTAATTAGACTCCAGCACAATTAAAGTGCATTGAGTACAAAATTAGTCTTTCAATTTAGCTTTAAGTATACCATTAGTGTACTAAAAGCACAATTACAGGACATTTTATTAAATACAGAAATATGAAAATGCATTTGTAGTATACTTAGCATTAAATAAATGTATTTCAAATACACTTAAAGACCGATATTATTCAAAGATCATAAAATCCTCATTAATTTAATTACATTAAAACACATTTTAGACTTAATATTAAGAAACGTGTATTGTGCACAATTAGTACGCCAATAAAATATGAATTATAATTTTTAAATCTCGAGTTAAGTCAGTAAATACTTAATAGATTTTAACTACCCTAGTAAAAAGTAATATTAAAATACATTTATGTCATTAACATTAAACTCGAGACTTAATTATGTATTTGGCGTACTACTTGTGCACAATACACGTTCTTAATATTACGTCTAAAATGTATTTTAATGTCACGTTTGATGAGGATCGTATAATATCAGTCTTTAAATGCTGAAGTATATTTCCACTTTAGCACAATCAAATACACTAAGCATAATTATCTTTTAATTAGAAATTAGTTGTTCCAATTTAGCAGACTTTAAGTATGCAATTAGTGTACTAAGCATTTTATCAAGTACATCAATATATTTGTAGTGTACTTAAATACATGTATTTTCCACTAGGTTATACTTAGTATGAAATGTATTTGAAATCAATGACTAAACAGATCAGTGTGTTTTAATTAAACCACATTAAAAGTCCACTTTCAGTCAGACGAAAGCAGGGTGTCATATACATCCTCGGTTTAGTTTCCAGATTTCTATTTATTTTGATTACAGAGATAAAGTGTTCATTAGGTTTCTGTCAAATATTCCCAATGTTATAAAATGATCAGATAAAAAGTGAAAGACAGGTTGATCTGGTTACTTAAGGCCCCTTAAAGAATGATTTTAGTAAAGTGTCCCAGTGATGATGATGATGATGATGATGATGATGATCAGAAACACACAACATCCCATCAGATCATCATGAAGCGTGGTTCACATCAGCAGCTCCTCACTCCTCCAGCGTCTCCATCTGAAGAGACCGAGACAGACGTTACACAGAAATCACACGAAACACCGGCCAGATGCACATCAGATGATGCTGAAGCCACACGAATGCAAGAACTACAGCCGCTTGGAGAGGTTTCGGCGTTTATCTCAGCGGTTCTCTATTCCAATCAGTGCCGGCTGGTGCTAAACAATGTTGGGGGGGGGCGCAAACAAACTGAAAGTACGTGCGATCTGGTCCAAGCTCCTTTTTTTCTTCTTCATCCGAACGCCTTGTGAAGGGTATTTTTGTAAAGATAAAACCGAATTGTCTTTCATCTGGAGATATTGCGCTTGCTTCCACATTAATTAGTACCTGTCTGTCAACTGACGAGCTGCTGCTGAGTGGAATGAGAGAACGGTCCAATCACATGAGGCCAAACATATAAAAACAATATTGATTCGCTCTAACAACAAAAGTGGGAGGAGCCTGCGCCCCAAGGACAATTTGAAACAAGCCAATTAGAGCTTAGCCTCAAATCACATGCTTTTGGAAAGTTTGTGTACCTACATACACACTCATTAGTACACAAATATGAAAGAAATATAGTTGATTTTCAATAAATTATAATATAACTAACAGTAGAATACTATGACTAAATGATTTTATTTAGTTAATATTTGCGATATATTTGTAACTTATTGTTAACATGTTAAAGGGGGGTAACTTGAAGGGGGGGCGGCGCCTGAACTTTGCTAGTTCAGAATCTGTGGAATAGACGAAGCAATGGTTTGTCTAAGCTAATGTTTCTAAAACCAAATTCTAAAATCCTGTGAAGATTGACAGGCGGTTTATTAGACCCGCAGCTTAGATTTATTTTAATTTTAGAAAGTGTGTTTCTTTTATTTACGCAACGAAATTATTAATTACGTGTATTTCATCTTGTGTGTTGAATGTTTGCACAATAACTGAAGCGGCGTTTTAATGGAAAATATACTTTTTTAGTTATTACATTTTTTGACGAAAGTTTGCTAGTGGCTTCAAAAACAAGACACGTTTTTAAATTACTAATTTTAATTTAATACATTTAAATTTGAACGTCGCGCTGAAACATAACCGTTACTTATCGGACTACTGGTTTAATTGAGAATTTATTTGAATGATTTCATTATAAACGGGGGATAAATAAGCCTACTGGAGACGTTTAATGTGAGCGCGTGATCTGAGCAGGATTTGGTTTAGCGGTGAGCGTGAGCGGAGCATTAGCGGAGCGTTAGCTTTGGCCGTGAGCGACTGAGCGGAGCATTAGCGGAGCGTTAGCTTTGGCCGTGAGCGACTGAGCGGAGCATTAGCGGAGCGTTAGCTTTGGCCGTGAGCGACTGAGCGGAGCATTAGCGAGCGTTAGCTTTGGCGGTGAGCGACTGAGCGGAGCATTAGCAGAGCGTTAGCTTTGGCCGTGAGCGACTGAGCGGAGCATTAGCGGAGCGTTAGCTTTGGCGGTGAGCGACTGAGCGGAGCATTAGCGGACCGTTAGCTTTGGCCGTGAATGACTGAGCGGAGCATTAGCAGAGCGTTAGCTTTGGCCATGAATGACTGAGCGGAGCATTAGCGGAGCGTTAGCTTTGGCGGTGAGCGTTAGCTTTGGCGGTGAGCGACTGAGCGGAGCATTAGCGGAGCGTTAGCTTTGGCGGTGAGCGACTGAGCGGAGCATTAGCGGAGCATTAGCGGAGCGTTAGCTTTGGCGGTGAGCGACTGAGCGGAGCATTAGCGGAGCGTTAGCTTTGGCGGTGAGCGACTGAGCGGAGCTTTAGCGGATCGTTAGCTTTGGCCGTGAATGACTGAGCGGAGCATTAGCAGAGCGTTAGCTTTGGCCATGAGCTGACTGAGCGGAGCATTAGCGGAGCGTTAGCTTTGGCGGTGAGCGACTGAGCAGAGCTTTAGCGGATCGTTAGCTTTGGCCGTGAGTGACTGAGCGGAGCATTAGTGGAGCGTTAGCTTTGGCGGTGAGCGACTGAACGGAGCATTAGTGGAGCGTTAGCTTTGGCCGTGAGCGACTGAACGGAGCATTAGTGGAGCGTTAGCTTTGGCCGTGAGCGACTGAACGGAGTATTAGCAGAGCGTTAGCTTTGGCCATGAGCGGAGCGTTAGCTTTGGCCGTGAGCGGAGCGTTAGCTTTGGCCGTGAGCGACTGAGCGGAGCATTAACGCAGCGTTAGCTTTGGCCGTGAACGACTGAGCGGAGCATTAGCGGAGCGTTAGCTTTGGCCGTGAGCGACGCACACATAGTCTAATTATGAGCTGAGCGTCACAGGGGACATCCGTTGTAGTTTACTTCACTTCTGAACATTCATTCATGGATTTGTGCTACGCAACGTCTTCACGCGCAGACGAGTGTGACATGTAAATATAGATAATTTAAATTCACGTCTCGCACACTTCAATGCACTTTGAATGGAATAATATACGTTTGAACTGTAATCATGGAGGAATGTACTGTGATGTTCACTACGTAGGGCACTTAACATCGAATAGAACACACATCTGAAGTGATGGGGGGGGGTTAACTACCGGTGGCATTAAGAAACCAAAAAAATGATAATCTATAATTATGTTGTTTAATTTTAGTGTTGATTTACGGAGTCGTGTGTAAACAAAACAATGAGTCTCATTCACTAACTGTACTCGTGAATGTGTGTGAAATCTGCACACAAATATGATTCATAACACATACAAAAATGTATTATATTCAAATCACTCATGCAAAAAAATATTAATTATCACATTTCATGCATAAAAATGTAATGCTTATATGCAATGTGTACCTTTAAAATATAATATAAAAATATATTTTATGCATACTAAAATGGCAACCAAAATAAGTTTTTGTTTACATATTTGTTTATATATATGCGTGTACTGTGTGTATTTATTATGTATATATAAATACACATACATGCATGTATACAATTTAAGAATTTTTTTTTACATTTAAAATATTTATATATAATATCAATTATATCAATATATACATATAAATATTTTCAAGATATTTACTGCATGTGTGTGTATTAATACATGCATAATAAATATACACAGTATACATATATTATGTAAACAATTTTTTTGGATGCGCTTAATCGTTTGCGGCACTAATTAAAATACATGTTAGTAAAATATACTCAATGCTTAGCATTAAAATATATATAATAAAAGCGTAAGATGAGCTGGATATGTAAAGTAGCCCTGCATGAAAGAACAATGTACACTGCTAATTATATTTATAATGAGTGTTTTGTGGATTTGAGGATCCTTCTGCACATCTTTAAGTTGATTTTGTAGTTATATGTTTTCTGAGAGTGATGAAAGGCAATATATTGTGCATAAAGCAGTTATATGGAGAAGATTTGGGTGAGTTTTATACATTGCAGTCCTTCGTTTGCAATACTACAAATGCATTAGACTAGCTTTCAGAGCAAGTCCATGTGTGTATGCTTGTGTTGTGAATCAGGCGTTAGGCGGGTGTATATATGAGGAATCCATATATTTATTATTGAACGAGAGTTTGTCCTGTATGACGTTCAGCGAGGGTGCAGTGATGATCTGCAGCAGCAGGTGTTTTATATTCACGAGTCGTGTGTTAGTTACAAATCATCAGATAAACATGCTGGAGAGACACATGCAGCTCATCTACGTCACACAGACTCTAGCGCCACCGCGTGGTGAACACGTGCACCGCAGGAAGTGAGGCGTGAGAACAGGAAGCTGCAGACGGACAGACAGAGGGCAGCACTGAGCAGGAGCGAGGAAGAACGGACTCAAACCTGATAACAAGGGCTTCCTAGACTCCTCCAGGACCTGATGGAGACCAAGTCACATTTCAAGTCTTATAACACAGCATACACACAAACACATATCTTTATCTCAGATAACATGTCACACACTCACACACACACACACACACACGCTCTCAAACTCATACACACACACACACACACATGCTCTCACACTCATACACACACACACACACACGCTCTCAAACTCATACACACGCTCTCACACTCACACACACACACACACGCTCACACACACACACACGCTCTCACACTCACTCACACACACACACTCATACACACACACACACGCTCTCACACTCATACACACACACACACACACATGTTGGTTTTTATGGTTTACGGGGACTCTCCATAGGCGTAATGGTTTTTATACTGTACAAGCTATATGTGCTATTGCCCTACACCTACCCTACACCTAAACTTAGCCCTCACAGGAGACGGTGCATTTCTATTTCCCCCCCAAAAAAACTCACTCTGTATGATTTATAAGCGTTTTGAATTATGGGGACACTGAAAATGTCCTCATAAATCACCTTCTCCTTGTAATACCTGTCATACCCATGTCATTATACACATTAGTGTCCTCATAAACCACATAAACATGCGCACATACACACACACACACACACACACATGCACACACACATATGCACGCACACACACACACATATGCACGCACACACACGCACACACACACACGCACACACACACACGCGCGCACATGCACGCACGCACACATGCACGCACGCACACACACACGCGCGCGCACGCACATGAAATAATATACATTTTCAACAGTTTTTTGTTGTTAAGACAACTGAAAGAAGGAAAAACCAAAGCTTCACTCTGTTATTTATTTACTTTATAACAGTAAATAAATATCGGTTCTACATATATCGGTTATCGGGTACATAAACATGCAAATAATTGGTATCGGTTATAAAAAATAAATATTGGTCGATCACTACTTATATACCATAATATCAGTGTGATCTTGCGTTATCACTTCTCGCGTGCGTCTAGTTTGCGGAGCAGACAGTTGTCAGTGATTCTTTCTATTGTAAAGTCATGCAACCTTCCGTCGCCGGTCCATCGTGCAATGTGAACACGGCACAATCCAGACTAGACTAATCGATCACTGCATCTCACCTGGTAGGTCCCGGATCCGCTCCAGAAGTGTGTGAACTCCTTGCGCACGCAGGCGAGGACGGCGCCGGTCAGGAGCGTACAGGGAACCAGGTAGAGCAGCGCCGGCTGACCCATCTTCGACAGCAGCATCACGGCGAACGTCAGCACCAGACCCACGCCGTACGCTGCACAACAACACACATGCTGAAGGGTTAGTTCGTCCAGAAATTACAATTCTCTCAATAACTCTGATTGGGTGTCAATGTTTTAATCTTAATTTGTGTTCTGAAGGCGAACGGAGGTCTTACGGGTTTGGAACGACACGAGGGTGAGTAACTAATGACTTTTGGGTGAACTGTCCCTTTAAGGCCCATTCACACCAAGCAAAGATATGGTAAAGAACAGCAAGAGTCCACACCACGGTTATAACCAGTGCTTGAAGTGGGCCGGTACTCAGAGTAAAATCGTTAGGGTCTGGGTGATTAGGTGATATTATCCCATATATGATTATAAATGATATAGAAACTATGTAAAGCACACATCACCTCTCATCTCGACCCAACACTGTGGTCATGTTTGGTATTGCAGCTTGACTTGTGATCATTAGTATTGAAGCCTTTATTTAATTATTGATTGATTGATTGTGGCACTATACATACATTGTGAATTATTCAAAAGTACTTATTTAATATAAATAAGTAAATGAATTAATAATTGAAATAAAGGGGGGTACCGGCACTTTTTTCCCCACTTCAAGCACTGGTTATAACGATAAAACCACAGAGAAACGATATGTTAATATCGTTATCTTTGGGCCGATTCTCTATTTCTTATGATTTTTAATTAGTCAACTTGAAAATGTAGCTACGACATGATTCAAGTAACTTATTCTTTATTAACCCTCTAGTTTTCTATTCCACGTGCAGCACACATTAAGTTATCAACATGATGTAAACGTTCAACAAATCACTTGTTAAATATCTTTACAGAAAAGATGCGTGAACTACAACTACGTCTTGTACAAACGTATAAAAGCAGCTGTCAGCATGATGCAAACTTAATATCAGACACAGTAATAGTTCTTCACAGGTTTGTATTTGATTGCGCTGCGTTTTCATAGTTTTTCTGTGTAAACATGGACGCGTCTGACTGTAGCGTTCACATCTCATGCATGAAACGGCTTTATAAAGACACAGCGCTCGAGTTAAAAGAAGTGCATGTTTTTCCTCTTCCACTGCCTGCGTCGAGTCTTTATCAACACAAACCGCGATATGAGCGCAATATGATCTATTGGTGTATTGTCAAAGTGTCATAACGTTTGATAATATGTCTATTCAAAATCTCGATTCCTTGACTTCTAAATCGTAGTAAAGCGATTCACCGCCCAGCCCTGCTTTATAGTTATGGTTATTGGTATGAACGGCGCTCCGGACACAGCATTACTGTGCGTCCTGCGAGCGCAGCTGATGATGCTCGTACCGACGACGCAGGAGATGAAGTAGATCCTTCTGGAGTTTCCCATCCACACGTCAAACCTGTGACAGTACGCCACCAGCAGACCTGCAGACAGAAACAGCCATAAACACACAGGAGCCAAAGCCAACGTCTACACTGGGTTCGAGCTCATGGATGCAAACTCCTCAGCTTTTAGTGACTACTAACATAGGTCACCTACGAGATTTGCTTCGATCCAATGAGAAAGTGGGTCTTACAAGAGAAGGGTACAACGGGGTAAATGGCGTCTTTGATGTTATGTTCATCTAAACCACTAGATGGCACAAAAACACCAAAATATCCACTTTTCAAGATGCACGTTCAAATTTGTCTGAATCGTCGCAAAGTTGATTCTGTGCATACTCGATCTAATATTTTATGTTCTTAAATATGTAGATTTAAGCAGAAAATGAGATTTGCTTCGATCCAATGAGAAAGTGGGTCTTACAAGGGTAGGGTACAACGGGGTAAAAAGCGTCTTTGATGTTATGTTCATCTAAACCACTAGATGGCACAAAAACACCAAAATATCCACTTTTCAAGATGCACGTTCAAATTTGTCTGAACCTTCGCAAAGTTGATTCTGTGCATACTCGATCTAATATTTTATGTTCTTAAATATGTAGATTTAAGCAGAAAATGAGATTTGCTTCGATCCAATGAGAATATGTGGGTCTTACTAATGGGTAGTTTGTACAACGGGTAATAAAGACGTTCTTTGATAGTTATGATTCATCTAAACCACTATGATGGCACAAAAACACCAAAATATCCACTTTTCAAGATGCACGTTCAAATTTGTCTGAACCTTCGCAAAGTTGATTCTGTGCATACTCGATCTAATATTTTATGTTTTTAAAACATGCTTATGTTAAGCAGCAAATGAGAATCGATCAAATGAATGCATATATTTTAAAGCAAAGGTCTTCTTAATGATTTTCAGTTTTGTTTAAGATAATTAAAGCAACGTTTTTTAAATAACGAAAGAATATGTAAAAGTATGGCGTTTGGGGTAAAAAGCTCCCCTTATGGAAGCAATTTAATGACTAAAGTAGTTGAAATAATAAGCTTGTTGAATTGCACTAATTGAACAAATATATGCATTGCATTAAACCTGCTTGGATTTTAATGCATTGCTGAAAATCAACGTGGTTGTATGTTTTAATTCAAAACATTTCACATGCATTTTCATTATAAAAAATTCACCTTTCAGATTTCACTTCCAAAACATTCGGTCTGTTTAAAAATACGATTCAACAGGTAATTGTCGGTCCATTTTAATACGGCATTAACAAATTCATAAAAACATAACGGCTTGAGAGAGGCATTCATTGTCCATTTCTCTCAGAAATGAGAAGTATAGATGATGTTCATCAGGGCCAGAATATATTCAGAAAATCTGGTGAATGAGACAAAAGCTGTGTTTATGTTTAATTCAGTGTCTTCACGATTGCTTGCCCTGTGCATAGCCTACATATAAGCAGCTTTCTCGACCGCAAACAGCATTATAATGTTATTCCCAGCCCGATGCTGATGCACAGATCAAATAATACATCTGAGGAAGAGTCTTTCTCATACCTCACACGCCAGGGTTCCCCAAAAACACTGCTTAATGCACTAAAATCAATGTAACATATGTGTGTTTAATAATATTTTGTATTTCATATTTTGAGAGACTTTCAATATTTTGTAAAGTTTTTATGATCAAACTCGGTCTCATAACATCATCATGACTTCATCTAATAATCAGTGAGATATTAATTATTCTGCATCATCCGTATTGCTGCTATGTTTATAGCTTGTGCAACCTGTTTGCACATTCCTGCTTATATTATTATTATATATTAAGTCTACAGAATACTGTCCTGCACATTACTTTATTGCACATTTTTTTCATACCTATATTTATGTATATTCGTTTGTGTTACATATAATTGCACTGTGCATGGAGCGGACCTGACTCACATCTCTCTGCTGATTATATTCTGTATAATTATGTATGTGACGAATACAAATCTTGAAATTTTCCCATTGAAAATCATTAAAATACATATTTATATTTTCTATAACTTTTCAATTTTGGCAGCATTTCATGTTAAATTAGAGCTGAATTTTTGTGATTTTGTTAATTTCCCATTCATTTCCAATGGCCGGTCAGTTTTGAGCGAAGAGCACAAGTGTGACCCCTTAGCCTGCTCGAATCAAGCCCTCAATATTTGTGTGTGTTCATATTCAAAATGCCATAACAGTCACCAAGTTTCATACCATTTAGATGAATCTGTGATTTAAAAAAACTCAAAAAGAGAACATTTCTGGGTCAAAAGCGACCGAAGAGCACTTATGAAAAGGTGGATATTTGTGTTGGCTGCTGCTAGCTGGTCAAACTAGTTCTCAAGACACAGTCGGTGGATAAGTTCATGCAATACATTTGTACAGTATTTTCTACATCGTCTAACAATATCATATTTGAGGTCTGAGAGAGAGAGAGAGAGAGGGCAAACATTTAGCATTTTAGGTCATCTAATCAGCCAAAAATGCTTTTCTTATTTAGATTTGTTTCTTGTTTCCAGCCAAAATATCTAGAAGTTCTTAAATCTAGACAATCACAATAATTGATCTTGTTTTCAAGTCAAAATTAAGTGATTTTTTAGCTTCGAACAAGCAAAATAATCTAGTTTTGGGTTTCAAAAAAGATGATTTTGTTTCCCCCATTGGCAGATTATTTAGCTTGTTAGTCTACTACAGCACTTAATCCTTTATAACATGGGATTATGACCAAATATATTTTTAATATCTTGATTTTTTAGTAAAATGTTGCAACAAGATTTGTTCATGAAAGACATATAAGGTAATAATTTTTTTAATATCTTTAGAATAAATTCTGTGTGTCCCCCTTGTTTGCATCCCTGAGCTCTGTAATTACTGATGACCTGGTTTAATCTCAATCAGTGAGGTCGTGTTTGTGTTGTGTGATGCTCATGAAGCGCTGACCTGGTATGATGATGTCACCGTATCCCAGGATGGAGAACTGCATCATACACAGATTCTGAGCGAGCGCAGAGAACTGTGGGATACGCATCACGACCGGCAGCTGGAAACACACATATATATATATATATAACTCATGTAAAGCAATCATATACAGCCAATCTCAGCTGCTTGATTGTTTAGATCAACTATTATCTGCTAGGTGCAACAATAAGACATGAAGATATTATAAACATCATAAACATCAACATCGTGATTATTTGCTGCTTTGAAATGATGTGTGAACGATTCATCATTACACAAAATAAAGTGTTTTTAACACACTCGTTATTTAGTCATTCTCATCACTATAGATACAAAATATTGTAGTTATATTATAGAATGTAATCGTAATTACGTCACCGTATAATGATAATTTCAAAATATGAATTAAAATAGCAATGTTCTAAAAATAGAATGGTTCTTTATTCACAGCAATAAAAGTCTAAATATCTAGAAACTCTTAAATCAAGTAAACATTATTGTCTTGTTTTCAGAAAAAACATGTTCAAATTAAGTGTGTTTTTGACTGAAACAAGCAAAATAATCTGCTTTTCGGTTTGAAATAAGACTATTTTGCTCAAAATCTAAATTTTTTTTTTTAATATTTTGGCTGGAAACAAGACAAAAAAATCTAAGTAAGAAAAGCATTTTTTGCAGTGTTTTTTCTTGTGCAAAATGTAATTAGTTATTTTTGGATATTGGTATTGAAATATTAATTATTTTCACATTGAAAAAATATAATTTACAATTTAGTTTTTAGTTTATATCTCACAAATCTGACTTTTTTTCCCCTCATAATTATGAAAAAACATATCAGAAGAAAAAAAAATCCCACAAGTTTACATCTCGTAGTTTTTCCTGCTTTCACCACAGAATAAATATTAAAAAGATAACTAAGTTTTCATCTTAATTCTGACTCGTTCTTGCAATCTTGAGTTTATATCTCACACCTGTGATTTTTTTCTCAGAATTGCAATAAATAAACTCATTTTAAAAAGTCTGAACTGTAAAATTATTATTATTTTTTGTTTTAAATCCTGTGTCGGAAACATGATTTACATACAGTGTACATTAATTACCTAATGACACAATGGCGAGAGAAAGCATTTATCATATTTATTTCCTTTAGAATCTGCGTCAGAATTAGCTTTATTCGATAAGTGTGCAAACCAGGAATTTGATGAGGTTTTTCAGGAGTACATCCATGCGTGCATTACATGAGAACATTTAAATAAAAATAAATAGTAATAATATCATGGTATAAATCTAGACCGGAAGATTTATGTACAGATTTGTGCATTGTGGCTGTATAAATAAGAATATGCAAATGTATTTTCTTAATATTTGAGAGACAGCTAGAAATGAATAACAGAAAACGGGTAATAATTTCAGTGTTATCTGATGGAGATAGAGATGGCATGGGGGGGGGAACTAAAAGTGTACAATCTATTTGATTTATTAGAAGTAGATAGTTAATAAGAAACACTGATTTTAGATACTAGTGTGTTTTGTATCAAAATACTGGTGACGTCAAGCGTGCAGCAAAAATTTGATACAAAAATAGTGAATCATGATTAAAAACGAACTATTATGAGTAGATTTTTAATCGAATCGTAAGTGTACGCGTAGTGTGACTGAGAGTATGTGTGTGATGTGTGTGTGTGTGTGTGGTGTGTGTCTGTGTGTGAGACTGTGTGTGTGTGTGTGTGTGTGTGTGTGTGTGTGTGTGTGTGTGTGTGTGTGTGTGTGTGTGTGTGTGGTGTGTGTGTGTGGTGATGTGTGTGTGTGTGTGTGTGAGTGTGTGTGTGTGTGTGTGTGTGGTGTGGATGTGTGTGTGTGTGTGTGTGTGTGTGTGTGTGTGTGTGTGTGTGTGGTGTGTGTGTGTGTGTGTGTGGTGTGCGTCTTACTTTTTCACTGGTGGATGATTTGTCGCCTGGAACCTCAATGGCTTGACCCTAAAACCAGAAGCTGCTGTTAGCGAGCCGCACATCATTCACAGAGATCACATCACACACTTGTGCTCACCTTCCCTCCAGCGCCGGGGCCCAGAGCCACCTGCACCATGATGCTCTCTCCGTTCTGAAAACACACACACACATGTTGGTTTTTATGGTTTACGGGGACTCTCCATAGGCGTAATGGTTTTTATACTGTACAAGCTGTATGTGCTATTGCCCTACACCTACCCTACACCTAAACTTAGCCCTCACAGGAGACGGTGCATTTCTACTTTCCCCAAAAAAACTCACTCTGTATGATTTATAAGCGTTTTAAATTATGGGGACACTGAAAATGTCCTCATAAATCACCTTCTCCTTGTAATACCTGTCATACCCATGTCATTATACACATTAGTGTCCTCATAAACCACATAAACGTGCCACACACACACACACACACACACACACACACAACACACAAAGTCCCAAACACAGTCTCACACACACGCACACACACAAAGTCACAAACACAGTCTCGCACGCACGCACGCACACACACGCACACACACACACACACACAGACAGACAGACTTTCAGTTTTCTTTTCCAGTGTATAAAACTTTTGAGTCTCAAATATAAAAAATAGCATTTTCTTAAAACTACAAAACTAGTGCTATCAAATGATTAATTGCATCCAAAATGAACGTGTTTTTTAATAACCAGGAATCTGAAAAAAAAAGTTTCAGTTGCTGTGAGAAGAATTTCTCAATAAAACAATCAGCATCGCAAGCTTAACAAAGTATCTTCACTGAGAAGAACTAAAAAAACTATGGTTGAGAGAACTCCAAATATTACAGCATCAAGTTTCCTTTTATTATGTTTTCTGAAGGACGAGAACGTGAGCTGGATCCACTCACCTTCGTCAGGAACGGCGTGATGAAGACGAAGAAGACGTCGTAGAGCAGCAGCAGACTGAGCAGAATCACGCAGATCTGCAGAAACCAGCAAAGGTTCTAGATTGAGGATCTTTTGCTCTTTGGTGGATTCCATTGACTTGAGATCGCGTTGCATGTGAACGGAATTCATCTTTGAACACACAGCTCACCTTAAAGTTGGACAGGCTGATGGTTTTCAAGAAGTTCAGGCAGAAGGCGATTCCCAGCAGATCCTGAAGAATCCAGATCCACCTGCAGAAGCACAGAAACACCGTCAGACATCTCAAAGAGCGCTGCTTACTCATATAACCCGTGATCAGAACCAGTGTTCGGTGTAATTAGATACTGCACTCATACTAACCCGTGATCAGAACCAGTGTTCGGTGTAATTAGTTACTGCACTCATACTAACCCGTGATCAGAACCAGTGTTCGGTGTAATTAGATACTGCACTCATACTAACCCGTGATCAGAACCAGTGTTCGGTGTAATTAGATACTGCACTCATACTAACCCGTGATCAGAACCAGTGTTCGGTGTAATTAGTTACTGCACTCATACTAACCCGTGATCAGAACCAGTGTTCGGTGTAATTAGATACTGCACTCATACTAACCCGTGATCAGAACCAGTGTTCGGTGTAATTAGTTACTGCACTCATACTAACCCGTGATCAGAACCAGTGTTCGGTGTAATTAGATACTGCACTCATACTAACCCGTGATCAGAACCAGTGTTCGGTGTAATTAGATACTGCACTCATACTAACCCGTGATCAGAACCAGTGTTCGGTGTAATTAGATACTGCACTCATACTAACCCGTGATCAGAACCAGTGTTCGGTGTAATTAGTTACTGCACTCATACTAACCCGTGATCAGAACCAGTGTTCGGTGTGATTAGATACTGCACTCATACTAACCCGTGATCAGAACCAGTGTTCGGTGTAATTAGATACTGCACTCATACTAACCCGTGATCAGAACCAGTGTTCGGTGTAATTAGATACTGCACTCATACTAACCCGTGATCAGAACCAGTGTTCGGTGTAATTAGTTACTGCACTCATACTAACCCGTGATCAGAACCAGTGTTCGGTGTAATTAGATACTGCACTCATACTAACCCGTGATCAGAACCAGTGTTCGGTGTATTAGTTACTGCACTCATACTAACCCGTGATCAGAACCAGTGTTCGGTGTAATTAGTTACTGCACTCATACTAACCCGTGATCAGAACCAGTGTTCGGTGTAATTAGATACTGCACTCATACTAACCCGTGATCAGAACCAGTGTTCGGTGTAATTAGATACTGCACTCATACTAACCCGTGATCAGAACCAGTGTTCGGTGTAATTAGTTACTGCACTCATACTAACCCGTGATCAGAACCAGTGTTCGGTGTAATTAGTTACTGCACTCATACTAACCCGTGATCAGAACCAGTGTTCGGTGTAATTAGTTACTGCACTCATACTAACCCGTGATCAGAACCAGTGTTCGGTGTAATTAGTTACTGCACTCATACTAACCCGTGATCAGAACCAGTGTTCGGTGTAATTAGATACTGCACTCATACTAACCCGTGATCAGAACCAGTGTTCGGTGTAATTAGTTACTGCACTCATACTAACCCGTGATCAGAACCAGTGTTCGGTGTGATTAGATACTGCACTCATACTAACCCGTGATCAGAACCAGTGTTCGGTGTAATTAGTTACTGCACTCATACTAACCCGTGATCAGAACCAGTGTTCGGTGTAATTAGTTACTGCACTCATACTAACCCGTGATCAGAACCAGTGTTCGGTGTAATTAGTTACTGCACTCATACTAACCCGTGATCAGAACCAGTGTTCGGTGTAATTAGATACTGCACTCATACTAACCCGTGATCAGAACCAGTGTTCGGTGTAATTAGATACTGCACTCATACTAACCCGTGATCAGAACCAGTGTTCGGTGTAATTAGTTACTGCACTCATACTAACCCGTGATCAGAACCAGTGTTCGGTGTAATTAGATACTGCACTCATACTAACCCGTGATCAGAACCAGTGTTCGGTGTAATTAGATACTGCACTCATACTAACCCGTGATCAGAACCAGTGTTCGGTGTAATTAGTTACTGCACTCATACTAACCCGTGATCAGAACCAGTGTTCGGTGTAATTAGTTACTGCACTCATACTAACCCGTGATCAGAACCAGTGTTCGGTGTAATTAGATACTGCACTCATACTAACCCGTGATCAGAACCAGTGTTCGGTGTAATTAGTTACTGCACTCATACTAACCCGTGATCAGAACCAGTGTTCGGTGTAATTAGTTACTGCACTCATACTAACCCGTGATCAGAACCAGTGTTCGGTGTAATTAGATACTGCACTCATACTAACCCGTGATCAGAACCAGTGTTCGGTGTAATTAGTTACTGCACTCATACTAACCCGTGATCAGAACCAGTGTTCGGTGTAATTAGTTACTGCACTCATACTAACCCGTGATCAGAACCAGTGTTCGGTGTAATTAGTTACTGCACTCATACTAACCCGTGATCAGAACCAGTGTTCGGTGTAATTAGTTACTGCACTCATACTAACCCGTGATCAGAACCAGTGTTCGGTGTAATTAGTTACTGCACTCATACTAACCCGTGATCAGAACCAGTGTTCGGTGTAATTAGATACTGCACTCATACTAACCCGTGATCAGAACCAGTGTTCGGTGTAATTAGTTACTGCACTCATACTAACCCGTGGTCAGAACCAGTGTTCGGTGTAATTAGTTACTGCACTCATACTAACCCGTGATCAGAACCAGTGTTCGGTGTAATTAGTTACTGCACTCATATAACCCGTGATCAGAACCAGTGTTCGGTGTAATTAGTTACTGCACTCATACTAACCCGTGATCAGAACCAGTGTTCGGTGTAATTAGTTACTGCAATTTAAACACTTTTCTCTTTGAAAAGTAAACGGATCATTTTTTGTCTGTCATTTAATTACAGCTACTTCTTATGCAATTGAACTTAAAACATTTATAGTGGATTTAACTTAAAGTCTAACCTTAAAATGCATGCTTTTATGAACCTTCTCACTTTAAATACTTTGAGTTATGAAGAATATTATTAACACTTTAGTGTCTAGTTCTCACTATTAACTAGTTGGTTATTAGTATGAATATTACTGTTATATTGGCTGTTTATTACGATTTTAAATGTCGTATTCTACAATACTTTATTCTAAATCCTACCATCTACTTTACTCCGTATTAATAAGCAGTAATTAGGAGTATATTGAGGCAGTTAATAGTGAGAATTGGACTCTAATCTAAAGTGTGATCAGAATAATTGATGTTGTTATCTATTATGATATCTGATTCTTTACATGTCTATCCTCGTATCATTAACTCATCGAGGTTGATATAGGATTTAGAAAGTAATTAGTAATTATACACTTTTAAGAGAGAGTAATATGTACAGTAGTCGAATTACACTGTTGAAGATGTAATTAATAACTAGTGATTAATTAGTTGGGGACGCTTGACTGATTGATTTTTTCATATTTCAGGGTTTGTAGTACCACACATATATTTTTTGCATCACTATTTTCTCAAATAACAAAAATGAAAACTCCACAAAAGTGTTTTCATGACTTTCAATAAAATGTGACAAATAAAAGAGAGACTGATAACGGCAGATATCAAAATTACGAACGATATCAAATTTATCATCCCTCCCATAGACACGGCATTACGAACACCCTCGCGTTAGAGTTTGGTTTGTTATGATTGGACAATATTTGAAAGGGTGCAAAAAAATCTAAATATTGAGAAAATCATCTTTAAAGTTGTTCAAATGAAGTTCTTAGCAATGCATATTAATAATCAATAATTAAGTTTTGATATATTTACTGTAGGAATATCTTCATGGAACATATCTTAATATCTAATGATTTTGTGGCATAATAAAAATGTATAATTTTGAGCCATACAATGTATTGTTGTCTATTTCTACAAATATAGCTGTGCTGCTTATGACTGCGTCTGTGCTCCAGGGACACAGATAATTTAATCGCAGCCTTTGTGATGTGTTTATCGTGTGAAACTGTATTATGGCTGTAGCTGTAAATAACATTATACCACAACGGAGACGTTATGACACAATCCGCTGTGTGTTTTAGCAGATAAAGTTCCACACACACCTTAAAATACAAAAACACATTGAATGCAGAAGTGAGAGATACTGAAGGGGAAGAGACTCATCTGTTGACATCAGACACTGAGCTGTGTCGAGCTGCAACAAACTGTGTGTGTGTGTGTGTGTGTGTGTGTGTGTGTGTGTGTGTGTGTGTGTGTCTGCATGTCTCTCTGTGTGTGTGTGTGTGTGCGTCTGCGTGTGTGCGCATCTGCGTGTGTCTGCATGTCTCTCTCTGTGTGTGTGTGTGTGTGTGTGTGTGTGTGTCTGCGTTGTGTGTGTGTGTGTGTGTGTCTGTGTGTGTGTGTCTGTGTGTGTGCGTGTCTGTGTGTGTGTCTGCGTGTGTGTGCGTCTGTGTCTGCGTGTGTGCGTCTGTGTCTGTGTAAGAGAGTGTGTCTGTGTGTGTGTGTGTGTG
>CM049824.1:902500-935000 GCA_027422435.1 Schizopygopsis pylzovi | reverse complement strand
CGCTGGGGAGATACAGTTCATTGAGGGAACCATGACTGCCAACATGTACTGTGACATACTGAAGCAGAGCAGTATCCCCTCCCTTCGGATACTGGCTGCAGGGCAGTATTCCAACATGATAACGACCACTGCCTTGCTAAAGAAGCTGAGGTTATGGACTGGCCAAGCATGTCTCCAGATCTACACCCTATTGATCATCTCTGGGGCATCCTCAAACAGAAGGTGGAGGAGCGCAAGGTCTCAAACACCGACCAGCTCCGTGATGTTGTCATGGAGGAGTGGAAGAGGACTCCAGTGGAAACATGTGAAGCTCTGGTGAACTCCATGCCCAAGAGGGTTAAGGCAGGGCTGGAAAATAATGGTGGCCACACAAAATATTGACACTTTGGACACAACTTGGATATTTTCACTTAGGGGTGTACTCACTTTTGTGGCCAGCGGTTTGGACATGAATGTCTGTGTGTTGAGTTATTTTGAGTGGACAGTATATTTACACTGTTATACAAGCTGTACACTCACTACTTTACATTGTAGCAAAGTCTAATTTCTTCAGTGTTGCCACATGAAAAGGTATAATAAAATATTTACAAAAATGTGAGGAGTGTACTCACTTCTGTGAGATACTGTATCTCTCTCTGCGTGTCTCCCTCTATCTCTGAGTGTGTGTGTGTGTGTGCGCGTGTCTCTCTATCTCTTTCTGCGTGTGTGTGTAAGCGTGTCCCTCTATCTCTCTCTGCGTGTGTGTGTGTGCGCGTGTCCCTCTATCTCTCTCTCTGAGTGTGAGTGTGTGTGTGTGTGTCCCTCTATCTCTCTCTGCGTGTGTGTGTGTCTCCGCGTGTCTCTCTATCTCTCTCTGCATGTGTGTGTGTGTGCGCGCGTGTCCCTCTATCTCTCTCTGCATGTGTGTGTGTGTCTCTCCCTCTCTTTTGTGTGTGTGTGTCTCTCTCCCTCACTTTCTGTGTCTGTGTGTGTGTGTGTGTGTGTGTGTGTGTCTTCCTCTCTCTTTCGGTCTCTGTGTGTGTGTGTGTATCTCTCCCTCTCTTTTGTGTGTGTGTGTGTGTGTGTGTGTGTGTCTCACAGTTCGGCTGAGGCTGTCTGAGATGTTGCTCCAGCTTGAGTTGTACAGCAGACAGTATTCTCTGACTGTAGGTCCATTAAACACGTGCAGAACCGCCTCCTGAGCGTCGACCTGTGAGCAGAAACACAGAAGCTGATTCACTGATTCACTGATTCGCGAATCTTCAGCTCGGAATCGTATTGAATCGTTTTAAGCGCTCACCTGCGAGCAAACCGACATCAGCAGGAGGAACGACAACACCTTCACAGCCATCGCTGCCGCCTCCGAGTCACAGCTCCAACACAAAGCGAGTTCCGAAGACTTTCTGCGCTGTAATTTAACTTAAACCCGGCGATCTTAAACCGTCAACTCACTTTCAAGGTTTCGCTTCTGTCATGTTTACTGTGACGGCAAAAGCTTCCGCTTCCTCTTCCGCGGTCGGCGCGCGATCACGTGACCAGACGCGTGACGCTCGACGTCATCAAAATAAAAGAAAATAAAAATACACAAACTGTTTTGTTCATAAATGCATATTTTTAAGGCAGAAACTACTTTTGTGTGTTCTGCTTGCTGACTTCAAATAGCACTTTGAGAATAACGCCAATAAGAATGCTTAAAAAAATAATGAATATGTACATCATTTAATTTAATTTAATGTGATTTATTATTATTATTAAATACCCTACCCTTTTATTTATTAATTATATTTGTTCTCCTATATTGTGACTGCCACTTCATTTTTTAAATGATATTCTCAATAGAAAACAAAAAAAACTTACATTTTTGCAGTTTATTTCATTTGTATTATAATAAATACTTAATAGATAGGAATTTATACATTTTAATTTGCGATTTTTCTCATATATTGTTGATTTTACTTTTTGAGAATCAGAGTTCAACTGTAACTGTGTTATATATTAGTAAGTCCTTCTATATTTCTCTTAATAGAGCCATATTTATATTGTTTAAAAACACACCGATAAATAACAATTAATTATTATTCTATGACTAATAATGAAGAGAAAAAACTACACAAATCATATATATATATATATATATATCATATATTTGATTACATAATGTGTACTGTGTATATTTATTATGTATATATAAATACACACACATGCATGTATTTATTTAAGAACAATGTTACATTTATATATTTAATATATTATGAATATTATATAAATATATACACGTAAATATTTTCTAAATTTATGTTGTATGTTTTTATTTATATATACATAATAAATATACACAGTACACATATTATGTAAACAAAAGCTTATTTTGGATGTGATTATTCGTTTGACAGCACTAATATATACATATATAATATAGTTCTTATATACAGTATATAAAACCAAACCAGTCTTCCAGAAGTGTTATAGTTGATTTATTAGCTGATGCTGCATTGAGTATTTATAAACATGAAACCCCAGAAAAGTGCCAACAAAACCTGAAAAACCAGCACAACACACACTCTCTCACACCACACACACACACACACACACACACTCTCTCTCTCTCTCTCTCTCTCTCTCACACACACACACACTCCTCACCTCCTCTCTCACTCTCACACACACACACACACACACACTCTCTCTCTCACTCTACTCCATACACACTCTCTCACATGCTCACACACACTCTCTCTCTCTCACACACCACACACACAGCACACACACACACTCTCTCTCACACACACACACACTCTCTCTCTCTCTCTTTACCACACACACACACTTTTACACACTTACGCTCACACACACACACTCTCTCTCTCTCACACACACACACACACACACACACACACACTCTTACATCTACACACACACACTTTCTCTATCTCTACACCTCACCTCACTACACACACACACACACACACACACTCTCTCTCTCTCATCTCATCACACTCTACACACACAACACTCTTCTCTCAATCTCACACTACTTCACTTACACACATCTTACACACACACACCTCTCTCTCACATCACACACTACTACCTCTCTCACACACACTACACACACACACACTCTCTCCACGCTCCAAACACCACACACACCTAAACTCTTCACACACACACCTCACTCACACCACACACCACACACACAACACTCAGTTTCTACTCACAACACATTCCTTTACTCTGACACGACTCACCTCACATCACCACACCACACACACACCAACACACTACACACTACATTTATCAGCACACACACACACAATTACACACATACTCATCTCCTGCTCAACACACACACACATTCACAACACACTATCTAATCACATTTCACTTACCACACACACACACACATTCAAAAAAACACACACATTCACACTCTCTCACGGATGATCACACAACACTAACTCAACATTCACAGACACAACATACACAAGCTCTACATTTGGATCTCGTATTCTTCACACACACCATATAACCATAAAAAACATCATAACCTTATACATATTACACCACACACACACAATCATGCATTTAAGCATTCGATCTCACCACGAACGTTTTTACAACACGAAACACACAACAACAGTGCTTTCAACAAAACTACACACACACCTCTCTCTCTCACACACACACACAACACACACACACACACACACCACATCTACTCTCTCTCTCTCTCTCTACACACACACACACTACCTCTCTCTCTCTCCTCTCACACACACACACACACACACAACCATCTCTCTCTCTCTCTCTCATCACACTCTCACATGCTCACACACACTCTCTCTCTCTCTCACCCACACACACACACACACACACTCTCTCTCTCTCATCACACACACACACACACCCCACACACACACACACATCTCTCTCTCTCACACACCCCCACACCACACCACACACTCTCTCTCTCTCTCTCTCACCACAACACACACACACTCTACTCTCTCCACACACCACCACACACACACACACTCTCTCTCTCTCTCACACACATCTCTCTCTCACACACCACACACACTCTCTCTCTCTCTACACACTCACACACATCACACACACACACTCTTTCTCTCTCCACACACACTCTCTCACCTCACCACACACACACACACACACACACACACACACTCTCTCTCACTCTCACCACACACACACAACTCTCTCTCTCTCTCAATCTCACACACACACACTTTCTCACACACTCTCTCTCACTCATCACACACACACACACACTCCTCTCTACTCTCTCTCATCTCTCCACACACACCACACACACACACTCTCTCTCTCTCCTCTCTACATGCTCACACTCACTCACACTCTCCTCACACACACACACACTCCCTCTCTCCTCTCACACACACACACACACTCTCTCTCTCTCTCTCACACACACACACTCTCTCTCTCTCTCTCTCTCATGCTCTCTCACACACTCTCTCACACACACACACACACTCTCTCTCATACACTCTCTCACACACACAGATCACTGAGGATGTATGACTACCCAGAGACGATGCATTTCCCTTTATAGAGAGCGTCTGATCGATCCGATCGTCATCGCTGCACTGATTCACCCTCAGCCGCACAGAAACACCAAACACAGCGTGTTACAAGGTTGAAATTTTATTCAGGCATCAGAATGAAAATGAACAATTTGTACAAAAATACTTAATTCCTGTCAACACATCCCGTACAAGCATTGCACAAATATTACAGTGAGATGCACATTTCAAGTTTACCACAAACACAGCACATTTAAAAGATAAAAAAAAGATATTCCACGTTCCAGGGAATATTGAAAAAATACAAAACGTAATCAAAAGCATTACAGACCTAACAACAGCTCTGAAGCGTCTACATTTGCGTATCTGTGTATCTCATGTGGCCCAGCCACCATTAAACCATGAAATAAATACAGATGCATGGGGAAAACCTAATTATAATATTGATCCTCACATAAACAATCATGCATTTGACAGGCATTCGATCTCTACCACTGAAGGACGTTTTGTACAGGACAATGGATGAAGCAGTAAAAGAATAGCAGTGCTTTCATTACAAAAATATCTACAACCGTCGCTCCGGTGTCTGCGCTTCAGACGGATTCACAGCAGCTGCAGGACACAGAACAACAGCGTGTTAACACATGAAGTACAGAACCAGGGGCAATGCTAAAGTTTGTGAACCCCGCAGTATCAGTGAATCATTGTAACAAAAGAGAGATCGCACAAAATGCATGCTATTGTTTTTATTTAGTACTGTCCTGAGTACGATATTTTACATGAGATATGTTCACAAGACAAAAAGAAAATAGCTGAAATTATTCAAATAACCCCTTTCAAAAGTTTGTGCACCCTTGGTTCTTAATACTGTGTGTGGAGGATCTACAGCTGTTTTTTTGTTTTGTGATGTTGTTCATGAGTCCCTTGTTTGTCCTGAACAGTTAAACTGAGCTCTGTTCTTCAGAATAATCCTCATGTCCTGCACATTCTTCAGTTTTACAGCATCTTCTGCATATTTGAACACTTTCCAGCCGTGACTGTATGATTTTGAGATTCATCTTTTCACACCGAGGACAATCGAGGGACTCAAACACAACTATTACAAAAGATTCAAACATTAATTAATGCTCCAGAAGGACACACGATGCATTAAGAGCCGAGGAGGGGTGAAAACTTTTGAACAGGATGAAGGTGTCCAATTTTTTGTTATTTTGTAGAAATATATATATTTTTTTTATTTAGTACAGCCCTTCAGAAGCAACAGAAGATACTTGCATGTTTCCCGGAAGACAAATTAAGTACAATTTCCCTTGATATTTAATTTCAAAAGTTTTCACCCCCTCCTCGGCTCTTAATGCATCGTGTGTCCTTCTGGAGCATCAGTGAATGTTTGAATCTTTTGTAATAGTTGTGTTTGAGTCCCTCGATTGTCCTCGGTGTGAAAAGATGAATCTCAAAATCATACAGTCACGGCTGGAAAGTGTTCAAATGTGCAGAAGATGCTGTAAAACTGAAGAATGTGCAGGACATGAGGATTATTCTGAAGAACAGAGCTCAGTTTAACTGTTCAGGACAAACAAGGGACGCATGAACAACATCACAAAACAAAAAACAGCCGTGGATCCTCCACACACAGTATTAAGAACCAAGGGTGCACAAACTTTTGAAGGGGGTTATTTGAATAATTTCTGCTATTTTTTTTGTCTTGTGAACATATCTCATGTAAAATATCTTACTCAGGACAGTACTAAATAACAAAAATAGCATGCATTTTGTAAAAAAAAAATTATTCACATTTTCACTGATACCGCAAGGGGTTCACAAACTTTCGCATGTGTTTTCTGATCTGAATGTCAAACATTAACCAGCCGCTCATAACAGCGTCAGACGAACAGCAATTACACCGAGTAATGAGAGCAGAACATGCACTCATATCTGATCAGACTTTACATCACTTATCATCTTTCATCTGGAGCCACTAGATCAGAAAACACACGATCAAAGCTCCTCTGCAGCACGATATCTGCGTATTTAAATCAAACTTAAGGATTTTAAGACCTACGCTGTAAAATAATACCGTATGAGCAGAGTCGGGCAATATATCAGTTCATCGTAAAATGACTGTAAATAAACAACTTTGCTGTTTGACAAACAAGTGTGTGTAATTAAATTATATTTATTTATTGCAAAACACCCTAGTTGTTTGGTGAGCTCATCAACATTACATTAAATACATAAATCCAACTATAAATATATGTCCTATCAACTATAAGGAGTGAAATGCAGATGCATAGATAGCAGAGGAATTAAAAGCATGAACAATCCTACTGTTCAGAAAGCGTGCAGACTTGACTGAACGCTGCATTTATAAAGCGCTGTATTGTGTATTGCTGTACACCCAAAGCGCTTCACAATCATATGGACAGCAGCATGATTGTAAAGCGACTTAGTTTTAATTGCTGTAAGGCGTCTGCCTGAAGGAAGAGGCGTAACGAGGGGTCTGGTTGGGTCTTTCAGGATTGCTAAACCTTTTTTCTGCAAACGTGAGACATGGATTTCATCAATAGTGGGAATAATTTGTATGTGTTATTAAACCAATCAATGTAGTAAAACTTAAACATTCGCACTGATTTACAATGTGAAACACAATCATTAGTGTACAGTAATGGTGCTAGTACACATCCTTGTGGGGCTCCCACACTAATTGCGAATATGTATTATTAATTTTAACTACTTGTGTTCTGTAAAAGTCCAAAGTGCAAGGGAGTGTTGAATCCCCGATTGCTTTAGCTTATCAAAAAGGATAAGTGTGTGTGAGATGTTTGAGTGAGTGATATAGTGTGGTGTGTGTGCATGTGATGTGGAGTGAGTGAGTGTGTGAGTGTGTGTGGTGTGTGTGTGTGTAGTGTGAGTGAGTGAGTGAGTGTGTGTGTGAGTGAGTGTGTGTGTGTGAGTGAGTGAGTGAGTGTGTGTGTGTGTGTGTGTGTGTGTGAGTGAGTGAGTGTCATGTGAGTGAGTGAGTGTTGTAGAGTGTGTGTGTGTGTGTGTGTGTGTGTGTGAGTGAGGTGAGTGAGGAGTGTGTGTAGTGTGTCGTGTGTGTGTGAGTGAGTGAGTGAGTGAGTGAGTGTGTAGTAGAGATGTGTGTGAGAGAGTGTAAGTGAGTGAGTGAGTGAGTGAGTGAGTGAGTGTGTGAGTGAGTGAGTGAGTGAGTGAGTGTGTGTGTGGTGTGTGTGTGAGTGAGTGAGTGAGTGAGTGAGTGAGTGAGTGAGTGAGTGAGTGAGTGAGTGAGTGAGTGAGTGAGTGAGTGAGTGAGTGAGTGTGAGTGAGTGAGTGAGTGAGTGAGTGTGTGGTGGTGAGTGTGTGTGTGTGTGGTGTGTGAGTGAGTGAGTGAGTGAGTGAGTGAGTGAGTGAGTGAGTGAGTGTGTGAGTGAGTGAGTGAGTGAGTGAGTGAGTGAGTGAGTGTGTGTGTAGTGTGAGTGTGTGTGTGTGTGTGTGTGTGTGTGTGTGAGTGAGTGATGTGGAGTGAGTGAGTGAGTGAGTTGTGTGTGTGAGTGAGTGAGTGAGTGAGTGTGTGTGTGTGTGTGTGTGATGACTAGTTGTGTGTGTGTGTAAGTGATGTGTCTGTGTGTGTGTGTGGTGAGTGAGAGTGAGTGAGTGATGAGTGAGTGAGTGAGGATGAGTGTGATGTGAGTGAGTGTGTGTAGTGATGTGTGTGTGGTAGTCTGTGTGTGTGAGTGAGTGAGTGAGTGTGTAAATTATATTGTAGTAAATATATCATTAAAAGTGAATGAGTTTTGTAATGCAATTGACTAAAATCAGTGATAAAGGTGATTTTGTGAATGATCTGGTATGTATGCATGATCTGTAGTGAATTAAATGATATGTGTCCATTGTGTATGTTGTGTATGTGACAATATGTGTGTATATAGAGTGTGCAGGAGAGTGAGTGAGGAGTGATCTATAGTGATGATTGAGAAAGTCATCTGTGTGAAAGTTGTAGTGAGTGTAAGTATATTTTTTAATGATAATGATTTAAGTTGTTCAAATGAAGTTCTTAGCAATGCATATTACTAATCAATAATTGTTGATATATTTACGGTAGGTAATATCTTGATGGAACATGATCTTAATATCTAATGATTTTTGTCATTAAATATAAATGTATAATTGTGTCCCATACAGTGTATTGTTGTGTAACTCTACAAATACACCGTGCTGTTATGAGTGCTGCAGGGACACGTGTGTGAGAGACTGTTCTAGACTCATTATAGTGTTGATGAATTCAGACGGTCACCTGATCAGCCCTGAACACTCTCCGCTGTGCCGTTCACGTAACCTCCTTTAGATTTCATCTGCGACTGCACCGAGTCCACCTGCACAACACAAATCAACCAACACAACTCAGCACGGCGTTTCATCCTTTCATCCAGGACGCTGCAGCGCTCATCGGTTCAGTTCTTCAGATTCAGACAAACAAATCGAGTGTAAAGCTATTTCTTCGTCAGCAGGCAAATACTGCTTATTTATGTGGTTTGTGTGAAAAAAACTGAACACAAATATCACCAAATCTCATGAATATTTCCCCCCAAAGACACTGATTGATTGATTGATTGATTGATCTATATTCATGACGAGAAATAATACAGAAAAACTAAACAAATAATTGTAAAAGTATAAAAGATTTTTAAGGCACCACAAGGAAAAAATAAATAAATCTATTCAACAACAAAAATAAACATGTATATAAAATATATAAAGAATGAAAATAAATCAAAGACAAATAATTGTATCATTTATATGATATTTAGTGAGTACAAGCATTTTCATTTCAATAACACACATTTCCTCCTAAATTCTCGTTGCTTTAAACGCAAAAAAATATGACGTTTACACACGATGTGAATATTTTTTGTACCGAAAATTTAATTTATGTAGATTTAAAAAAATGTAATCAGAAAAAGATGTTCTGAAATGAAGGAGGACCCTGAAATAATACAGTATTTTACAGACCTTTACTAACGAGAATCACTGAAAATACTGAGAATTATATACTAACTCAAAACTTGTATATATATGCGTGTATGTTAATTAGTGCTGGGCAATGATTAATCACATCTAAAATAAAAGTTTTTGTGTATATTATATATTGTGTGTGTTCTGTGTATACGTGACCCTGGAGCACAAAACCAGTCATAAAGTGTCCATTTGGTGAAATTGAGATTTATACACCATATGAAAGTTAATAAATCATATTTCCATTGATGTATGGTTTGGACAATATTTGTAAATCTGGAATCTGAGGATGCAAAAAAATCTAAATATTGAGAAAATCATCTTTAAAAATGTTCAAATGAAGTTCTTAGCAATGCATATTAATAATCAAAATTTTGTTATGATATATTTACGGTATGAAATATCTTCATGGAACATGATCTTAATATCTAATGATTTTTGTCATATAATAAAAATGTATAATTTTGAGCCATACAATGTATTGTTGTCTATTTCTACAAATATAGCCTGTGCTTATGACTGTGCTCCAGGGACACACACACATGCATATATTTAATATACATTACATGAATACATGTACATATTTTCTAAATATATACAGTATGTGTGTGTCTTTATTTACACATACACACATATATTATATAAAGAAGCACGTTCATAGATTCTGTGCTGAGTCTGATGTAGGATAAGGTCACTCACAGCTCCCAGGCTCACCCCCATGTCTCCGGAGCCCACGTGTGTCATATGGATGAAGTTTGTGGGTTCCCCGATCATAGTGCGATCTATCCTCCGCCTCCGCTTCTGCAATTCACACACAGAGAACACAGAGGGCGGCACGATGAAGCGGCACACAGGAAGACACGCTAGACGCAGCAGCAACACACACAGATCTGAGTCTCTGCTCTTCATCATCATCATCATCATCATCGAGCGAGTGTGTGTGTGTTTGTGACTCACGGGTTGCGGCTGATCAGCGACGCAGCAGCTGAAACACACCCAGAACTCGGTCATGCTCGTCTGCAGTGACTTCCTCCGTCTTCTCTCTCTCTCTTCCTGTGTGTTGTGCTCGTTTGTCACGGCCGGAAGCTGTTTCAGCGTCTGAACACACGCATGTGAGGCTGGATCCTCCTGAAACACCGTTAAACTTTCATGTCTTCTCAAATATTTATATTATTAGGATGGACAGCAAATAATAATCACACAGCGCTGTTTTTGTCCATAAACATATCTATTCAAATCATATTTAAAGCTCTTATTTATTGTAAATATTTGACTGCATTTATTTATATTGAAATGTAAATCTCACACACACACATTTACATATATGACGAGTTTATTTGCAAAAACAGATTTTTCAAACTCATGTTTTTATTGTATTATATGTTTACAGTTTTTTTTTAACTAATCAAAATAACCCAAATGCAGTTTGATAGAGGTTAACTGGAATGCACAATGAAAAAACATGATTTTTGAAAATTGTTAAAATCGGAGTTATCTGTCTTTGCAAATTAATTCTTAATTTATATAGATATATAAATGATTTATACATAGTTACATACACATATATATATACACACACACACACACACACACAACCACACACACACACACACACACACACACACAGACCTCTGTTACACACACACACACACACACACAGACCTCTGTTACACACACACACACACACACACACACCTCTGTCACACACACACACACACACACACACAGACCTCTGTTACACACACACACACACACACACACACCAGACCTCTGTTACACACACACACACACACACACACACAGACCTCTGTTACACACACACACACACACAACACACACACACACACAGACCTCTGTCACACACACACACACACACACAGACCTCTGTTACACACACACACACACACACACATCTGTTACACACACACAACTCACACACACACACACACACACACACACACACAGACCTCTGTTCACCACACACACACACACACCACAGACCTCTGTTACACACACACACACAACCCACACACACACACGACCTCTGTTACACACACACACACACACACACACACACACACAGACCTCTGTTACACACACACACACACACACACACACTACACACACACACACACACACACACACAGACCTCTGTTACACACACACACACACACACAGACTCACACACACACACACACACACACACACACACACACACACATTTAAGAGTAACGTGTACATTTAACCAAAACAGGAAATTACAAATTGAAACCTGGTAATGTGGAGATTCAGAATCAGAGATGGAAGGAGTTTCTGGACAGAAATGCCATTGCAATGAACTTATCTATCTTTTATTTCTAATATCTAATAAAGTTTGTTACTCTATTCTAGACCTAGTTGTGAGAGATATAATCTCTAATATGTTTGATTATATATCTAATTGATTAATGAACTACAGTATTGTCTATAAGGAATTTACACATTACTCCATGGCTAAAACATTACATTATATCTGGTGAAAAATAAATGCTTTCATAAAGAATAAAGCGAACATCATCATCATCATCCAATTATATCAAATAATCGATTAATTATGATCAAATCTGAGCTTCACGCCACAGAATCAGGCTTATTTGATGGAGGAATGTAAGCGCGACAGTTTACAGCTGTTTCACATATTAAAAGCTGTTAAATATTACATGAAGCATTTCTATTCATCTAATATTAATAAACAGAGACGCGAAGCAGGAAACCTCAACCACAAACTAGCATGCTAGCAATCAAACAAGCCCTCGTAGGTCACCGCTTGAAGAACAAAATCAAACGTTAGGTTGACAAAGCAAACTTTAATAACACAGGTCGCGCGTATAAAAGCTATTTTTTGCAATAAATGTGTAAATAAAGGGAAGATGTGAAGCCTTACCTCGAGCACTTCCTGAAAGAGTCTGTCAGAAAGCCGAGAGTGGCTCCGCCTTCTTCCGCCGCAGTGCATTTCGGGACTTGTAGTTTTTGTGTATTGATAGCGCTCGCAAGTGACCGCCTCGTTAACCTCAAATCGTGTTTAAACGTCATTTTTATTCTAATGCAGCAAAACAAGAAAACCCACCAGGATTAATATGAACGAGATAATTTTACCTGATGAAAAAAACGCGTCTGCTCCACCAGGGGGCGACGCTCTTTTAATGCGTCACATCTCATATGATTTTACATTTTCTCAAGATCTTTTCATCAGCGCTCGCGCTGACGTTCCTTCAGAAGCTACAGAAAAAAAAAATATTTGCGAAAAATAAATAAAGAAATAAAAAAGCTACTTTTCACGTCTCGATATATAAAATATGCGCTGTTTGTAAGAACATATCTAAACATTATAATTTTTTTATGTAACTAAGACGCACCTGGATGGCATTAAACTAAATATTTTAGACTGTGACAAATTTTTTAATTCATAATTAAGTATATTTTACCTGTGTGCTTGTGAAGGAGCGCGTGCTGGTGTGCGTTCCGCGCATGCGCAGAAAGGAATAAACGCATCAGATGGAAAAACCCTGAACTCCTCCAGAACACTTCACTGGACAAAATCATCACGTGTGTGACGAACTCAGACATAAACACTAGGAAAACAACATTATATATTAGTATATGAATATTAATATGTATATGAAGAATAATAAGGACGATTTGGGGGAAGTTAAGTTACACTGTGTGAGTTTTGTTCATGAAATAAAACAAAGCTGAACGCACTTTACTGAGGATATCCATAAAAATCTACTTTTGTTATTAACTTTATATTTAACTTCTTTTTAAAACCTTTTTTTATGTATTAGGAACACAGCATACAAACAAAACGGTCTCTATTGGAAGAAATCTAAGGAAAATTAAATCAACAATAAATAAAGCATATTTTAGAATAAAAACATTTTAAAAATATTTTTTTATAATATATATATATATCAAAAAAATTCCATCCTTAAATTGCAAAGGAACATTAATTACACAACACAAAAATACCATTGACTTGCCCACGCTGGGGCGGAGCTTCTGAGGATCCTGCGCTCTGATTGGCTGAGCGCGGTTTGCGTTGGCCCGCTGCGTGTATATATCCAATCAGCGCGCGGTAACGGGTAGTGTCTCAGCAGCAGCGAGCGCACGAGTTTCTCTTTGGAGGAAGATCGCGAAGAAGCGTCATCGTCCAGCTTTCATTCAGCGCCATGGAGGAGTCGAGTAGTTGACATTTCCTTTAACCTTCTCTTTTCACGCGTTCATTCGTAGGGTCATCGATCCGTTATTAACAACTTTTCCCACATTGACGCGCATCTGACTCGGTTTGAGGATGAAGTTCATCATCGGAATCGGAGGGTGAGTGAGCGAGCGAGCGAGCGGAGCGCGTACAGGCCACGTGCCACTCATTCTGTTTGAGGGGAGAGAAATAATCACCATAGTAACAGCAATACCCGCAGAAATGACAGTTAATTAGCGCGGCGTTTAAACGGCAGGAGCTGCGGTTTAGGCGGTTTATGATTTTGAGCCATACAATGTATTGTTGTCTATTGCTACAAATATACCCGTGCTGCTTATGACTGTGTCTGTGCTCCAGGGACACATATCATCGGCACCTGAATAGGCTTGCAGGTCTAACATTATCCCGTTCCCAGACGTCCTTTCAGAACAGCGTATCTGCGCTTTATTCTTCTCGAGCTCCGGTACAGCCGGCACTCGGACCGTTATGCGCGCGCTGCATGATTCGCGGGGTCTGAGCAAAGCACGTGCAACGATGCAGATATAATATACAGCTCTCAAACAGAACTGGCAGATTATGATGAGTGACAGAGCGGAATAACGATGGAGTGTGAATGCGATGTCATTGAACGACGTTCAACTATCTTTATTTTTTTTGTATTATGCTTATCCTATCATTTTAAATGATAGACTGTCGAATTTATTTATTTTTCCTCTTCTGCACTTTTCACTGTGTTAACAGCAAGATGTTAAATTTAGTATTTTGACAAGACTAAAAATATATATATTAGGCTAAACCTACATGTTTTTCCTATTGTGTTGTAGGCTGAATGTTAGTCTAAACGAATTATATCCTGACAAAACGAATAATATATATATAATTTATTTTCCTCTCTGTGACACTTTATTCCGTGTTGGCAGCAAAATGTTATTGACATTTTTCTGTCAATAAATTAAAGACTCTTGACAAGACGAATAAAATAAATACGTAGAGAGGTGGTACTGTTATTTATTTATAACCTATAGATTTTTTTACATGACTTAACATGCGAGTCATAATATTAGTGAATATATTATATTGTAGTTTTATGTCTCGCCCCCCTGGTTGAGAAACACTGACCTAAAGCGTGATCTTCCAGCATTGATCTTCACGATCGATCTATTAGGCATCATGTGATGTTTAAAAAAAAACATTCGTTTATCAATTATTTGGTTACACAGTATTTGCTGATTTTAATTTTATTTAAACACTGCTTGATGCAGAATTGCCGCTGATATTAAAGTCAAGGTAAAATGCACAGGGTATTATACAACCCCCCCCCACGGTGATACCGGTATAACCGGTGTGACATCAGGTCGATTAACCGGTGGGAAAATGTCCTCACCGTCACAACCCTACACCTGAATAAAACCATGCACATTTAAAATAAAAACATAACGCGTGTGTTTCCGCCCCGCAGGGTCACGAACGGAGGCAAAACAACCCTGACCAACCGACTGACCAAGAACCTGCCCAACTGCTGTGTGGTCCACCAGGATGACTTCTTCAAGGTCAGTATAATCAGAACGATTGATCGCGTATGTGGGTCAGGTGTTTAGCGGTGGGAGGGTGCACCGTGTTCTGGAGAGCGTCTCATTGGTGTATGTTTCAGCCCCAAGATGAGATTGAAGTTGGTGAAGATGGCTTTAAGCAGTACGATGGTAAGCCTGGCTCTTATCCAGGGGTTGGCGTGTGTGTTTATGCATGTCTGGTGCTCCGCGCCGCTCACTTTAGCGTCGTTCCCTCCGCAGTCATCAGCGCTCTGGACATGGACGCCATGATGAGCACCATCCACGCCTGGCAGCAGAACCCCGTCAAGTTCGAGCGATCCCACGGCGTCAACAACACGCTGAATTCGGAGATCTTTCCACGCTATCAGGATGACGGTGAAGGCGTTCACATCTTGATCGTGGAGGGGTTTCTGCTCTACACCTACGGGTGAGCGACGCATACACGCTAGTGTTGGGTGATATGCTTAATTATTATATCGTCAGCCTGTGAGATTGCCAATGCATTTAGCAGATGCTTTTATCCAAAGCGACTTACATTTGTATTGTCAGTATGTGTTCTCTGGGAATCGAACCCACAACCTTTTGCGCAATGCTCTACCACTGAGCCACAGGAACACTTATTACATGCTATTATTGTGCTAATTTAAATATTTTCAATCCTTGCCAGGACGTACAGCCTAATGTTTTAAGCATGTCTGAATTTAATAGAAATGTAAGTTACTTTTTTCTGCCGTTATTCAAAAAGCAGCTACAGAAAACAAGCAAAGGTCGTTTACGTTACCAAAAAACATCATTAATCCAGCGCGAGATCATGCACTTTAAAAAAAACTCATTATAGTCGATGAAGCAATCTACACTGTTTAAAATATCATAAATCTCTCATGCATACGTCTGATATTTGATAAGAGCGCTGAATTTAGCGATTACGCCTCTGATTGGCCGTTGCGTTCATAAATGCAACATAATCGTTTGTGATTGGTAATAATGCGCAACACTGTAAAAGTCTGGAACGAATAAGCCCTCATATTAATTAGATGTCATTATTAGACTGATATAATAGTAAAAGTCATTACAGATATCAGCCACATGCACTATCTCTATAGTCACAACCCTAATACACTTAACGAATCAAACTGATGCTTTTACTAAACGCTGTGTTCTTTCACGCAGACCTTTGATCGATGTGTTCGACCAGCGATACTTTATTTCCATTCCATACGAAGAGTGCAAAAAGAGGAGGAGGTGAGTGCCGTGTGCTGCGGATGGAGGAGCGTATGACGGTCTAACACGCGTCTGATCGTGTGTGTGTGTGTGTGTGTGTGTGTGTGTGTGTGTGTGTGTGTGTGTGTGTGTGTGTGTGTGTGTGTGTGTGTGTGTGTGTGTGTGTGTGTGTGTGTGTGTGTGTGTGTGTGTGTGTGTGTGTGTGTGTGTGTGTGTGTGTTTCAGCTCAAGGAACTATTCAGTGCCGGACCCCCCCGGTCTGTTCGACGGACACGTCTGGCCCATGTATGTCAAACATACTAAAATCATGGAGGACTCAGGGGTTGATGTCGGTAAGCGTTGAATCTTTGAAGTCTATGCTAAATGCTTATTCCTGCTTATAACTCATTAAGAGTCCTGTAATGCATTACTTTTTAATTTACAAGGAAATATTGGAGTTGTTTCCCATGTATTGACTGGCGGCTCTCGTGTTGCCATGTTGAGAGTATTGTGTGAACTTGTTCATATTTAGTCAAGGACTACAATAAGCTCATGTATTTAATAATCTCAACCATGCAAAAACACATTCAGTATTCCTCAAAATCAATAAAACGGTGACATGCAAACCTGCAATAATTAAATGTTAAATAAAAGCTATTATTTAATCCCGTTTTATTAACTCAGCCATATTAATAACTCTAAAAAGATTAATGCAATGCAGAAATTTGAGCTTTGCTGTGCACACTTTTGTGTTTCTTACAGTCTTTGGTGTAAAAGGGCTTTTACATTTACCAAAAACAACTTTTCAAATCAAAATATATTTATAAAGCACCTTTTTAAAACCAAAATCAGTGCTGTACAGTGACCATAAAATACAACGATGATAAAAATAACCGAGCAAATAATATAAATGCATCTAATCTGAACCAGTAGTCCCTCGCAAAGCACCAAACGTTTGCATGTCAGAACCAAGCAAGCCCAGGCCAGATGAGAAAGTTAAGCTAAAGTACATTAATGCATTACTATCCACAGTAACCCAATTAGTTGCTTTTATGAAGTAATGCTTCCGTTAGAGCGTCACTGAGACGGTGTTTCTGTTGCAGTGCAACTAGATGGAACCATGTCCAAGGAACGGCTGTACAACATCGTGTACGGAAACATCCAGAACCGCATCCAGAACAATCTGCCCTGAACAAAGGTGTGTACTCGTTCTTCTGATGCCCAGTGTGTACTTCGTTCTCAGTCCTGATCATGTGACGCCTGTGTTTCAGATCTGTTGATCGGCGGAAGCAGCTTTGCATCGCCTCCTGCGTTTTACTCCAGCGTCTGCACTGCTGTGTTTTTATATCCTCTGTATTTATTGCTTATCCAGCTGCTATAAAGCTGTGTCTGTATCAACATCAGGATGGAGAATGTTCTGAGCATGGTTGCATCTAGCAAATAAAATGAAGCTCCTGCGACACGTTTGTTGTTGGCTGTTTATTGGGATGGAGAGAGACTGATTAAAGTGTTCATTCACTCCAAACCTCTACTGCTTCAGTGAAGAGGTTCATCTGCTCTGCATTGTATATTGATCAGATACTTCATGAAAGAATCAAAATAGTCCATGCAAGTCAAATACACTTAAATAAAGGTGCTTCATGATGCCATAGAATATTTTTTTTTTTTGTCTAAATGGTTGCATAAAGAGCGTTTAACATCTTATGAATTATGCACTTATATAGCGCTTTGTGTATTACTGTACACCCAAAGTACTTAACAATCAAGTGTACGCGCTCACCACACACCAGCTACAGGTGGAGAGGAGAAAGAGTCATAGAGACAATCAAGTGTATGCGCTCACCACACACCAGCTACAGGTGGAGAGGAGAGAGAGTCATAGAGACGATCAAGTGTATGCGCTCACCGCACACCAGCTACAGGTGGAGAGGAGAAAGAGTCATAGAGACAATCAAGTGTATGCGCTCACCACACACCAGCTACAGGTGGAGAGGAGAGAGAGTCATAGAGACGATCAAGTGTATGCGCTCACCGCACACCAGCTACAGGTGGAGAGAGAGTCATAGAACCAATCAAGTGTATGCGCTCACCGCACACCAGCTACAGGTGGAGAGGAGAGAGAGTCATAGAGACAATCAAGTGTACGCTCTCACCACACACCAGCTACAGGTGGAGAGGAGAGAGAGTCATAGAGCCAATCAAGTGTACGCGCTCACCACACACCAGCTACAGGTGGAGAGAGAGTCATAGAGACGATCAAGTGTACGCTCTCACCACACACCAGCTACAGGTGGAGAGGAGAGAGAGACATAGAGCCAATCAAGTGTACGCTCTCACCACACACCAGCTACAGGTGGAGAGAGAGTCATAGAGACGATCAAGTGTACGCGCTCACCACACACCAGCTACAGGTGGAGAGAGAGTCATAGAGACGATCAAGTGTACGCTCTCACCACACACCAGCTACAGGTGGAGAGGAGAGAGAGACATAGAGCCAATCAAGTGTACGCTCTCACCACACACCAGCTACAGGTGGAGAGAGAGTCATAGAGACGATCAAGTGTACGCGCTCACCACACACCAGCTACAGGTGGAGAGAGAGTCATAGAGACGATCAAGTGTACGCGCACACCACACACCAGCTACAGGTGGAGAGAGAGTCATAGAGACGATCAAGTGTACGCGCACACCACACACCAGCTACAGGTGGAGAGAGAGTCATAGAGACGATCAAGTGTACGCGCACACCACACACCAGCTACAGGTGGAGAGAGAGTCATAGAGACGATCAAGTGTATGCGCTCACCACACACCAGCTACAGGTGGAGAGGAGAGAGAGACATAGAGCCAATCAAGTGTATGCGCTCACCACACACCAGCTACAGGTGGAGAGGAGAGAGAGTCATAGAGACAATCACGTGGATGGGGATTATTAGGAGGTCATTATTGATAAGGGCCGGTGGAGGGAATTTGGCCAGGACACCGGGGTTACACTCCTACTCTTTACGAGAAGTGGGAATTTTATGGGAATTTTAATGACCACAGAGAGTCAAGACCTCGGTTTAACGTCTCATCCGAAAGACTGATTTTTCTGATCCACAAAAGGTTCTTTTTTGGCAAAAGAGGGTTCTTCAGATTATAAAAAGGTTGGAAAGAGATAATTCGTTAAAGAAACTTTGACTGAATGGTTCTTCTATGACATCGCTGTGAAGAACTTTTAAAGCACCTTTATTTTTAAGATAAGCAGCTCATTATGATGTAATCCTCAGTCTAAAAATGTTTCTGGACCGTGTGCCAAAGCAAGTCAGGTCCAGCCCTTATCAAACACTCTTTAACGTGTACTATTATATATCTCATACGCAGTGAAGCAGTAGCATCACGTGCACGTTCTCCTGTTTACTCCACATTCAGAGTCTGAGACTGTTTTGGTCGGTGAGGGCAAACCTGTTATTATGGTTTCCGTCGTATTTCTTTTCTTAAACACAGACGCGCACCACTAAATATGGTCCTGACTGCGTCACTGCAGCGGCCGCGACTGATAGATAGCTGCTGTAATCTCACGCCTCAGACGGTGCGAGGAGCTGATTAACTTCAAGAGAACATCTCGCTGCACCTGACCGTCCTTCAAGAAGATGATCTTCACACAGCAGCTTCAGGCCTGTGGTCTTAAAGGGATAGTTCACACTAAAATCAACATTTGCTGAGAATTTACTCGCACTCAGATCATACAAGATTTTGGGTGGCTTTTGTTTTTTATAGAACAGTAAAGAAGATTTTTTTAGCTGAAACTGTGCTCCTTGGTGAATTATAAAACACAAGTCAATGGGTACCGGCACTTTTAGAGTAAAAAAAAAAATCACAAAATGATAAAAAAATAAATATATTTTTAAAACTAAACTTGCCCATTTAGACTTGCTCTCTATAGACCAATTTTAGTGTTTGCAAACAGTGATGACGTTATTTGTTTGCGGGGGAGGCAGAAAATAACAGTTTTCTAGTGGCGGTCTTTGGAAACCATGGAATAAAAGCATAGAAAAAGGTCAATTTGAGTTTATATTTCAACATTCTGACTTTATTCTGCCAATGCCGAGATTATATCTCACAATTCTGATGAGAAAAACAACTCATCATTCTCTCTTTTAGAGTTTATATCCCACACTTCTGGCATTTCTTTCCCTCTCAGAATGAATTTACTCGCTATTGTTGAGTTAAATCGAGTTATAAAGTCCGAAATATAAAGTTGCATTTGCGATAATATAGAATTGAGAGGGAAAATAAGTAATGTTAAATGTTATATATTGTAACTGTAGGGCAAATATAATATGCTGCATGTGTAGATATTATGTTTAAATCAGATTTATGCGTAATCATAGCAGGTTTCATTCATTAGTCTGTGTTTGAATGTCTTCGTTAAGCTTAAAATTGCATTTTTGATGACAATATTCTATAAAATGATTAACATTCCGATTCTCCAAAACCTCAACGATACATTGTATCTCTTACGCCGGGGATTTATACGAGTGACGTAACTGTGACTTCTACACGAAATTAGTCTATTCATTTACTAACTGCTTGATTGTTAAACTAGATTTTCTAATCTTTTTCTATTCTATCTTTTTTCTTTTTATTTATAATAAAAAACCTTGCTATGTGTACTGTGTTAAGCTAACTGAGACTTGTCTTGTATATCATTGCTCTTTTGTTGGTTTTGATTGCTTCTATTGTCCTCGTTATACTTCTATTACATCATACTTCTATTGTCCTCGTTATACTTCTATTACAGTATAATTCTATTGTCCTCGTTATACTTCTATTACATCATACTTCTATTGTCCTCATTATACTTCTATTACATTATACTTCTATTGTCCTCGTTATACTTCTATTGCATTTATACTTCTATTATCCTCGTTATACTTCTATTGCATTTATACTTCTGTTGTGCTCATACTTCTATTACAGTATAATTCTATTGTCCTCGTTATACTTCTATTGTCCTCGTTATACTTCTATTGCATTTATACTTCTATTGTCCTCGTTATACTTCTATTGCATTTATACTTCTGTTGTGCTCATACTTCTATTACAGTATAATTCTATTGCCCTCACTATACTTCTATTGTCCTCGTTATACTTCTATTACATTATACTTCTATTGTCCTCATTATACTTCTATTACAGTATAATTCTATTGTCCTCGTTATACTTCTATTGTCCTCGTTATACTTCTATTGCATTTATACTTCTATTGTCCTCGTTATACTTCTATTGCATTTATACTTCTGTTGTGCTCATACTTCTATTACAGTATAATTCTATTGTCCTCGTTATACTTCTATTACATTATACTTCTGTTGTGCTCATTATACTTCTATTGTCCTCGTTATACTTCTATTGTCCTCGTTATACTTCTATTGCATTTATACTTCTATTGTCCTCATTATACTTCTATTGTCCTCATTATATTTCTATTGCATTTATACTTCTATTGTCCTCGTTATACTTCTATTGCATTTATACTTCTATTGTCCTCGTTATACTTCTATAGTCCTCATTATACTTCTATTGTCCTTGTTATACTTCTATTGTCCTCGCTATACTTCTATTGTCCTCATTATACTTCTATTGTCCTCATTATATTTCTATTGCATTTATACTTCTATTGTCCTCGTTATACTTCTATTGCATTTATACTTCTATTGTCCTCGTTATACTTCTATTGTCCTCGTTATACTTCTATTGTCCGTGTTATACTTCTATTGTCCTCGTTATACTTCTATTGTCCTCGTTATACTTTTATTGCATTTATACTTCTATTATCCTTGTTATACTTCTATTGTCCTCATTATACTTCTATTGTCCGTGTTATACTTCTATTGTCCTCGTTATACTTCTATTGTCCTCGTTATACTTCTATTGTCCTCATTATATTTCTATTGCATTTATACTTCTATTGTCCTCGTTACACTTCTATTGTCCTCGTTATACTTCTATTGTCCTCGTTATACTTCTATTGTCCGTGTTATACTTCTATTGTCCTCGTTATACTTCTATTGCATTTATACTTCTATTATCCTCGTTATACTTCTATTGTCCTCATTATACTTCTATTGTCCGTGTTATACTTCTATTGTCCTCGTTATACTTCTATTGTCCTCGTTATACTTCTATTGTCCTCGTTATACTTCTATTGTCCTCATTATATTTCTATTGCATTTATACTTCTATTGTCCTCGTTATACTTCTATTGTCCTCGTTATACTTCTATTGTCCTCATTATACTTCTATTGTCCTCGTTATACTTCTATTGTCCTCGTCATACTTCTATTGTCCTCGTTATACTTCTATTGTCCTCATTATATTTCTATTGCATTTATACTTCTATTGTCCTCGTTATACTTCTATTGCATTTATACTTCTATTGTCCTCGTTATACTTCTATAGTCCTCATTATACTTCTATTGTCCTTGTTATACTTCTATTGTCCTCGCTATACTTCTATTGTCCTCATTATACTTCTATTGTCCTCATTATATTTCTATTGCATTTATACTTCTATTGTCCTCGTTATACTTCTATTGCATTTATACTTCTATTGTCCTCGTTATACTTCTATTGTCCTCGTTATACTTCTATTGTCCTCGTTATACTTCTATTGTCCTCGTTATACTTCTATTGTCCTCGTTATACTTTTATTGCATTTATACTTCTATTGTCCTCGTTATACTTCGATTGTCCTCTTTATACTTCTATTATCCTCGTTATACTTCTATTGTCCTCGTTATACTTCTATTGTCCTCGTTATACTTCTATTGTCCTCGTTATACTTCTATTGCATTTATACTTCTATTGTCCTCGTTACACTTCTATTGTCCTCGTTATACTTCTATTGTCCTCGCTATACTTCTATTGTCCGTGTTATACTTCTATTGTCCTCGTTATACTTCTATTGCATTTATACTTCTATTATCCTCGTTATACTTCTATTGTCCTCATTATACTTCTATTGTCCGTGTTATACTTCTATTGTCCTCGTTATACTTCTATTGTCCTCGTTATACTTCTATTGGCCTCATTATATTTCTATTGCATTTATACTTCTATTGTCCTCGTTATACTTCTATTGTCCTCGTTATACTTCTATTGTCCTCATTATACTTCTATTGTCCTCGTTATACTTCTATTGTCCTCGTTATACTTCTATTGTCCTCGTTATACTTCTATTGTCCTCATTATACTTCTATTGTCCTCGTTATACTTCTATTGTCCTCATTTGTCAGTCGCTTTGGATAAAAGCATACGCTATATGACTAAATACAAAACACGCATTTCACATCATTATTGGGTGTTTTAATCGTATAATTGTGTTTATACGATACAATCGTATTTGCTCGATTACATGAACTGAACCAGTTCTTTGAATCAAACTCTCTGAATGAATCAGTTCATGGCAAAATAATCATTTTCAGAGGCTCTGGATTACAGTAATAATGCAGTATTGTTGAGTTTCTTGCACAGACCTTTCGTTTCACTTCATAAGACCTCGATATATCGCCAGGATCCATAAGGATTCATTTTGTATGACTTTTGACTCTTAAAGTGCCGGTACCCATTGACTTGTTCTTTACGAATCACCAAAGAGCGAGATTTCTTTATGTTTATTTTAATTGCTTGTATGTGTAAAGCACTTAGAATTAGCATTGTGTGAACTTTGACTGAATTCTGCGTTTTAGAAACGTAAATAAATACTCAAGCGTCTGCTGACGGCGAGTGAGAGGTTGTTGTGTTTGTGACTGGCATGTTACTCATAGATTCAGCCTGAGGTGAAGCACAGTAAACAGCAGCTAAACCACGCTTTCTTCAGCCGGACGCTCGAGTCATTATGAGTGAAGCCGCTGGAACGAGTGTGTGTCTGGAGAATGTGCTGTTCATGAACCCAAAATAGAGTGAAAACACCCCGAAGCCACTGACCACATCCACATAATGCTTTATTCACCGCCGTACACAGAAATATAATGCAGGAGGTCATACGCTGGCCTTGTGTTCTCTGCAGCCGTGATTCATTCGATCAAGATCTTTTTTTAGCGTAAGCCTTTATGCATAATGCATTATATCTTTCATAGATTAAAGTTTAAATGCTTTATAATATTTGAAGGTTTGTTCGTCGTGTTTTAATGCATTATTCTTCATTGTGTTGAATAAGTAAGTATTATAATGCATTATATCTTTCATAGATTAAATTTTAAATGCTTTATAATATTTGAAGGTTTGTTCGTCGTGTTTTAATGCATTATTCTTCTAGGTGTTGAATAAGTAAGTATTATAATGCATTATAACTGTTGTTGCAATTATTCATAAGATCATACAAGGCATAGGCTTTTTTAATACTTTTATTATAAATATTTTAAGTAAAGCCTTACCTCAAATTTTTTATTTTTGTCATGAAAAGAAATGCATAAAACTGGATTCAGTGTGAATCGCGCAAATCGCGAATCATTTGAGTCAGTTCGGCCCGCGGAGCGCGAATCATTTGATTTGATTGATGTTGTGCTGTATGACGTCAGAGTGAACGCTCGTGAATGCAGCATTAGAGCAGCTCGTGATCAGATAACACACAGAGTCGTGAAGGGTTCATTAGGAGCTTGTTGTTGGTCTTCTTTAAGCGTGTTGTATTTGCTGTTCTTGCAGTCAGTGTTATATTCCAGCACTAATGAAGCGTGTGTCTGTCTCGTTCTGATCTTCATCTTAAACGGTATTTCTGGAGCTCAGTTGCTTTGGTCCGTTTCTATAAGTACAAACAAATATTGTCTTATATATACTTCTTTGATTATGAAATATCTCCCTTGGGAGATATCATCAGGGATCACGGGGTCAGCTTTCACTGTTATGCTGATGATACTCAGCTCTATATTTCTTCACGGCCGGTGAAACACAGCAAATTGAGAAACTTATGGAATGCATAGTCGATATAAAAAATATATATATTTAAGAAAAATATGTTGTGTTTATATATATATATAAGAATATAAATATGTGTAAATATTTTTTAAATATATGCTGTTTGTGTGTATTTATATATACATAATAAATATACTCAGTACACACATTTATATTATGTACACAAAAACCTTTATTTTGGATGTTATTAATCGCGATTAATCATTTGACAGCACTATTTATTTATTAAACATGCTATTATGAACTAAAGTGGCAAAATGAAGACAAAGCCTATATTAAATATAAAACATCAAAAATTAAATGCCAGATTCTAAATTTGTCAAACATTTAACAAAAAACACTAGTCTGATAGTTAGTCGAAAGATGTTATTGCATAATCAGTCACATAATTATTATTTTTAATTGATTCACACATATACAGTGTTGTATTTTGTGTCTGTAAACACATGCTCTTGTACCTCGATGGTCTTTATTTGTTGTGATTTTGATGACCGTGTCTCTGACCTTTATCACGTGTGTGTCATCTGTATGTTCAGGACACACTGAATATTCAGTGTGTGTGTGCCGTATTTCACACACTCCTGTCAGAGGTCACAGAGTTCAGGCGTGTAGCGTGTGTATGGGGCTCAGTGTGTGTGTGTGTGTGTGTGTGTGTGTCTGAGAGTGTGTGTGTGTGTCTGAGTGTGTGTGTGTGTGTCTGAGTGTGTGTGTGTGTGTCTGAGTGTGTGTGTGTGCTTGTGTGTGAGTGCGCGTGCTTGTGTGTGAGTGCGTGTGTGTGTGTGTGTGTGTGTGTGTGTGTGAGTGCGCGTGCTTGTGTGTGAGTGAGTGCGTGTGTGTGAGTGAGTGTGTGTGTGTGTGTGTGAGTGCGCGTGCATGTGTGTGAGTGCACGTGCATGTGTGTGTGTGTGTGTCTGAGAGTGTGAGTGCGCATGCGTGTGTGTGTGTGTGAGTGCGCGTGCATGTGTGTGTGTGTGTGTGTGTGTGTGTGTGTGTGTGTGTGTGTGTGTCTGAGAGTGTGAGTGCGCATGCGTGTGAGCATGCGTGTGTGTGTGTGTGTGAGTGCGCGTGTGTGTGTGTGTCTCTGTTTGTGTGTGTGTATTTTATTTTATAATGAATTTATGTAATTCTGTTGCATGTAAAGCATTATAATCCCTGGTGAAGCGTGCTGAGATCTGTCTGGTCTTTAATCCAGTGCATCGGGTCGAGCTGGTCATATGATGATGGAACATGTAAACATAAACATCTCTTTCCTGAGGTTTACTCAGAAATACTCAGAGGTCTCCTCCTCCAGGTCTGGGTTAACCAGCTCATTCATAAACAAGACAATAAATCCAGCAGTGTCACGTCTGTCTCTCGTTCAAAACACGCTTTGGTTGCATGCTTTAATAAGATGCTGCTGTAGTTGCCACGTCAAAAGCCACATTTCTACATTTACTTTACAGTGAAAGCCGCTGCGCGTGTGTATTCCTCTAGTTTGGTCTCTCATATATCATGATGAATGAAGACAGAGACGGACGAGGTGATCAGAGTCACAGTCCACCGGCTGAAAAACAACACAATACTCAATACAACACACAATACAACACACAATACAACACACAATACAACACTCAATACAATACACAATACAATACACAATACAACACACAATACAACACACAATACAACACTCAATACAACACTCAATACAACACTCAATACAACACACAATACTCAATACAATACACAATACAATACTCAATACAATACACTATACAATACACAATACAATACTCAATACAATACTCAATACAATACACTATACAATACACAATACAAGACTCAATACAATACTCAATACAACACACAATACAACACACAATACACAACACTCAACACAATACTCAATACAACACACAATACAATACTCAATGCAATACTCAATACAACACACAATACAATACTCAATACAATGCACTATACAATACTCAATACAATACTCAATACAACACTCAATACAACACACAATACAACACACAATACAATACTCAATACAACACACAATACAACACACAATACAACACACAATACAATACAATACAATACAATACAATACACAACACTCAATACAACACACAATACAATACTCAATACAATACTCAATACAATACTCAATACAACACACAATACAACACACAATACAATACACAATACTCAATACAATACTCAATACAATACTCAATACAACACAATACAATACAATACTCAATACAATACACAATACAATACAATACTCAATACAACACACAATACAATACTCAATACAATACTCAATACAATACTCAATACAACACACAATACAACACACAATACAATACACAATACTCAATACAATACTCAATACAACACAATACAATACAATACTCAATACAACACACAATACAACACACAATACAATACAATACAATACACAACACTCAATACAACACACAATACAATACTCAATACAATACTCAATACAATACTCAATACAACACACAATACAACACACAATACAATACAATACACAACACTCAATACTACACACAATACAATACTCAATACAATACTCAATACAACACAATACAATACACAATACAATACTCAATACAATACTCAATACAATACACAATACAATACTCAATACAATACACAATACAACACACAATACAATACACAATACAATACAATACACAACACTCAACACAATACTCAATACAACACACAATACAATACTCAATACAATACACAATACAATACAATACACAACACTCAACACAATACTCAATACAACACACAATACAATACTCAATACAACACACAATACAATACACAATACAATACACAACACAACACTCAACACAATACTCAATACAACACACAATACAATACTCAATACAATACTCAATACAATACTCAATACAACACACAATACAACACACAATACAATACAATACACAACACTCAATACAACACACAATACAATACTCAATACAATACTCAATACAACACACAATACAATACTCAAGACAACACACAATACAACACACACTACAATACTCAATACAATACTCAATACAACGCACAATACAATACTCAATACAACACAATACAATACACAATACTCAATACAATACTCAACACAATACTCAATACAACACAATACAATACAATACTCAATACAATACACAATACAATACAATACACAACACTCAATACAACACACAATACAATACTCAATACAATACTCAATACAACACACAATACAATACAATACAATACAATACACAACACTCAATACAACACACAATACAATACTCAATACAACACACAATACAATACAATACAATACAATACACAACACTCAATACAACACACAACACTCAATACAACACACAATACAATACTCAATACAACACAATACAATACACAATACTCAATACAATACTCAATACAACACACAATACAACACACAATACAATACACAATACAATACACAACACTCAACACAATACTCAATACAACACACAATACAATACTCAATACAATTCACAATACAATACACAATACAATACACAACACTCAACACAATACTCAATACAACACACAATACAATACTCAATACAATACACAATACAATACACAACACTCAACACAATACTCAATACAACACACAATACAATACTCAATACAATACTCAATACAACACACAATACAACACACAATACAACACACAATACAATCCAATACAATACACAACACTCAATACAACACACAATACAATACACAATACAATACACAATACAATACACAACACTCAACACAATACTCAATACAACACACAATACAATACTCAATACAATACACAATACAATACACAACACTCAACACAATACTCAATACAACACACAATACAATACTCAATACAATACTCAATACAACACACAATACAACACACAATACAACACACAATACAATACAATACAATACACAACACTCAATACAACACACAATACAATACTCAATACAATACTCAATACAACACACAATACAATACTCAATACAACACACAATACAACACACAATACAACACACAATACAATACAATACACAACACTCAATACAATACACAATACAATACTCAATACAATACTCAATACAACACACAATACAATACTCAATACAACACAATACAATACTCAATACAATACTCAATACAACACACAATACAATACTCAATACAACACACAATACAACACACAATACAATACTCAATACAATACTCAATACAACACACAATACAACACACAATACAATACTCAATACAACACTCAATACAATACTCAATACAACACAATACAATACTCAATACAATACTCAATACAACACACAATACAATACTCAATACAATACTCAATACAACACACAATACAATACTCAATACAATACTCAATACAACACACAATACAACACACAATACAATACTCAATACAATACTCAATACAATACAATACACAACACTCAATACAACACAATACAATACTCAATACAATACTCAACACAATACACAATACAATACTCAATACAATACTCAATACAATACACAATACAATACACAGCACTCAATACAATACTCAATACAATACTCGGTACAATACTCAATACAATACTCAATACAACACACAAAGCTATTTTATTTGGAACAATAAAAATATTAGATATAAAAATAAATCTCTTTTAGTCACAATTGGTTTGATGAAAAATATACTTTTAGTCAAGTCTGGCCCTAAAAGTTGTTTAGACTCTCTTCTTTCTGACAACGATAACTTATTCATTAACTAAAGACTTCTCAATATCATCTCAAACAAAGACATTCGTGCAATTATTAATAGATCTCAGATGTCTTTCCCTGCTTGTGTGAGTTTTTGGAATAACATATTTCGTGATATAGAATGGGAAGAGTTTTGGCTTCTTCGACAAACATCTAATAAAGTTGTTGAAGTCTGTATCAAAATGATCCATAATCGCTATTATAAATTACAAACTTGCTAAATTGAACAATAGTATTTTGCCTTCAGTCTGAAGAAACAATCAATCATTGTGTTTATTGTAAAGTATTTTGGGTTGACTTTTCCAATTTTGTTAAAAATATTTATATCCAAATTTCTGTATAACCCCCAAAATTGCTCTTTGAATTTAGACCCTTCTCACTGCAAATGTATTATTAATCTATTGCTATTTCTTGCTCAATTTTACATTCATAAATGTAAACTCATAATTTTTTATTTTCAGGAAAGATTTCGATGTGTATGTAAACTCGTTTAATAATTCTATTGCATGTACGTCTTATAAGCTAACTTATATAGTATGCTTTGGATTATTGTTTGCATTGTTTTTTGTTCTTTCTTTATCTTTGTATTTTATTATTGCATAATAAAAAATACAAAAACACTGAAGATGAGTTGGCAGCACTGCTCGTTAACTAGTAACGTGATGTTTGGTTGGTGTGTCTGAAGGCTTTCTTTCAGGCAGCAGATGTTTCTTCGCTCGAGCAGAAACAAGTCGGAGTCTATATTTGGGTTTGGTGTCTAATACACAAACTCCACCCAATTCCAGAGCAATTACCCCCCCACACACACAACCACAGCGTCTCACCACGAGCTGCCCTCCACATGTGCTCAGCGTCTGTGCTTCTTGTTTTTCTCCTTCAGACCCAAACAGCTCGATCCAGACGCCCGCGCGGAAACCAGGCCCGTCTGTCTGTGTTAGCTTCATCACAATAAACACAGTGACACCGCGGTACCTGCCACATGACCTCTGGAACATTCCCATCAGTGCTTTCCACACAGGATCAATCCCATGATGCCATCTAGAGCTCAGACTGGTGCAGAGACACGGATTTCTTTGTTTTTAAACTGATGCATTTGTTATTTTATTATTGATGTTAATGATATCCTGCAGAGAGAGAGTGTGTGTGTGTGAGAGGGAGAGAGAGAGTGCGTGTGTGTGTGTGAGAGGCAGAGAGAGAGTGTGTGTGTGTGAGAGGCAGAGAGAGAGTGTGTGTGTGTGAGAGGGAGAGAGAGAGTGTGTGTGTGTGTGTGAGAGGCAGAGAGAGAGTGTGTGTGTGTGTGTGAGAGGCAGAGAGAGAGTGTGTGTGTGTGAGAGGCAGAGAGAGAGTGTGTGTGTGTGAGAGGCAGAGAGAGAGTCTGTGTGTGTGAGAGGGAGAGAGAGAGTGCGTGTGTGTGTGTGTGTGAGAGGCAGAGAGAGAGTGTGTGTGTGTGAGAGGCAGAGAGAGAGTGCGTGTGTGTGAGAGGCAGAGAGAGAGTGCGTGTGTGTGTGTGTGTGTGTGTGTGTGTGTGTGTGTGTGTGTGTGAGAGAGAGTGTGTGTGTGTGTGAGAGGGAGAGAGAGAGTGCGTGTGTGTGTGAGAGAGAGTGTGTGTGTGTGTGTGTGTGTGTGTGTGTGTGTGTGTGTGTGTGTGTGTGTGTGTGTGTATGTGTGTGTGTGAGGGAGAGAGAGAGAGAGAGATTGTGCGTGTGTGTGTGTGAGAGAGAGTGTGTGTGTGAGGGAGAGAGAGAGAGATTGTGCGTGTGTGTGTGTGTGTGTGTGTGAGAGAGAGAGTGTGTGTGTGAGGGGGGGAGAGAGAGATTGTGTGTGTGAGAGAGTGTGTGTGTGTATGTGTGTGTGTGTGAGTGTGAGAGAGCGTGTGTGTGTGTGTGAGTGTGAGAGAGTGCATGTGTGTGTGAGGAGAGAGTGTGTGAGGAGAGAGTGTGTGTCTGTGTGTGAGAGTGCGTGTGTGAGAGGAGAGAGTGTGTGTGTGTGTGTGTGTGTGTATGTGATTGTGAGTGTGTGAGGAGAGTGTGTGTGTGTGTGTGAGGAGAGTGTGTGTGTGTGTGTGTGTGAATGTGAGAGAGTGTGTGTGTGTGAGGGAGAGAGATTGTGTGTGTGTGTGTGTGTGTGTGTGAGGGAGAGAGAG
>CM049824.1:880000-897500 GCA_027422435.1 Schizopygopsis pylzovi | reverse complement strand
TTTTGTGGTCATAAATGGTAATTTTGTGCATGAATATGACGTTCTAACGTGCGCGCGCTCTGCTGTCCGTCAGGCGGAAGTGCAGCCGATTTGGGACTAGCGCAGAGTGGACACGCTAACGTCAACAACACACACACATACTCCGAGATCTGCCTGAACACACACCGCGATGGACGGAACCAGCGAACGGAAGACGAGTCTCGAAAGGTTGGTGCTCGTTTACGTTATTCATAAACCGGAGTGCGAGCTTTAAGTGTGACTAACCGCTAACGTTAGCGTGACAGACCGTCTACATCCGCATCAGCGCGACTAGATAGCCATCACCAAGTCCCGTGAATCTGAGTCACGTGACCTAACCAGGTGTGTGTGTTACAGGTAACCTGGAGTCAGTGCGTGATGCGGTCAGCTGAGTTGATGTTGTGCGGTCACTAGAGTTCCTCACAGATGTCCGGCTCGGGGCTGATGGGTCGCGTGAGGTCGGCGTTCCGCCGGCGGACGGACAGCTGGCACCCGAGCGACACGGCGGCCTTCGACTTCGACGACGATCTGGAGGACGACGAGGTGCCTCGGTTTAACCAGCTGAAGGTGGTGGTGTCCGGAGAAGCGGACGAGAGTCCTCGCAACGGTGCTGCGGTCAGCACGCTACTGGCGGACGATGATGACTCTCTGCTGGGCTCCTCGTCCAGTCTGGGGAGCCCCGGCGCGACGCCGGACCCGTGCGACGGATGCCGCAGGACCGGAGAGCGAGACAAGCGCAGGAGGGTGATGAGGAAGCTAGGTGGCGCTGCGGTGCTCTACTTCCTGTTCATGGTTGGCGAGCTGATAGGTGAGCGGCGGCGGCGGTTGTATCCGTAGCTAAGCTTCAAATTCGCAAAAACACCCATATACCGCCAAAACGTTTTTACGCTCGCAAGAGTACTTTAACAAGCAATTCGAATAAGGAATATTTCGTATGCTGCAATGGAAACTTTTTTTTCCCGTACGTTAAAAAGTCATATGATTATTGTTCAATGCTTCATATATCACGCCCACAGACTGAACGTCTACAACACACGTAGCTGAAAACACTTCAGGAGTTTCGAAGTCGTCTTTGGATTGGTTGAATTAAACAGGATTCCCGCGCGTTATTTAAACAAAGATGCCCGCCAAACCCTCTCATGTTTACTACTGTAACGATGAACGCTTATTATGGGCTGCACAGACTAGTGGACTTCGGTGCTCTGCATGACGCTTTAAGCTTGACGTCGACTAGTCGCTGGTCCTATAGAGGGCGCTATAGGATACTAAATCTACATTTACGCTCCGTTTCCAAACTGTTAAAATTACAAACTAATGCATACTCCGAATGCGCTCCACAAGACACGTGTGATTATATTACTGGATGCTGGAAACTGAACGGTTTTAAACACTTATTGTACTTAATTTATATTAGTTATTCTAATATAATGCACTTTAACGCACACACATAGCTACAGACAGTAGCGCGTACAATACATCACGTGCACAGAATCATTCAGCGCGAACATGTATTCTGTGATTTCTGGGTAAAATAGCTTATAAACTGAAAAGTTCAAGCATATATTTCTTAATAACTAAATACTCCACTACTAGTAGAGAGATGCTGCAGGTAGAATTAATTCACACGCAACCGCTCTCACTAATGCATGCATTCATATGAATGTAATCTTTACTGTACTACTTACTGTATCTGATTTAGAACGAGCAGGTGAGAAATATAACGACCCAAAGATCAAAATAAGCCGTTATAGGTGCAATAGTCGTGTTTCATATCTGTGCACAAGGTGTTTATCACTTATTTGTTCATTAATGACGTCATCAGCGACTAGTCATCACATTAAAGTCGACTTTAAAAACTCAGAAGTCGTTCAGCCCCTAGCGCTTATCAGGATCAACTAAACGCTGGGTTTTCAAAAGCATGTGAAATATGTAAAGTTCGCAGCTTAGAATCGCTAAACTACGTCATAAGGTGCGTTCACACCAGACGCGAATAAATCGTGCTATTCGCGCGAAGTTGGACGCTTGATCATTTTGAGTTTACTCGCGCCATTCGCGCGTGAAATTCGCTTCATTCGCGCGTGAAATTCGCTTCATTCGCGCGTGAAATTCGCTTCATTCGCGCATGAAATTCGCTACACAACAGACGTGAATCCGCGTCATGGGGGGGGCTTCTGCCAGGCAGCTCCAGTCTCGTTGTTAAATTTATTCCTGTTTCTATAAAAGTACGAAGTAGTATCGTACAGCTCCGTGTATCCACATACAACCACGATTAATTTGTCCTCCATTGTTGTTTGGGATTTTCTGCCTCCGCTCCTAATCACGTCACTGCTAGAGCAAGCTCCTGATTGGTTAACGCGGCGCGAATATCCGCCAAAGTTCAGATTTTTCAACTCGCGGGGTTCGCGCGTCAAACGCCCCAAACGCTCAATTTGCGCCGCGTAATTCGCGCCGCCTCATACCCGCGAATAGCGCCGCAGGATTGTCTATCGCGTCTTTGCATTGACTTAACATGTAAATCATTCGCGCGTAACGCTTCATTCGCGTCCAGTGTGAACGCACCTTGAGAGTTTTTCGCACCTGTCTGTTATTGTGGGGACATTTCCACGCCCTTAAACGTGACGCGGCAGAAATCGAAACGTGATTGGTTGCTTTACCTGTCAGTCATATGACCTCTTGGCCATTCCCGTCAATCTGAAGGTCCAGCTAACCTCAAATGAGGTCGTTCAGTGGCACTAGCCAAAATCCGTCGCTATGACTTAACGTGAAAAATTACGTTCATCATAACATCGGTTAATGCAAACGCCATTTCGCAATACATTTATAGTGCAAATCTGTAATGGAAACGCAGTTAGTAGCTATGTTTCCATCCACATATTTTAATGCGTATTTTGGTATATCGCGTTAAAAAACACTGGATGGAAATTAGAGATCGACCGATATATCGGTTTACCGATATTTTTCCCGATATTTAAGTATTTTACCATTATCGGTTATCGGTTTTGTAAAAAAAAAATATCGTTTTTTTTTTTTTTTATTATTATTTTTTTATACATACATAATTATACAGAGTATAACCAGCAGTGAAATGTTGTTCTCTGCATTTGACCCATCCAAGCACACACACACCTGGAGCAGTGTTCACTCAGGAGAAGCTCCAGCACGACCACGCATGTAACTTTATACAAGATTAACTTGTTTGAAACACGCTGAATTTAATTAACATTTACTATAGAACCATTATTTCGCCAATAAACATCTAAATAAATACATCTCTATCGAAATTAATTATTTATTTTCTCCACAAGCGATCGCAGTTTGAGTATAGTTCTGTGTAAATAGATAAACCGCGCTGTCAGCAGTTATTTCATAATCTAGACAAAAACATTTGAATAATTCTGATAAAACATGCCAGTTGAGAAATGCATAAACCATAAACCTAAAGCTGTAGTTTAAAATGAAGTTGATATTTTGTTTGAGTTTTCGGTCTTTTCCTTATAGGTTTTAAATAAGCCTGCAAGCGCCATGCGCGTTTTACTTTGACTTTAATATCAGCAGCAAATTCGGTGTCAAGCAGTGTTTAAAATAAAAAACAGCAAATACTGTGGAACCAAATAAATGAGAAACGAATGTTTTTTTTTTTTAAACATTATCACTTAGATCAGGGGTAATAGATCGTATCCACCTCTCTAGTATTCTGTGTTTCGGAGGAGAAATACGGTTCTCATGGCGCTGTGAATACAGACTGAACGGCGGCTCAAAGCCGCTGTATGAGAACATGATACACAAACTACTGCTCCCGCTGGATAAAAGAAGCCAGCGTCACACTAGTACACACAAGATTGGATGGGCAAGTTTTGTAATCAAGTTAAAGCTGATTACAGTGACATGATCGTGCATTAGGCGCGCGTTATGTCCGTTATAAATGATGCGCAAACGAACCGTGTATGTGCGCTCTCGATCACTCTAACATCATATTTCTGCTTGAATACAGCTCAGTTGAATACAGCGACGTGAATAGTGAATAATAATAAAATACTATTTTATTTATCATTATTAAATTAATGCAACATAAATATACATCACAACAAGCCTTTTTAATTATTTATTTAATGTGTATTTTATCATTACTTTTCACTTGGTAGATCTCGGTGAGTTTTCTTCCAGACTAAGATTAATGTCAGACTCAGAAGTCAAAACGGGCGCTTTTACATTTGGTTTTGAAACTCTTCCACATCGTGTTGTCTGTGTCTCCTCACTCTTCTTGTCTGTGTCGCCTCACTCTTCTTGTCTGTGTCGCCTCACTCTTCTTGTCTGTGTCTCCTCACTCTTCTTGTCTGTGTCTCCTCACTCTTCTTGTCTGTGTCACCTCACTCTTCTTGTCTGTGTCACCTCACTCTTCTTGTCTGTGTCACCTCACTCTTCTTGTCTGTGTCACCTCACTCTTCTTGTCTGTGTCTCCTCACTCTTCTTGTCTGTGTCGCCTCACTCTTCTTGTCTGTGTCACCTCACTCTTCTTGTCTCTTGTCTGTGTCTCCTCACTCTTCTTGTCTGTCTCGCCTCACTCTTCTTGTCTGTGTCTCCTCACTCTTCTTGTCTGTGTCACCTCACTCTTCTTGTCTGTGTCACCTCACTCTTCTTGTCTGTGTCTCCTCACTCTTCTTGTCTGTCTCGCCTCACTCTTCTTGTCTGTGTCTCCTCACTCTTCTTGTCTGTGTCACCTCACTCTTCTTGTCTGTGTCACCTCACTCTTCTTGTCTGTGTCACCTCACTCTTCTTGTCTGTGTCTCCTCACTCTTCTTGTCTGTGTCACCTCACTCTTCTTGTCTGTGTCACCTCACTCTTCTTGTCAGTCATCTCTCTTCACGTGATAAATGAAATCTGATCTGTGATGTAGAGGTCTGCGCGGGACTATTTTAGGTTGTATTCCGCACACACCCGCTCCCGCAATATATTCTGTTTGTTCACATTTCTGCTGAAAGAAAGAGAGATAGGCTAACAAATAAAAGTTTAGTCTGCACAAAAGTGTATTTATTTTATTTTTGTCTTGTCAAGAGTCTTGAATTTATTGACTGATAAATGTCAATAACAGTTTGCTGCCAACACGGAATAAAGTTTCACAGAGAGGAAAAAAGTTATACAAAAATTGTAATCCCTCTTATAATTTGTTTTGTCAGGATATAATTCGTTTATGCTAACATTCAGCCTACAACACAATAGGAAAAAAATGTAGGTTTAGCCTAATAGCTATTTTATTAGTCTTGTAAAAACACTAAATTCATTTAACATCTTGCTATTAACACAGTGAAAATTGCAGCAGAGAATAAATAAATACATTCGACACAGTCTGTCATTTAAAATGATAGGATAAGCATAATACAAAAAAAAAAGGAAAGAGAATTGCACGTGCTTCAAGGACAGCGGAGTAATAAATCTGGTCGGGACAGCCGGCAATGCAGACCTAGACTGCTGTGATGCAAGACTCTCGTTCGTTCGTGCGCTGCATTTAGCAGCCGCGTTCAGTTTTAATTTTAGTGTCCTCTATCTGAACGAATTTATTTTTATTACTATAAAAACAATCTAAAGGACGGTGGGGGACGGTGCCATGGTGAGCAAGTGATGTAACAGTGTTGCGGCTTAACACCAGTATAACCGTCGTCACGTCTATCGCGGCAAGCCTACTTCACTCTGTTATTTATTTACTTTAAAACAGTAAATAAATATCGGTTCTGAATATCGGTTATCGGTTAAATAAACTATAAATAATCGATATCGGTATCGGTTATAAAAAGTCAATATCGGTCGATCACTAATGGAAATGCCATGATGCGTAAAAAACTTGTGCACACAACTAAGTAGGATAAGAAAACATCACATAATCTACAATGGAAAAACTTTTACCGAATCAATTCAGTAATGCGCATAAAAAAGACGCAACTTTTTGCGATGGAACAGCATAAAACTGGACCAACCAACGGACCGGTCTCATTCTGAGATGCTTGAGCAAAGTCTCGTTAAAGTGCTTCGTTATAATTAACTAATAAACTGCGTTCCCAAACGGCAGGCTATGAAAATAAGATAACATGACCGCGTTTTGTCTGCGCTCTGAAGCTCGTGATGTTATTAAATACAACAATTATTATATACAGTGACTACTCCTACTGCAGCACATTAATTTTAATATTAATATTTAGCGCAAGTTAATCGGTAAGTGCCGATTTTGTTCTCTTCAACTCACTTTATTCGTTTATATTCAAATCAGTGCTTATTCGCAATTTATTCCAATTTTGCGCGTACGTTTAATTAGTATCTTTGAATGGAAACATAGCTAGTGATCGCCATTGTTGGGCTCGTTACTCAAAAAAATGAATTTATTTACTCGTTACTAGTTACTTCTTTCAAAAGTAATATTATTACTTATTAATTTCTGGCAACAGTAATTAAGTACAGTACTTTTCCTTTTTTAGTTTTAATTGCATATATTATCCCCAAAAATTATTCTGAACAATATATTTAATCTGCTCCTCATTTGACTAAAATCCAAATTGGATCATTAGTCCGAAGTTATAACGAACACTCGATGGTAATTAATAGTGTCTTAGTGAGGTGTTGTGTTAATCTCATGTGCAGCTTGAAGCTAATTGTAGCTATAATTTCTCTATTACCCATATATGATTATATTTCAATATTTATTTTATCAAAAAAAACATCATAAGGTCGTTAAAAAATGCATTTTCTAAAGATATTTGTAATTATAGTGATACAATGTATATCGGGATAAGGCTAAGCCATGTAATGCCACAACTTACACATCGGTGTTATGATCATATTTTCACTAAATTAATATAATGCAATATTTCCATGCGCTGAATGTAAGCTTTTCCATATTCCAAGCTGCTCTGCTGACTTCATGTGGTTTCATGAGTCGTGAAAATATTAATTGTTAGACTTCAAATCTGTAGGTGATGAGGCATGAACAATAACGAGCTGTTTTATGGATGGTAACTGTGATATTATTACTGAAATCTTATTAGTGATGAGTTATACTACTAGTTACTGCACAAAGTAATACGTGACCCTGGATGACAAAACCAGTCTTAAGGGTCATTTTATTTTAATTGAGATTTATACATAATCTGAGTAAGTAATATTTCCATTGATGTATGGTTTGGACAATATTTGAAAGGGTGCAAAAAAATCTAAATATTGAGAAAATCATCTTTAAAGTTGTTCAAATGAAGTTCTTAGCAATGCATATTACTAATCAATAATTAAGTTTTGCTATATTGACGATAGGAAATATCTTCATGGAACATGATCTTAATATCCTAATGATTTTTGTCATAAAATAAAAATGCATAATTTTGAGTCATACACTGTATTGATGTCTATAGCTACAGATATAGCCGTGCTGCTTATGACTGGGTATTATTGCTGTATCTAGTGACGGCCGCACTGGTGCTCCGTGTGTTTCAGGGGGATACGTGGCTAACAGTCTGGCCATCATGACGGATGCGCTGCACATGCTAACGGACCTCATCGGGATCGTGGTCTCGCTGCTAGCGCTCTGGCTCTCGGCCAAACCGCCCTCCTACAGATTCACCTTCGGCCTCCACCGGCTCGGTAAGCATCTCGTCTGTGACGCGTTCCTACGCACCACGGAGAAGTATCAAACTTCAGTCATTTCCAGATCTGGAAAAGCATGAAAATATGTGCATTTCCAGACTTTAGTTTTCTATAATAGAAAATTAAGACTTGAATTAAAATTCCATTCCTGTGTGGCTCAGTGGTAGAGCATTGCGTCAGCAGCGCAAAAGGTTGTGGGTTCGATTCCCAGGGAACACACATACTGATTAAAAATGTATAACCTGAATGCAATTGTAAGTCGCTTTGGATAAAAGCGTCTGCTAAATGCATAAATGTAAAATAAGTTGATCATACTGTCTTAGTGATTGTCAAACATGCACTTTTTCATTATGAGAAAATACAGGTTATAGGCGTTTTGGGTTTCTTCTCACGATGTTCCTAGCATGTCTTTAAAGGGATCTGTGCAAAAATAACAAATATACAGACTTTGTGTGCGTGCTGGGGTTTCTAGGCCGTCACACAGTATGAGTTAAACTAGACTTAAGGCCTTGAAATAAGACATAATGCCAGTTTTTCCTTATACAGTACCAGTCTTGGCAAAGAGGACAATGCACACAGCATTATCATACCACTAGCCCAACACATGGTTTCTCCACACAGTACCATTAGACCGTGATATTAGAAGAACTACCCTAACCAAAGCCCAATTCTGAGCAAATGCATCTCTAAGAGTGCTGTCAAGCCATTAATCGCATCCAAAATAAAAACATGTGTTTACATATTATTATATTTGTGTGTGCTGTATTATGTATATATAAATACACACACATGCATGCATGTATATTATATTTAAATGTTATGTTTACACATTTTAAATATTTCATATGTAATATCAAGTATATTAATATAAATATATACATGGAAATACTTTAAAAATATATACTGTATGTGTATTTATACACACATTATATAGAAAAATTATAATTTTGGATGCAATTAATTGTTTGACAACACTAATCTCTAATAATTGATGTGCATGCATGCTCTCCATAGTAAGATGGCAGTGACACACAAAGGGAATATGTGTTAGTATATGTAAAACTAGAAATATTAATGTTCTTCAAAGGTGCAGAAAAGTTTCTTGTGTGTGTAAAAGTCAGTTTTTTTTCTAATCAATGAATAAACATAATCAATATTTTCAGATGACCGTACAATATACCAACTGAAAATAATGCTCCTTTAATGTTAAATATGGTTTGAAGATCTACGGAGAGTCTGGAGTCTGGAAAAGTATGATAAATGTGTATAACCCTGGACGTGTCTGTGTGTTCAGAGGTTCTGTCCGCGGGAGTCAGTGTGCTGCTGATCTATATTCTGACGGGGGTGCTGCTGAACGAGGCCGTGCAGAGGACCGTCCAGCAGGACTTTACTATCGACGGAGACGTGATGCTGATCACAGCCGCGGTGGGCGTCGCCGTCAACCTGCTGTGAGTCCCACACACACGCTTACACACGCACACACAGGCTTACACACACACACGCACACACACGCTTACACACACACACTTACACGCACGCACACACACACTTACACGCACGCACACACACGCTTACACACGCACACACACACTTACACACACGCACACACACACACACTTACACACACACACACACGCACACCAACACACGCTTACACACACACACGCACACACACACACACACACACGCACACCAACACACGCTTACACACACACACACGCTTACACACGCACACACAGGCTTACACACACACGCTTACACACGCACACACACACTTACACACGCACACACAGGCTTACACACACACGCTTACACACGCACACACAGGCTTACACACACACACACACACACACACACGCTTACACACACACACACACACACACACGCTTACACACGCACACACACACACACACACAGGCTTACACACACACACACACACACACGCTTACACACACACACACTTACACACACACACACGCGCGCTTACACACACACACGCACACCAACACACGCTTACACACACGCTTACACACACACACACGCACACCAACACACGCTTACACACGCACACCAACACACGCTTACACACACACGCACACACACGCTTACACACGCACACACACGCTTACACACACACACGCACACACACATACACACACACACACACACACGCACGCGCTTACACACACACACACTCCCTCTCTCTCACATGCACACACACGCTTGCACACACACACGCTTACACACGCACACACACGCTTGCACACACACACACACACGCTTACACACGCACACACACGCTTACACACACACGCACACACACACACACACACACACACGCGCGCGCTTACACACACACACACACACACTCCCTCTCTCTCACATGCACACACATGCTTACACACACACACACACACACACACACACATACACACATGCTTACACACACACACACACTCTCTCTTTCTCTCTCTCTCTCTCTCTCACACACACACTCGCGTGCACACGTGCTTAACTCTCACACACACACACACATTTATGTAATTCTGTGTGTTTAAGATGTTCTTTTCTTTATACATGTTATCTACATTTTTAGTATTGCATTATAACAGCATGCATATTTTTGCTTTTTATTTAAAGAAGAGACCACTAGTTACTAGTTACTCCTTTCAAAAGTAATATTATTACTTATTAATTTCTGGCAACAGTAATTAAGTACTTCTCCTTCATGCCCCAGAAAAGTTTTAATTGCATATATTATCCCAAAAAAATATTCTGAACAATATATTTCTGCTCATCATTTGACTAAAATCCAAATTGGATCATTAGTCCGAAGTTATAACGAACACTCGATGGTAATTAATAGTGTCTTAGTGAGGTGTTGTGTTAATCTCTGCAGCTTGAAGCTAACTGTAGCTATAATTTCTCTGTTACCCATATATGATTATATTTCAATATTTATTTTATCAAAAAAACATAAAGTTGTTAATTTTTTTAAGTTTCTAAAAATATTTTTAATTATAGTGATACAATTCGTAATTACAATTACATATGCTACAAATGCATAATCGTTCAAAATCCATTTATGTAATTCTGTGTGTTTAAGATGTGTTATTTTCTTTATACTTGTTATCTACTTTTTAGTATAGATTATAATAGCATGCATATTTTTGCTTTTTTATTTAAAGAGACCAATCGAATGTATATTTCACATTTGAGGCTTATAGGCTGCAATAGAAAAGCAATAAAGTTGTTCCGTTAGTGTTTTCAGCATTATTTTCATCTAAAAATATAGCATGCAGTTGCTTCAAACAATGGTATAAACATAATTGTGATAATCGTAATTAATCATCGCAATTACAGTTTTAAGGGAATAATCGACAGTTATGATTTTTGTCATAATCGTGTAGCACTAATTAATTTTATTCAGGTGAACATCTTCTTTTATTCACTGAAATCCTGTTGTGTTGAGGTCAGTTTGACTGACGTGTTTTTAATTGCTTGTAAATTGCATTTATTTCGTTTCAGAATTGTGTGACTTGTTTTTATCTTGGGTCGTGAATGTGCGTGCAAAGTTTCAAAGCAGGTGTTTTGGAAAGTCATCTGTGACACGTTTACTGTTTAGATGAATCCCTGAAGAACCCAGCAGGACTGGTCTAGGACGGTTCTGAAGTGTCCTGATGGTGGTTTGAAACGCTCTGTGTTCAATATCATCTGCTTATCTGATGCTCTGCTATCGGTTTAATTCATGAGACTTTATGGCTGTGGTTTATAAAGCGCTTTAGTTCGGGATGAAAGTCCACAGGAGCTGCTCATCATTCAGTCGCTGCTGTGTTACGCGTGTGTGTGTGTGTGTGTGTGTAGGATGGGCTTCCTCCTCAACCAGTCCGGTCATCTTCATGTCACAGGCTCTCACGGTCCCCGGTAGGGTCACAGGTCATGGCGTCTCGGTCCGTCGCTTCATCCAGCTCTGGCGTCTGGTCAGAGCGTCTGTGCTCATCGTGTACATCGTCAGGTTTAAGGTACGACCTGTTGAGCACATTCTGTCTGCATCACATGTCTGACCTGAGTTTATGATGATAATAACAGTGCTGTGTGTGTGTGTGTGTGTCGTCCGGAGTATAAGCTGGCCGATCCCATTTGTACGTACCTCTTCTCTATACTGGTGCTGTTCAGCACATTCCAGATCATCAGAGACACCGGCATCATTCTGATGGAAGGTAAGACACCTGTCTGTCTGTCTGTCTCTCTGTCTCTCTGTCTGTCTGTCTCTCTGTCTGTCTGTCTGTCTGTCTGTCTGTCTCTCTGTCTGTCTGTCTGTCTCTGTCCGTCTCTCTCTCTCTGTCCGTCTGTCTGTCTCTCTGTCCGTCTGTCTGTCTCTCTGTCTGTCTGTCTGTCTCTGTCCGTCTCTCTCTCTCTGTCCGTCTGTCTCTCTGTCCGTCTGTCTCTCTCTCTCTCTGTCCGTCTGTCTCTCTCTCTCTCTGTCTGTCTGTCTCTCTCTGTCCGTCCGTCTGTCTCTCTGTCCGTCCGTCTGTTCTCTGTCCGTCTGTCTGTCTCTCTGTCTGTCTCTCTGTCCGTCCTTCTGTCTCTCTGTCCGTCTCGTCTGTCTGTCTCTCTGTCTGTCTCTCTGTCCGTCCTTCTGTCTCTCTGTCCGTCCGTCTGTCTCTGTCCGTCCGTCTGTCTGTCTCTCTGTCTGTCTCTCTGTCCGTCCGTCTGTCTCTCTGTCCGTCTGTCTGTGCTCTCTGTCTGTCTCTCTGTCTGTCTCTCTGTCCGTCTCTCTGTCTGTCTGTCCGTCTGTCTCTCCGTCCGTCTCTCTCTGTCCGTCCGTCTCTCTCTGTCCGTCGGTCTCTCTCTGTCTGTCCGTCTCTCTGTCTCTCTGTCTGTCTCTCTGTCCGTCTGTCTCTCTGTCCGTCTGTCTCTCTGTCCGTCGGTCTCTCTCTGTCTGTCCGTTTCTCTGTCTCTCTGTCTGTCTCTCTGTCCGTCTGTCCGTCTCTCTCTGTCCGTCCGTCTCTCTCTGTCTGTCCGTCTCTCTGTCTCTCTGTCTGTCTCTCTGTCCGTCTGTCCGTCTCTCTGTCCGTCTCTCTGTCCGTCTCTCTGTCCGTCTCTCTGTCCGTCTCTCTGTCTGTCTGTCTCTCTGTCTGTCTGTCTGTCTGTCCGTCCGTCTCTCTGTCCGTCTGTCTCTCTGTCCGTCCGTCTGCCTGTCTCTCTCTCTCTCTCTCCCTCTCCCTCTCCCTCTCCCTCTCTCTCCCTCTCCCTCTCCCTCTCTCTCTGTCTCTCTCTCTCTCTCTCTGAGTGTACTGTCCGTGTGTGTTGAGCGAGTCCAGTACTGAATGAGTGTTTGTGCTGTAGGTGTTCCGCGTCACGTGGACGTGTCTGGAATCAGAGCTGATCTGCTGAAGCTGCAGCATGTGGAGTGTGTGGAGGAGCTGAAGTTCTGGGCGCTGACGGCCGATAAAACCGCAGCCATCGTTCACCTGCAGCTCGGTGAGTCGCTGATCGCAAACAATAACGGCAGAATCACAACTCCAGAGCGAGTCTCTCTGTTTCACCACATCCGGAAAAATCTGTGTTTTTGACTCTAAAACTACTTCCTTACACAAGTATCCAAGCCGCTGTTACTAGTTCATAAACCCATGCTCAACTGTTGAATGATTTATTCTACTTTCTTGATATAAACAGTGTTGGGGGGGTAATGCATTACAAGTAACGGGAGTTGCGTAATCAATTGTAGCACATTACTTGCAAATTTACAGCGAAATATTTGAGTTATCTTTTTAAATTATTTACACCAGTTCCTTTATTTTCCCATTTCTTGACTGACAGCTCTCCAGTCTGTGTTGAGAGTATTTGGGAGTGAGGGGCAGAGGCGTTTCCTAGAGCCCGAGACTTATTCATTTCACTTTTTAACAAAAAAAACAAATGTGACCCTGGAGCACAAAACCAGTCATACGGGTCCATTTTTGAAAATTGAGATTTATGCATCATCTGAAAGCTGAATAAATAATATTTCCATTGATGTATGGTTTGGACAATATTTGAAAGGGTGCAAAAAAATCTAAATATTGAGAAAATCACCTTTAAAGTTGTTCAAATTAAGTCTTAGCAATGCATATTACTAATCAATAATTAAGTTTTGATATATTTACGGTAGGAATATCTTCATGGAACATGATCTTAATATCTAATGATTTTTGGCATAAAATAAAAATGTATAATTTTGACTCATACAATGTATTATTGATTATTTCTACAAATATAGCTGTGCTGCTTATGACTGCGTCTGTGCTGCAGAGACACATATAGTAATGCAAAAGTAGCAATGCATTACTTTCCATAAAAGTAACTAAATAACACAATACGTTTTTTTTACAATGCAATATTGTAATGAATTACTTTTATAAGTAACTCTCTCCAACACTGGATATACGTATAGTTCATGCGCGTAACTGTAGGTTGTATAACACTGTTCCCATCATGATGTTGGACTAATGTTTTGCATCTGCCTCTGCTGTGTGTTTAGTGCCGGGGATTGTGGGTAACTGGGAGGAAGTGCAGTCAAACGCACGGCGGCTGCTGATGACATCACACGGCGTGACACACTGCACAGTGCAGCTGCAGACGCACAGACAGGGGACGCCACAGTCCTGCACACACTGCCTCACACCCAGTGCCTAGACAACGTCTGTCTCTCGCTCGCTGACACACACACTCACACACACACACACACACACACACACACACACAGACACACACACACACAGCACACACACACACACACACACACACACAGACACTCTCTCTCACACGCATACACACACACACACACACACACACACACACGGACACACACACACACGGACACTCTCTCACACACACACACACACAGACAGACACTCTCTCTCTCACACACACACACACGGACACGGACACTCTCTCTCATACACACACACACACACACACACGGACACTCTCTCTCACACACACACACACACACGGACACTCTCTCTCACACACACACACACACACACGGACACTCTCTCTCTCACACACACACACACACACACACGGACACTCTCTCTCACACGCACACACACACACGGACACTCTCTCTCACACACACACACACACACACACACACACACACACGGACACTCTCTCTCACACACACACACACACACATAGGATGAGCGAGAGAGAGAGAGACGAGGACCCAGCAGGGTTCTAACGATTGTCTAGCAGCTTTTTCTATAATGAATATTGAACTCGTTTTGATAAACCTTTAATACTGACGTGCCCCGGACCGCACCGCACCGCACCGGACCGCACCGGACCCGCTTGATTTGCGTTGGTTCTGGGAGCCGTCTGTCACTGAGGAACGTCCACAGATGGAGCGACGCTGTTGTGTTTGTGCGTGAATCTCATGAAATCACGTCCGGGTCGCATTAAAGTGACAACATTAGAAGACAAACAAACATTCGCTTGTGTTGCTTGATCTGAATGAAGCTTGTGTTGTTTTGGGTTTATTATTTACATTTTTCTTGCAACTTAACAGTATTTTAATCACAATTAAGCACATTTTATGCCTATATCCTCAGTGTCAGTGCAAAATAATGTCTTTAAATTGGCTTTGATTCTCGTTACTGTGATAATATTAAAATCAGCATGAATCAAAGGTAATGCAACACGCATATATTTCATATTTCATTTTTCACATGAAAGTGGGAAGGTGCTTAGGTTTGCATAAAATACTAGCAGCGTGCAGAAAGCAGGCTTTATTTGATATATCTTGTGAAATATGACCTGAACGTGTTCCTGAGCGCTTTCATGAGATTCACGGTCTGAGATATGACTGCTCCTCATATCTCACACCTCGTTAGAAAACATGAAATATTGCGTATGTTTGCAGAATTCCTCATTTAGCAACTGACAATCATAGTGTGCCAACATGATCGATTCACAAACTCAGAACTAAACTACATGAAATGTCCTTTTATCTTTTATTAGATTGTTTGTGCCTCGAGATACAGATGAATATGATTATTATTTAATCTGTCATCAGTATTTGGCCGTTATGCCTTTTTATTAGTTTTATGGTTTTGATATTGGAAGTCCTTTGCATCAGAGCGAAGGTTTGTTTCTTTATGTTTGCAGTATTTGTTGTATATGTGTCTGTGTGTCTGAGGAATCAGGAGGATCACTGACTGCAGAAGCGCTTGAAATAAATACATTATAAATGCCTGAATTCAGCTTCCGTCTGTGTTTTGTCTGCGTTCGGGGTTTGTCTGGTTAAACTGCATCAGTCTGCAGCGAAACACATCTGTTTTGGTGACATGAATTTTGGATGAAACTTAGAAATGAGCAAATTACGTGTGTGTTTGTCTCTCTGTGTGTGTGTGTATGTGTGTCCTGTTTGTCTGTCTGTGTGTGTGTGTGTGTCCTGTTTGTTTGTGTGTGTGTGTGTGTGTTTGTTTGTGTGTGTGTGTGTGTCCTGTTGTGTGTGTGTGTGTCCTGTTTGTCTGTTGTGTGTGTGTGTGTGTGTTGTCCTGTTGTGTGTGTGTGTGTGTGTGTCCTGTTTGTCTGTGTGTGTGTGTGTGTGTCCTGTTTGTCTGTGTGTGTGTGTGTGTGTGTGTGTGTGTGTGTCTGTCTGTTTGTGTGTGTGTGTGTGTGTGTGTGTGTCCTGTTTGTGTGTCTGTGTGTGTGTGTCCTGTTTGTGTGTGTGTGTGTCTTGTTTGTGTTTGTGTGTGTGTGTGTCTTGTTTGTGTGTGTGTGTGTGTGTGTGTGTGTCCTGTTTGTCTGTGTGTGTGTGTGTGTGTGTGTGTGTGTGTGTGTGTGTGTGTGTGTCCTGTTGTGTGTGTCTGTGTGTGTGTGTCCTGTTTGTCTGTGTGTGTGTGTGTGTGTGTGTCCTGTTTGTGTGTCTGTGTGTGTGTGTCTCTGTGTGTGTGTGTGTCTGTCTTGTTGTGTGTTGTGTGTGTGTGTGTCCTGTTTTCTGTTGTGTGTGTGTGTGTGTGTGTGTGTGTGTGTCCTGTTTGTCTGTGTGTGTGTGTGTGTGTGTGTCCTGTTTGTCTCTGTCTCTCTGTGTGTGTGTGTGTGTGTGAGTGAGAGATGATGTTTTCATGGGTTGTATTGTGATCTGATGACATCACAGTGAGGTGTGCTGCGGTCTCTTAGCTACAGACGTGTGAATGCTGCTGTTGCTAGGTGATGATTTGTATGGACAGGGACTTTTAAACAGTTTGAGTTCAGTGTGTTTCACTCAAGGACACAAAGAAGATGCTGGATGAGATTTTAACCCCCCCGCTGGTATGAGAATCAGGACGTGTTCAGGAGGTGAAAGTTAAAAGAATCGGTCATTCAAAATGAAAGCGTGTTCATCCTCAGTTCATCTGAGATCAGGATGAGTGTTTCTTCATCAGGTTTGTAGAAATGTGTCTCAGCAATGGATGCTCTGCAGTGAATGGGTGCCGTCAGAATGAGTCTAATAAAAACATTACTTTAATCCACAGTCCATCAGTTATCATCTGGAGAATGATAAAACCTGAAACAAATCCAGCTTTAAGATGTTTATAACTCAAATAATCCATAATAACTCTTCCTCAGTGAAAAGTGCATCTGCTGTCGTCTCTCGCATCAAAATCCAGACACACATTAGTTTAGAGCTGTTTTGATCTGGACAGATTTCTCTCCTGATTCAGACCAGAACACTTTCACTGAGGAAGAGTTATTATGGACTCATATTTTAGTTAAAGCGTCTTAATGTTGGAATGGAAATAATCAAAAAATCTACCAAAAACATTCATGTGAACTTGATATATTTAAAACTAGAAAAAATAGTATTTGTCAAAAAAGGATCCATCCAATA
>CM049824.1:842500-875000 GCA_027422435.1 Schizopygopsis pylzovi | reverse complement strand
ACATAATAAATATACACATACACACATAGGCCTATATATCATGTAAACAGCGACTTTTATTTTGCATGCAATTAATCATTTGACAGCACTAATTATTTCTTTATTTCAGAGCATTTGGTCCATATCACAATAAAGTATCCATATTCTCAAATACTTTAGAGATGATATTTGCTAAGGCAATTGGCCTATAATTATTTTTTACCAGTTTTATCTTTAATTACTGGCACTAATAAAACTGTCAACATATCAGCATAGATATATATAATTAAACAATGCCTTGTCAGAGTTGATAGAAGAGGTTTAAGAGGTTTTTGTTCGTCACTAAACGCAGGTTATAAAGTTTATTGGAGCACTCATTTTGTTGTCATTTGTACATCTCATGTCATAAAAAATATTTTCTGAGTATTTCAAGTAAAAACTATTGTTCCGGTGTTGTGCCGAAATCGGGATCCCCTCGCGTGCACGCGCATGACGTCATACGGCCGCAACGCGTCACTGTCGGCTCAGTCCCTATTTAAAAAAAACAACTCACTACTTACGAAAATATATTTTAAATAATAGTAAAGAATTTGGGGGTCTTGAAGTGCTGAATTTTACAGACCTCAATGAGGTATTTAAAATAAACTGGATAATCGAGTACATTAAAAATAAAGATACTGTGTGGCATATATTCCCCAATTTGGGTGGTATTAATTTTCTTTTAAAATGTAATTTTTCAGTTGATAAAATCCCAATTAAATTGGCGAGTTTTCATAAGCATGCAGGCACTGTCTATAAGCACAATTTCACACCACATCGGTATTTTCTGTGGAATAATAGAGAAATAAATCTATCTTTAATCAGTCATGGAATATTTACCGTTAGTCAGTTGCTTAATGAACATGGTTTGCGTTTGTCATATTCAGAATTTCTTAAAAAATTAAATTCCTGTGAAACCAAAAGACTATGCTGTTATTTTTGATGCAATTTCAAGTAAAGTTGTTTCTTTATTACGTAATTCTGCACATTATATAAATGCTGACCAACAGCCATTAATTGTGATATACTGTTTATTGTTGATATTAATATTGTTAAAGATAAATGCAGTAATAGATATATTAGAATAATTTTGTGCCGTGCTCAACGGTCTTTTGGTCATCTAAAAAACATTGAGTGGAAGAAAGTATGATCAATAACAAATACGTTTTTCATCAGTAATAAAGTAAAAGAGGTATATTTTAAAATATTACACAGAATTTACCCTGTTAAAGAATTATTTGAAAGATTCAAACTGGATATTTCTGTGATTTGTGTGGTGTTGTTAAAGAATCTGTAACTCATCTTTTCTTTCAATGTTTATACTCGAGATTATTTTGGGTAGATGTCTCTTACTTCATTTCGAGGATGTTTGGAACATTAATACATATAGGAATGTATGATGTCATATTTTTTTTGTACAAGATACCATTGATTCTAGAAGTACATTTTTTTTCTCACAGCTAAACATTTAACTTGGAAAGTATCATATTCTTGTAAAGAAATGGGCAAAAGCTCAGCCAAAATGTGAACATTTTCTTAAAGAAATTAAACAATATGATATTACTCTGCACAATATTAGTTTTTCGAGGGTATCAGTTATTTTCTTGATTTATTCTCTTTAATGTATTTGCCCCGATTTTCATTATATTTATATTATTTTGTCGTTATTATTTCGTTATAAGGAGGTAAAAATGGCTCTTATAAACCTTGATTTACATTCCATCACATCATGTTGACAGTTAGAGTTTTGGGCGGGTTTTTGTGAGCTTTGGGGCGGGAAACTGGACGGAGATTTCGCGGTTAAATCCTGAGGAGCGTTCGGCGAGCACCGAGGAATACTTCTGCTTCAAAAAGGTAAATTATTTGAATGTATTTAATGTTCAATCTGGTGTTGTTTGATGTTTTAAATGCCACGAAGAGTATAGTTTTTAGATCTATTATTAGATTTGCGATGATAATGTCAGAAAAACCATTCGGTCCCGGATGTATTGAGTGTTGATTAGTAACGTTAGGCCTTGTTAGGCGCTGTCTCTTTAGATTTTTTAGATCATTTTTATTAAAAGCTGATGAGCTGTATCTAGTGCACGATATATCGCATTTGAGTTTTAATGCGTATCTTGTCAGATCGCATGCGATATATCGTGCAGCCCTAATTTATACATATCTTCAGGCTAATGCTGTTGAAATGGAGGTCAAGAGGACTATGAAGAGGTGTCTCCACACTATCACATTTCTATAATTCAACTCCCTTAAAGCAGTGGTTCTCAAAATGTTTACACCAGCCTTGGATGCAGGGCTGCCAACTTCTTTCGATGGAGAAAGTACGTTAGCTAAAGCCAGTTTGAAAAGTCGCTAGATACGCATAATTAGCATATGCATGACGTCATCGCGTCGCATCGCCGTTTACATGTGTTTGTCTCTCTGTGCTCGAACTGTATTTCGATGAAGCCAAATTTTCAATAAAACTGTTTTCCTTTATATATGTTTCTGTTGTCAGTCAACGGGATGAATATGAAACAGCGACTGAAACACAAGCCCTTTAACCAGCTCTCCCTTCCAAGAAGTTAGTCTGCACAAAAATACTAATTTATAATTGTATTGAGCCGTCGTCTGATTAAATCAAATAATACACACAAGATAAGACAAGACCAAGTCAATTCCTGTACTGTGTCTTCGGCTATATTTGCATGTCAAATCTGAGAAGCAACATAAAATAGGTTTTAACTGAACGTTAAATCAAGATTTAAAGTTTAAACAAACTTTTCACGGTTCTGTTTAACTTACAAACCAAATTACACTCGCTATCTTTCGATTTTATTTCCTCATTACTGGTAACCATTTTCTAATATTAATTCTGAGACCCAGAAATTATATATATTAGTCATCTAACGTTATATGTGATAGTATTTTAGCACTTACCTCTATTTAGACTAGCGGTCAATTTCTGTGACATTACATTGTTTAAAATCGTAAACTGAATAGTGGCTTATGCACTGAATATTATTTCAACACTATACTAATGCAGAGTCACTTTATAAAGTTATGTATTACAATAAGCAATTTTTAGTGCAATTTCAGTATTATTAAAGTACTGTTGAATACATTTCCAATTAGGTCCAGATTTTCAGTTCCAGTTTTTGTACACAGCGCACATTTCTCCTCGGTAGTTTTTTAGATAACATGGCTTTACAAACCCTTAGAAAATCCCAAGTCAACAGTGGAACGGAAAATACTAATTTTGGACCAAGAATGAGGTTTAGAATGTTTTATCCCATTGCATATCTTTTAATATTTACACAACTTATATTTTTGTCCTCCACTTTTTACTTGCAGAATGAAGTATGTGAAACAAGACATTGGTACACAAATAACTTTTATGTTTTATTGTATGTATTTTTAATAGAGGCTTGAGTGAAAGTGTTGCTGAAGCTGTTCGGGATTCAGTGATGGACTCAAACTCTGAAGCGCCTTGAGAAAATACTTCTGCTTCACGCTGGAAACCTCGAATCCATCCTCACGCAGAGCCAGAAGAGCCGCCTGAGACACACAGAAAGAAGAGTCCAGCGTTACAGAACACAAGGTAATGACGCAATGCCGTAAGTGTGTGCTTTACCTCTTTGCACAGGTTTGCTAGATCAGCTCCAGAGAAGAGCTCAGATTGAGCGGCTAGATCCTGCAGACACACGTCCGGATGCAGCGGGACGCTTTTAGTGCAGACGCGGAGCACGGCTAGACGAGCCTGTATATCAGAACGTATGAACAAACATCTGCTGCACTCAAGCACACGATATCATTTAAAGGGATAGTTCACCCAAAAATTATAATTCTGTCATTAATTACTCCGCCTCGTGTCGTTCCAAACCCCTAAGACCTTTGTTCATCTTCAGAACACAAATTAAGATATTTAATTCTGAGAGCCCTCCACAGACAGCAAGGATCCTCACACCATCAATGTCCAGAAACATAGTAAGGACATCGTTTAGGGATTAACGATATTGGACTTTTGCCGATATTTTTTGGCCGATACCGATATATTTCCTTTTTGTTTGGAAACAACACCAAGTCTCTCCTGTGCAGAAATTATTATAAGCAGAATATTTTTAATTTTGGTTAGTTTTTAACAAGAACTTACCCCCCCCGCCCCAGAGAAAGATGCAGTGTTAACCCTAACATTTTATTTTATTTATAAGATTTAACATTTGTAGATTGTCTAAAGCAAAATAGTTGTACAAATTCTGAAAATCTTTTAGAGCTTATCGTTTGTTTACAAAAATTAAACATATTACACATTAATGAACAAATCAAGTGTTTTTTTCATGCAAGCTATAGCTTCTGATCTTTAAATCAAAACAAACTCATTATTTTATGACATTGTAATGAAGTTAGTAGGTACGGGAAGAAGGAGGCGGGAACCGGCGAACATTTAAAACACATTTAATCAAATAAACAAACATAACAGAAAAGCGGCAGCCCCTCACGGACGACTGCCGCAAACAAAACACAAACTAAAATCCAGGCCTGGTCCTCTCTCGTCTTCCACTGTTGTCACTCCTCCTTTTATTCCTTCCGGAGCTCCTCCGTGGGACTCGAGACCGGTGAGTGGCGCAGGTGTCGTTCATTATCATTCACTCCACCGGCCTCGCTCCGTTCCCACGGCTCTCGGCCCCGCCCCACTCGTCACATACCCCCATCGCCCCTCGCAGGCCGGGGGGTACCCACGAGACTGCGCTCTACTCCCCCCCTCCCCCCTCTCCTGGGGGGAGCCCGTCAGGGCGGCCGCGGCGTACCTGGGGGTAAGGACAGACGAGGCGAGAGAAAGGAGACGGAAGGATGAGGAGTGACAGAGAAGAGAGAGGGGAGAGAGGAAAAAAAAAAAATCTCGGTCCGGTTCCCGGACACACTGCCGCTCGGTCCTCAACCAACTGAGCGGCTCACTCGCGGTGCCATGCGATGGTACTGGACCTCTTTGGTGGACGGCCCGATGCCCCTCCGCCTCCTGGCGGCCGGCGATGGCTCCTCCTGTCGAGGGCAGCCGGCAGCGAGTCCCCCGTTCCCTGCTCCTCCACCAACCTGGCGGATGGCAGCAGGCTCCGGCCCACTGGCGAACGGCGCCGACTCCTCCGCTCCCTCTTGGATGGCAGCCACCCCTCCTCGTCCCAGGAGCACGGCAGCGAGTCTTCCGTCCCACCTGTTCTTCTTTTGCTCCAGCACCACCGCTCCGGGCAGCCACTGGCGGTCTCCGCCACTTCCTGCTGCCCGATCTCCTCAGCACCGCGATCCCACTCAGCAGCGAGGGCTCTCTGACAGCGTGTCCCTCCTTCATCCCGGGTATCGGCACCAATGTAATGAAGTTAGTAGGTACGGGAAGAAGGAGGCGGGAACCGGCGAACATTTAAAACACATTTAATCAAATAAACAAACATAACAGAAAAGCGGCAGCCCCTCACGGACGACTGCCGCAAACAAAACACAAACTAAAATCCAGGCCTGGTCCTCTCTCGTCTTCCACTGTTGTCACTCCTCCTTTTATTCCTTCCGGAGCTCCTCCGTGGGACTCGAGACCGGTGAGTGGCGCAGGTGTCGTTCATTATCATTCACTCCACCGGCCTCGCTCCGTTCCCACGGCTCTCGGCCCCGCCCCACTCGTCACAGACATCAATTACTGCTTTATTTAATCAGAAACACAGTCTAAATGTTACGCGTGTAGGCTATTTTACTTTTAATTGAATTAGCAGGCCAACAGCGCCCCCTACTGATTAAATCTCCTCACCGAGCGGGCGTTAGGACGCTGCACGTGCGATTACTGTTGACTCCATCACACACCGAACGCATTCTGTACGTGCTTTCACAGATTAAATACAGCGAATATAATCGTCGTTCACACAAAACTGTGCTTCGAGAACGAGTCACGCTGTTGATATTATCGCTAGCACACCCTGAGCACATGTGAGTTAATGCATTCCTCTTATCGGCAAAACATATCGGCATAAGTTTTCATATCGAGCTGATGCCGATATTTACATTTAAAGCATTATCGGCCGATTCCGATAATATCGTGCATCCCTAACATCATTAAAATAATCCATGTGGCATCCGTGGTTTAACCCTAATTTTTATGAAGCTTTTTAGAATACTTCTTGTGTGCAAAGAAAACAAAAATAACGACTTTATTCAACAATTCGTCTCCTCCGCGTCACCCTATAGCACCATTTTGGAGAGTATCACATACGCAAACAACGTATGCTGTTCTGTGTCTGCAGCAGTCAGCACTTTGATCTGAACGTAAACAACGGATCCACGCTGCATACGTATGTGATACTCGGAGGTTGCTTTAGACTTTCACGTTGTCTGTCATTTTGAATGAAGTGAAGCGTTCAGAACCAGTGAAGCTTTAAACCCAATTGAATCGGGAAACGGTTCAATACTCGAAGCTTGTTAAACGGTTCACGATGTGGTCATAAAAATGAACAACACCTTCCAAAGTGCTGTGATTCATTACAGCTGCTGGTAGCACATCTGGTTCTACTGATTCTGGTTTTAATTTATTGTATAAAAATAATGGCTGTTGTAAAAGTCATTAATTTGTGTCGGTGCCACTAAAATAACTCATAAATCAAACATAAACTCATGAATTAAATCTGTGATCTGTCAATGTTAACTCTGCCTCAGACTGTTATTTCATAGGCAAAGTTCATTTGACCTTAATATATACATTAGGATAAGATGAAAACAATGCTAATGTAATGTAATGTAAAGGAAGCTGTGCTGAGGTTCGCTTCGTTTGAAGCAGATACTGAAACAGTCACGTGGTGAGGTGAATGAAGCTTCGGACGTCATAAATCACGTGCTTTTGGCAAAACCAATCAAGCTCTGATACATGTGAGATGTTTCGTTTGTTTGATACAAGCGTCGAAGTCACATCACTACACAATGCCATTTAAAGTCAAATCAAAACTGAACCTGTTTCTTTGCATGCATGCACATTAGTGAGCTTACTGTGAACTATTCATCCATACATTCATTTTTTAATGCATGCACTGCAGTTAAGCTAATTAATCTGCCTCTTCTATCCAGCATGCAACACCCACTTTTCACTAAATTATCAGATGAAACGAAGTCCTTGCCCTAAATTTGTATTCACTCACAAATAAATCACAACACAGTCGCAACGTCTGTTGCATGCCGACTTTAAATCAGCGAAACAGGCTTATTTTTTGTGTAAGATGGAGTGTGTGGGGTTTGGAAGGAGACGATTAGATCTCATCTGATGTTAGGCCCGTCTGCTCACCTCACGGTCTGGAGGTGGAACGTATATGATCTGGTCGAGTCGGCCGGGTCGGAGCAGAGCACTGTCCAGAACCTCCGGTCTATTAGTGGCAGCCACGATCAAAACATCCTTATTACACACCTCCTGGAGCTCCATCTGAAATATAAGTCCCACACAGATACAGCGGTGATAGCACATTAAACACAACTCTAGCATTACACATGAATCTCACAAAGAACATGTTCAGGCCTTAATCCACCATCAGATTAACGAGTTCATATGCTTAAGTCTTGAAAGTTTCTTCTAAAATGAGCATTTTTATCCGGCTCCTATGTGTAGGTTTAGTAGCTTTACTTTAATGGCAATGAATATGTTCTTTTGTAACATTATACATGTCTTTATATCATCACTTTTGATTAATTTAACACATCGTAGCTAAATAAAATTATTAATTTCTGTAAATTTACATTACAATTACATTTAGCAGACGCTTTCATCCAAAGTGACTTACAAATAAGGACAATAGAAGCAATCAAAATCAACAAAAGAGTAATGATATACAAGTGCAATGACAAGTCTGTTAGCACAACGCAGTACACGTACATAGCATTGTTTTTTTTATATATATACACAATACACATCCATATATATCTATATATGGGTCAATGACGTGACGCCTACATTTACTGTCCGATTGCATTTTTTCAGTTAAAAAGTTTTAAATGCATAATAAGATGCTATAAATATGAAATACCTCTCCCATGTATGTACTCACTTTAACGTTTACAAAAACATTAGTTACGTGTCATTTTTCTGTTATTCAAAACGTCAAAATGTCATGTGGTGTGACCGTCCAGTCATAGCTGTTGTTTTTTAAATCACCCTAAATTTGCCATATTCGGGATGATTTCCAAAGTGTTTTGTAATCCTGTATAAAATTGCAAAGCATTTGTATTTATATTTCCATCATTAATATGCAAACAAACCTTGTTCGATGATTTCCATTTTATGAAATATCACGTGGTGCGACCATCAATAAACTACCATTTTGGGACTTTTATTTTGAAATCCATTCAAATATAGATCTTTGCATCATATACGTATTTGTCAAGGACCCATAGAAGCATCAAGCAGGCTTGTAACTCTTTCAGATTTGGAAAAAAATATATAATTTGATTATAAATATAATGATTTAAATACACTGACTGTTGTGAACGTGTCTCTGACCTGCTGTATTCTGGTCTCCTCCGGCTCTACATCTTCTAACTGAGCGATCCTTCTCCCGGTGCTGCGTCTCTCCACAGTCCGGATCCCCACCCCGTCCAGCTCGGTCAGCAGAACCGACAGAACCTGCGACTGAACGCTGCGAGAGGAACCGTCGGCTCGAGAGCCCACCATACTGTCGATCTCATCCAGGAACACGATGGAGGGAGAACACGCTCGCGCTTGAGCGAACAACTGATGGAGAGACAGAGAGATGGAGCGGAGTTGTCTGAAGGCTTTTAATAGTCCTTGTATGAACATGATGATCATGTCACACTGTGGGATTGTCATTAATGTCAGACAGTCGAGACGCGACTGCTAGAGCTGGGAGAATACATCGATGTATCGTGAACCAGAACTGATGCTGAGATTGTCCGAATGCGCGCCGATTCTTTCTGAGTTTAGTTATGAACAGCAGATGGCGCTGCATGCTTCAGAAACAAATCCTTACACACTCGAACCTAAAATAACTCTCAAGCTTAAAATTGTTATGAGTGTTTTTGGACATCTATGTAAAATATTTTAATTGACACACAAGGGTTAAATGCCTTAATTTTAACAAATAATTTTTTGCACCAAATTAACTGAATCCGAGGAGGTCCGTTCGGGTGAAGTGCGTGACGTCAGACCTGCGCCAGTGTTTTCTCCGAGTCTCCCACGTAAGGAGAGAAGAGCTCGGCGCCGCTGATGGAGAAGAAGGTGCAGTGTGATGAAGATGCTGCTGCTTTCACCAGCGAGGTCTTGGCGCAGCCGGGGGGGCCGTACAGAAGCACTCCTCTGGGCCGAGAAACACCCAACCGCACGAACGCCTCGGGAAACCTCATGGGCCACTCGATACTCTGAACACAAACATCAGACAGTAAGCGCTTCGTCATTAAACACAAGCATTAATCGCCTTGAACTAAGGTTGCAGCATGGCTTGACATTAACTTTTTTGCTCAGCAGCGACTCTGGCTAGCGGTTTTCCAAATTTACAAACCACAATCTTGTTGGGAAATTACGCTTTATATGACTTAAAATGATAGTTCACCCAGAAAGGAAAATATAAAGTTTATATCTGCAAGATCATGTAGGTGACTGTTTCTTCAGTAGAACACAAATTAAGATTTTCAGTCTGTCAGTCATTTAATGCAAGTCAATGGGCTCCACGGCTTTGAGAGACAAAAAAACATACACAGATAAAACCAAATTAAACCCTGCGGCTCGTGACGATACATTGAGGTCTAAAGACACGAAACGATCCATCTGTGCCAGAAACTGAACAGTGTTTATATTGTTTTTTCCTCTGATCCGGCACCATGTTTAACTGTCCTGAGTGCGTTCACAACAGCTGGCGTGTGACGCGTCTTCTCTTGCTTTACGGCGGATCGCAGACTTATAAGTGCATTATCTCTACAATCTCAAATAGGAGTGTACGTCTCAATGTATCGTCACGAGCCGCAGGGTTTAATTTGGTTTTGTCTGTGTATGTTTTTTTGTCTCTCAAAGCCGTGGAGCCCATTGACTGCCATTATATGACCGACAGACTGCAAAAAATCTTCATTTTTTCTGCTGAAGAAACAAAGTCTGTATAATTGTGCATGAGACAAAAACTAAAAATTATACACATTTTTTTTTACAGTGTAAAATATATGTTTTATTACATATTATGGTAAAATGCTCAAATATCGGGAAACCGATATATCGGTCGATTTCTACCCTGCAGGGGGTAAGCAAGATATAAACATTACATTTTAATTTCCGGGTGAACTATCCCTTTAAGTTACTGCATACTTAAATTGATTTCCAGGTCATTTTTTCCTATTTGGAGGGCATTTTTCACTAACCATATTAAATGTATGCATCATGTTTCATATCAAATTCCTTCATTTATGAATAATTTAACTTAATGTGATAATACACTATAGGGCTGTTATCAATCAAATTAAATCTTTCCACTGCAGAAGAAACCGAAACAGCTGACGTGGCATTTAGATGCATTTACATTTAATGAAGCATGAATGCATTTGAAGCAGATGTAAAAGCTTGTAAGTGCCGTTTTACATTTTCTTAAGTGAGTGATTTTATCACGCTCCTATATTTATGTTCAGTTCGTTCACCTTAGAGCTGCACGATTCTGGATAAGTTGAGAATCACCTTTTTTTTGGCCTCAAATGGAAATCACGATTTTGACCTTTTTTTAATAGACACAGGAGAATCGTTGTCATTGAGAAATTGGATCGCATGGGTGATATAATCGAGATCGTGATCTTTTAACGATTAATCGTGCAGCTCTAATCCAGGATCAACAAAAGATGTTGCTCCAGGAATATGTCTCTGCAAAATCCCGGCGGGAAGCCCTGGTTGGCAATATCTGCAAAACCTGTTTCAGTTTGAGTTTGACGTGGTCTAGTCCTCCGATCTGCTCCCAGCTGATGGGTTTGAAGTCGGTCGCTCCTATACTGCTCCTCAAACACGACGGCTGCACGATCCGCAGAGCATGCATGAAGTGCTGCATCGACACCGGGTCTCTCGCTCCCCTGAACAACAACAACAACAACAACAATAACATCAACAACAACAACAACAATAACATCAACAACAACATCAACACCGGCTCTCTCGCTTCCCCCTGAACAACAACAACATCAACACCGACTCTCTCGCTTCCCCCTGAACAACAACAACAACAATAACATCAACAACAACATCAACACCGACTCTCTCGCTCCCCCCTGAACAACAACAACAACAACATCAACACCGACTCTCTCGCTCCCCCCTGAACAACAACAACATCGACACCGGCTCTCTCGCTTCCCCCTGAACAACAACAACAACAACAATAACATCAACAACAACAATAACATCAACAACAACATCAACACCGACTCTCTCGCTTCCCCCTGAACAACAACAACAACAATAACATCAACAACAACATCAACACCGACTCTCTCGCTTCCCCCTGAACAACAACAACAACATCAACAACATTAACACCGGCTCTCTCGCTCCCCCCTGAACAACAACAACAACAACAACAACAATAACATCAACAATAACATCAACACCGACTCTCTCGCTCCCCCCTGAACAACAACAACAACAACAACAATAACATCAACAACAACAACATCAACACCGACTCTCTCGCTCCCCCCTGAACAACAACAACAACAATAACATCAACAACACATCGGCTCTCTCGCTTCCCCCTGAACAACAACAACAACAATAACAACAACAACAACAACATCGACACGGCTCTCTCGCTCCCCCCTGAACAACAACAACAACAATAACAACATCAACACCGGCTCTCTCGCTTCCCCCTGAACAACAACAACAACAACAATAACATCAACAACAACATCAACACCGGCTCTCTCGCTCCCCCCTGAACAACAACAACAACAACAACATCAACACCGGCTCTCTCGCTTCCCCCTGAACAACAACAACAACATCAACAACGTCAACAACAACATCAACACCGGCTCTCTCGCTTCCCCCTGAACAACAACAACAACAACAACAACAACGTCAACAACAAGAGGCTTCTGCTGTGAGAACAGAAGCTCCGTGACCGTACCTGCGACTGTCGCATGGCCTGCAGCGCCGCTTCTCTACTGAGCGCGCTCAGATCCGCTCCGACGTAGCCACAGGTGGCTTCAGCGACAGCGTTCAGATCCACTTCAGAGGAGAGCGGCATGTCTCGACACACATGCTTCAGAATACTGCGTCTCTGCAGCAGCGAGGGCACGCCGACGATCACCTGCAGACACACCGGAGCCATAAAACACCTGCATTCAGATACAGATGCCTTCGAACCGAGACCTTTCGGTTTCAGACAGGAGCATTTCTTCTAGCAGTCATGTAAGTGTCCCTCATAAGCAGCACGGCTATATTTGTAGCAATAGCCAACAATACATTGTATGGGTCAAAATTATACATTTTTATTTTATGACAAAGATCATGAAGATATTCCTACTGTAAATATATCAAAACTTAATTATTGATTAGTAATATGCATTGCTAAGAACTTCATTTGAACAACTTTAAAGATGATTTTCTCAATATTTAGATATTTTTGCACCCTTTCAAATATTGTCCAAACCATACATCAATGGAAATATTATGTATTAAAACTTAATTTCAGACCCTTATGACTGGTTTTGTGGTCCAGGGTCACGTTTTGATAATTGTTTCTCACACATTTTTTACTACCACCCATTATTTTTAATTATGCAGATGACAGAGCTATTTTTGCGCTGGTCAAAAACAGTGATAATAATTTTTTTTGGACTATTAATTCACCATTTTAGCACAATTTTCTACACCTCAACATTTCATCAAAGACTAAAGAGCTGTTTTTTAGCTTCTCCGAAACTCATATCCATCCCAGTATTGACATTAACGGAGAGACGGTTGAAAGCGGAGCATTTTAGAGACCTTGGCATTACTTTAGATGATCATCTCAATTTTAATTAGCATATTTTGGTATCTTTTTAAGTTTGCTCAACATTTTATTTTGACTTTTTTTACAGTACTGTAAAAAAAATCGAAAGTCGAGAGAACTTAAACGTTTAAGGCAATCCAAGCTTCAGTAGATTTTAAGTTTTCTCAACTTGTTTTAAGTTTATACAAAATTATGTGGAAAAAACTGAAGCTGGTTGCCTTAAACTTTTAAGTTTGCAAAATGTTTTTATTTTTTACAGTGTAGCTTAAAACAAGTCTGCATTGTTTCTTATTTATTTAAATTTTTTACTTGCTTTAACAGCATCATTTTAGTTTTTAGATTTGTAATGTAACACTATTAAGATGAAATGTGATTTTGACCCTTTTTGCACATTATATATATATATATATATATAGGCTTACATTGTTACATTCACTTTATTCGTTTTCATAGCCTTTAATATAATTTGTTTCATTGGACAACATTGAGAGGAATGTAAAATATATTTGTGACCCTGGAGCACAAACCCAGTCATACGGGTCAGTTTTGTGAAATTGAGATGTATGCATCATCTGAAAGCTGAATAAATAATATTTCCATTGATGTATGGTTTGTTATGATCGGACAATATTTGAAAGGGTGCAAAAAAATCTAAATATTGAGAAAATCATCTTTAAAGTTGTTCAAATTAAGTTCTTAGCAATGCATATTAATAATCAATAATTAAGTTTTGATATATTTACTGTACTAAATATCTTCATGGAACATGATCTTAATATCTAATGATTTTTGGCATAAAATAAAAATGTATAATTTTGACCCATACAATGTATTGTTGTCTATTGCTACAAATATAGCTGTGCTGCTTATGACTGCGTTTGTGCTCCAGACACATATATTAAATACAGATTTTTTTTTTTAATACAGATACAAAAACACCGAGATATGTCGTAAATCGGCCAAAAAATACCAAGATATACATTATTTCTGCCCAGAATTACCTCTCTGTCGAACCTCCCGGGTCTCCTGAGCGCTGGGTCCAGAGCGTCCGGTTGGTTCGTGGCTCCGATGATGACGAAGCCCTCGTGGTTTCCGATGCCGTCCATCAGCGTCAGCAGCTGCGCGACGAGCCGGTTCTCCGGCGCTCCGCTGCTCTCCGTCCGCCTCGGGCACAGCGTATCGATCTCATCGATCAGCAGAACACACGGACCGTCCTCCGCCGCCTCCCGCGCCTGATCAAACACGCGCCGCAGGTTCTCCTCGCTCTCTCCGGGTCGAGACCCTGTGACGTCCGGGCCGTTGACGGTCACTAGTGTGGCCCCGATGTCTCTCGCCATGCAGCGCACCAGCAGGGTCTTCCCCACGCCGGGCGGCCCGATCAGAAGGAGTCCTCTTGGGCACGACAGTCCAAGCTGACGCAGAGTTTCTGGGTAACGCAGAGGAAACGTGATCATATCTTTCAGCGAGGCGTAAACCTCCTCAAGGCCACCCAGAGAAGACACCGACGCCTCCGGACGCCTCTCCAAGTGTCTAACAGTCTGAGCAAGGATGACCTCCACATGGGTTCTTGCTGTAACCAAACCAGCTCTCTGCGAACCCGAGTTGACCGTCTCAACCAGCACACACCTGATCTCCGTCTCCGCACCGGACAGGTCCACTAAATGACCCTGGTGCACATAGAGACCCTCGAGCAGCTTGTGAACGCTGGGCCCGGAAACCTTCCGCTTGTGTTCCAGACGCTGCACAAACACCTTGACGCTCACGCTGGAGAGTCTGGGGCAGGTCAGGGGTGTGATGTGTTTAACCCGGAGTCCGGCGAGCGTCTGTGCGCTGAGGTCCGGAGTCACACACTGGGAGCTGATCTGAAGGAATCCCTTCGCGAGGTCATGCCGAGGCCATGCGGTGCACAGACACGCTCCGCGCTGAACCCGGATCAGAACCGGAGCGCCCAGCCTCAGGCCTAACCCGGACATCAGAGCCGGACCCATCCGACAGCGCTGCGTGTTTACATCCACCGCGTCCTGCGGGAGAACCTTCAGAACCTCCATGAACCTCGTCTCAGAAACCTGCAGATAAACAACAGCTCAGTTTGAGAGGAGCGGAAACCAATATATTTCCAGCACATTTTAACAATGATAAGAAATGTTCATACGGTTACATCTCTGCATTAAACGCACAATAAGAACAAAATTCAGCATTTGCTCATTAAATGAGAAAACAATTACAAAACCCAATCCTCAATAACTCATATTACACTGTAAACACCCAAAACAATATCAACAGTTTTATGTGTTGTTTGCATAAATTATGCATACTTAAGTTCCCATATGACAGCCAGTCATTGTTGAATGTAACAGCTGGACATGGCTCAATCAAAAATTTAAATATGTAATTATCTTAATTTCATTTTTGATTGAGCCATGTCCAGCTGTTGCACAATTATGCAACGGTTGCTGTGCATGCATATAATAAACAAATCAATGCTTATAATGCATGCTATGTTTTATTGTTGCAGTCTAATTATGCGTGTTATTGCATCAAAACAATGTGCTATTGCATCAAAACAATGTGCTATTGCATCAAAACAATGTGCTATTGCATCAAAACAATGTGCTATTGCATCAAAACAATGTGCTATTGCATCAAAACAATGTGCTACTGCATCAAAACAATGTGCTACTGCATCAAAACAATGTGCTACTGCATCAAAACAATGTGCTACTGCATCAAAACAATGTGCAATTGCATCAAAACAATGTGCTACTGCATCAAAACAATGTACAATTGCATCAAAACAATGTGCTACTGCATCAAAACAATGTGCTACTGCATCAAAACAATGTGCAATTGCATCAAAAAATGTGCTATTGCATCAAAACAATGTGCTATTGCATCAAAACAATGTGCAATTGCATCAAAAAATGTGCTACTGCATAAAAACAATGTGCTACTGCATCAAAACAATGTACAATTGCATCAAAACAATGTGCTACTGCATCAAAACAATGTGCTACTGCATCAAAACAATGTGCAATTGCATCAAAACAATGTGCTATTGCATCAAAACAATGTGCAATTGCATAAAAAATTAGAAACAAAATCAGTTACTAGACACATAAAAAGACAAAGTGCTGAAAGAACTTGAATGTGAGAGCGAGACATAAACCCTAATATCCTCATTCATATCAAACAATGCTGTTGATGTTTTCTTACCCAGACTCGAGCTGATGTGTGAATTACTGTAATCACATTAACATTACAGAACCGCTTCAGAGCACCGTAATGAACACACACATCCTCACGTGTTCTCTCAGTCTTCTTCACTGCAGTCACGTGGGGAAGAACACACAGCGACACCTGCTGGACTGGAGACTGGGGAATATACATGTGTGTGACGAACTTAACATTCATTTACATTAGAGCAATACAAATAATACTAACAAGATACAAGCAAAATGGATCTCAATAAATACAAACTAATTCATGAACTAATAAAGGAAAAAATTAGAATCCTTCCTTAATATAAGAAAACTTTACTGTTGATATTTATAGCCACCGTCAACTCCAAAACAGAATAAAAGCACCGATTTTGATCGATAACTTGCTTTATAAACATCACATGCATTTCTCAGACACAGAGAGCGAGTGCATAATGATGACTTTCATTGCACGGTTAATTATTCATGTATTCACTGTAGAAATCATTTGGAAAATATTGCCGACCTTAATAAACCTCATCAAGGTAAAAATCAATCAATGATTTATTAAATCATTAAAATATGAACACACTGATATTTTTTAAGGTAACTAGTTGCAATCAATTTATTTTAGCTACAGTTAAATACACAAATTTAGTTGACTAACTTTCAACATAATTTTTTGTATTTAAATGTTGCTAAAATATATTTTATTTATATCTTTAAAAAATTAGGTGTAATTTTTTTCAGTGCATCGTGGCATTTTGAGAATGATGGTTATGAACACCTGTTTGTTAATATTTTAGTACGTTTATCTTCAGCTAAACTGTTATGGTGTGCATAAAAGATGTTACAGAAATCATATCCATTTGTCTCAGTCGCTCAATGAACCACGTTAATCACATCAAACGCTAATTATAGGTGTTTATTGAGTCATGGAGACGTGATGCATTTGCCTGCAGTGTTCACGTAGAGCCATAATTTAAAGGAATAGTCCCCCTGCCGTAAAAAGAACATGCTTTTAGGTCATCCGAGATCAGGATGAGTTTGTTTCTTCATCAGGTTTGTAGAAATGTGTCTCAGCAATGGATGCTCTGCAGTGAATGGGTGCCGTCAGAATGAGAGTCAATGGATGCTCTGCAGTGAATGGGTGCCGTCAGAATGAGTCAATGGATGCTCTGCAGTGAATGGGTGCCGTCAGAATGAGAGTCAATGGATGCTCTGCAGTGAATGGGTGCCGTCAGAATGAGAGTCAATGGATGCTCTGCAGTGAATGGGTGCCGTCAGAATGAGAGTCAATGGATGCTCTGCAGTGAATGGGTGCCGTCAGAATGAGAGTCAATGGATGCTCTGCAGTGAATGGGTGCCGTCAGAATGAGAGTCTGATAAATCATCACAGCACTCGAGTCCATCAGTTATCATCTGGATAAGACAAAACCTGAAACACATCCAGCTTTAAGATGTTTTTAACTATAACATGAGTCATAATGTGTGTGTGTGTGTGTGTGTCTGTGTGTGTGTGTGTTTGTGTGTCTCTCTGTGTGTGTGTGTGTGTGTGTGTCTCTCTGTGTGTGTGTGCGTGTGTGTGTCTGTGTGTGTGTGCGTGTGTGTGTCTCTCTCTGTGTCTGTGTGTGTGTGTGTGTGTGTGTGTGTGTGTGTGTGTGTGTGTGTGTGTGTGTGTGTGTGTCTCTCTGTGTGTGTGTGTGTCTCTCTCTGTGTGTGTGTGTGTCTCTCTCTCTCTGTGTGTCTGTGTGTGTGCGCGTGTGTGTGTGTCTGTGTGCGTGTGTGTGTCTCTCTCTCTGTGTGTGTGTGTGTGTGTGTGTGTGTGTCTCTGTGTGTGTTATGACAAGCCGTTTTGACTTTTATTCATTCTCAGGATATGAATTCCTGATATCAACAATTTAGTTGTCACTAGTCACAATGTTAATTTCTGATATCAACAATTGATTTTGAATGGCAGTCTATGGCGAAATCTAACTAGTGAAAATTGAATTGTTGATATCAAGAACTCATATCCTGAGAATGAATAAAAGTCAAAACGGCTTGCCATATGTGTAGGGTGTGACGCTCACCGCAGATATCGGAGGAGCTGATATGCCGGTGGTGATCACGGTGTTTCTCAGACGTTTAAACACAAGAGGTCAGTGTTTGTCAAAGGATGTGTGTGTGTGAGTGTCTCTCCCTCTCTCACACACACACACACACTCTCTCTCTCTCTCACACACACACACACATCACCACACACACACACACTCTCTCACTCACACTCACCACATCACTCACACACACACACACCTTCCACACACACACACACACACACACACACACACACTCTCTCTCACACACACACACACACACACACACATCTGTTGCCCTGCTGTCTTCCAGACACACCTGCAGAAACACCAGACGAAGCATTAAGCTCCACAGACACAATCAACTACAAACGAATCCGTCGGTTTAATTTGTGTAGTTTTTTTCTTTATCCACATGGTTTCAAAGCAGCAGAAATTCATAATGTTAATATTTCTAATAACTTAATGTCTCACAGTCACAGTTCAGAGCCGGATATGGGATTGCTTACATTTAGAGACGATATAAACATTAACCAGATGAGATTTTCTATTAGTTCATATGGCTTAAGTACATGTATACAGCTAAAGCTGGACATATGTGTCCCTGAGACAGACGCAGTCATAACAGCACAGCTATATTTGTAGCAATAGCCAATAATACATTGTATGGCTCAAAATTATACATTTTACTTTATGACAAAAATCATTAGATATTAAGATCATGTTCCATGAAGATATTACGTACCGTAAATATATCAAAACTTAATTATTGATTAGTAATATGCATTGCTAAGAACAACTTTAAAGATGATTTTCTTCTTTTGCACCCTTTCAAATATTGTCCTATTATAATGAACCATACATCAATGGAAACATTATTTATTCAGCTTTCAGATGATGCATAAATCTCAATTTCACAAAACTGAAACTGGTTTTGTGCTCCAGGATAATATATTGATACAAAAATTATTATAGCCATTGAATTTATGCTGATATTGAGCATTATCTATTTTGCTTTGATTTATACCATTTTGATGTCACGACAAGCTAATTATTATTAACTAAGTATCGCATGATTAAAATGATGCATATTAGCTTAAACGTCTGTTCCTCTAAGCAGTTTAATCAAGTCTTTCATAACTACTTCAGTCTCAAATTGAGAAATGTGACCGAGAGGAACCCGAGCGTCCTGGAAACACGGGTCACACACGTGCCTCGTCTCCACACGCGATCCGTGGTCCTGGAGGGAGACATCTGGAGTTCAGGAAACTCTGCAATCAGACGGATTCCCCTGGAAGTCAGCAGAGCACACACGCGGCCGATGACACAATTCACTTATTAGCAGCTAACCTGAAGCAAATGTGGGTTTTGAGACATAGTTTGGGGGATTCCTCGCTGACCTCACAGCGCCTGAGATTCTCAGAAAACACACGATTAATAACCCGTGTGTGTGTGTGTGTGTGTGTATATGAGTGTGCGTATATATGTGATTGTGTGTGTGACAGTGAGTGTCTGTGTGTGTGTGTGTCAGTGTGTGTGTGTATATGTGTATGTGTGTGTGTGCGTATATATGTGATTGTGTGTGTGTGTGACAGTGAGTGTCTGTGTGAGTGTGTGACAGTGTGTGTGTGTGTGTATGTCTGTGTGTGTGTGTGTCAGTGTGTGTGTGTATATATGTGATTGTGTGTGTGTCTGTGAGTGTGTGTATGTCTGTGTGTGTGTGTGTGTCTGTATGTGTGTCTGTATGTATGTGTGTGTGTGTGTGTGTCTCTGTCAGTGAGTGTGTGTGTGTGTGTGTGTGTGTGTGTCTGTGTCAGTGTGTGTGTCTGTGTCAGTGAGTGTGTATATGTGTATGTGTGTGTATCTGTGTCAGTGTGTGTGTGTGTGTGTATGTGTGTATCTGTGTCAGTGTGTGTGTTTTTGTGTGTGTGTGTATGTGTGTGTATCTGTGTCAGTGTGTGTGTGTGTGTGAGTGTGTGTGTATATGTGAATGTGTGTCTGTGTGTATATGTGTATGTGTATATGTGTGTCAGTGAGAGTGTGTGTGTGTGTGTGTGTGTGTGTGTGTCTCTGTCAGTGAGTGTGTATATGTGTGTGTGTGTATCTGTGTCAGTGAGTGTGTATATGTGTGTGTGTCAGTGAGTGTGTGTGTGTATCTGTGTCAGTATGTGTGTGTGTGTGTGTGTGTGTGTGTATCTCTGTCAGTGAGTGTGTATATGTGTGTGTGTGTATCTCTGTCAGTGTGTGTGTGTGTGTGTGTGTATCTCTGTCAGTGTGTGTGTGTGTGTGTGTGTGTGTATCTGTGTCAGTGTGTGTGTGTGTGTGTGTGTGTGTGTGTGTTCTCTGCAGGCTGGGCTCCGTGTACATGTGTGTGTGTGTGTGTGTATCTGTGTCAGTGTGTGTGTGTGTGTGTGTGTGTGTTCTCTGCAGGCTGGGCTCCGTGTGCGGCCAAGGCTCAGTATCTCATCGCTGACACGGTGAAGATGTTGAGAAAGCAGGACAAGACTGTGAGGTCAGACACACACTCACACACTGCACAAAAAGGCTCATCTTACTTAGTATTTTTAGTCAAAACATGTACAAAATCTTAAACTAAGATGCATGCACTAGATAAGCTGGGGTGACCATATTTCACTTTTCCAGGACAGTTAAAGCAGCACAATGACCATATCCCAAATCAAAACCATACCTACAATACATATTTTACAGTCACTGTTTTGCAGACTTATCATTGATTTATTGGTCTTGTTTCCAGCCAAGATATCAAAAAAATCATTAGGATATTAAGATCATGTTCCATGAAGATATTCCTACCATAAATATATCAAAACTTAATTATTGATTATTATTCACTTCATTTGAACAACTTTAAAGATGATTTTCTCAATATTTCGATTTTTTTGCACCCTCAGATTCCAGATTTTCAAATATTGTCCAAACCATACATCAATGGAAATATTATTTATTCAGCTCTCAGATGATGCATAAATCTCAATTTCACAAAACTGACCCTTACGACTGGTTTTGTGGTCCGTGGTCACAAATTATGTCATTTTGCTTATCAAGTGCATGCATCTTAATTTAATAATTTGTAGATATTTTGACTGTAATCAAGACAAATACTAATTAAGATAAGCCTTTTTTGGCAGTGTAATACACAATAACAGCTCACACTTCACCTCCAGAGCTTTCAATGTCTCGAGCTCTTGGCAGGTCAGCCGCGTAATTCTGTTAAAAAGAAGACAAAACACATCTGTGTCTAATAAAAACCCACTGTAAATAACGAGGGAGTATTTACACCAGAGCGACGCAGATGCTGAACAGCTTCACAGTGAATCATTCTGATGTAAACCTGATGAAATATGATTATTCTCAGGTTTGGGATTCACCCGGACAGCTCAATGTGCTTCTGACCGAGACCGGCGTCCCGTACGACGTCGTTACAGAGATTAACGAAGGTCAGACTCAACCGCCAACAGCTGATGTGCATAGCTCCAGACACACACATTGATACTTTCTGATCTGTTTTATCTTTATGTTATTTGCATTAAATCAAAAGGGTTAAGTGCTATGCTTTAAAAGGTGGTTTCCCGGACCTTTTTCTAAAGACAGAGGTTCGGGGGAATGCTCCCAATAATGTGATTTTGTTGAAAAGTTAGATTTTTGTGATTTATTAAATTATTATTTTTTATTTTTTTAAAGATCAAAACATTACATTCCAGATTTATTTTCTTTGATCATAGTCCTAAAACATGTAGAGTGCCAATAGATTTCTGACCATGTCTCTCTCTCATTAAAACAGCTGCTTTATGTATAACAATAATAATGAAACGGTGCAAAAATTAACTATACTTAATGAAGCCTACTCCTGGCTTAATTTAAACCGTGTTCGTGAAACCGCCCCATTAGTATTTAAATAACTAATCCAACTATTACATCATCTCTGAATCTTTAGTATCGGTCTATGCTACTGTTAAAACTAGTCTCTTTCAAATCAAGGCTGCTTTTATTTGAGCAAAAATACAGAATAAAATTGTGAAATATTATTATAATTTAAAATATCAATTTTCCGTGTGAATATATAATTAAAGTGTAATTTATTTCTGTGATGCAGCGCAGTATTTTCAGCATCATTACTCCAGTCTTCAGTGTCACATGAAATCATTATGTGACCCTGGAGCACAAAACCAGTCTTAAGGGTCTCGGAATTGAGATTTATGCATAATCTGAGAGCTGAATAAATAATATCTCCATTGATGTATGGTTTGTTAAGATCTGACAATATTTGAAAGGGTGCAAAAAAATCTAAATATTGAGAAAATCATCTTTAAAGTGTTCAAATGAAGTTCTTAACGATGCATATTAATAATCAATAATTAAGTTTTGATATATTTACGGTAGGAATATCTTCATGGAACATGATCTTAATATTCTAATGATTTTTGGCATAATTTTGACATACAATGTATTATTGGCTATTGCTACAAATAAAGTTCAAAAGAACAGCATTTATTTGAAATGGAAACATTTTAAATGCTTTGTCACTTTTGATCATTTTAATGCATGCAAATATACATTCATGTGAAATAATAGCACATGCAAAGTCAACTTTTTAGTTTTTTTTGAGGTGCAGCTCTTCTATCTGTCAGACGGATGAGCCGATGATCCACAGACGGCTGTAAAGTTGTTTGGCAGCGGTCGGCACACATGTGGACTCTGATCTTTGTAATAATTCACTTTGATTATTTAATTGTGCCTAGACATGCAACATATCCCAGCGACCCCGTGTTGCAGAGTCGGAGAGCAGCACGTGTTTTTGTTTAGCTGGCGCAGATAAGCATGTAGAGCGAGGAGAAACCCGATCCCATCGCATGAGAGCGACTAATAGACCTTCTGATTGTACTGAGTCTGTGTCTGTGCAGAACCTGACCTGATGATCGTGACCGGGGCCAACGACACGCTCAACTCGACTCCATCATCGCCGGGATGCCCGTGCTAGAAGTCCAACCAGGTGACAGTAACTGTAACTATTAAAACGGTCAATTAATTACATGGCGCGGTCGTCGCAAATTAACCACACAGCAATTTTGGTTGAGAAATCGCCCTCTAAAAGATCATTTGAAGTCATAATTGTGTTTAAATGAGAAAAGCATTAAATATACATTACAAAAAGTAGCTTGAGAAATAAATATTTTTGATTCAACATTGACCCGCACCGCACCCGACCCGATCCGCACCGCACCCGACCAGATCCGCACCCAACACGCACCGCACCGTACCCAACCAGACCCGCACCGCCCCGTACCCAACCAGACCCGCACCGCACCTGCACCGCACCCGACCCGACCCAACCAGACCCGCACCCAACCAGACCAGACCCGCACCCAACCAGACCCGCACCCGACCCGCACCCACATCCGACCCGCACCTGCACCGCACCCGACCAGCACCGAACCAGATCCGCACCCAACCAGACCCGCACCGCACCCGACCCTGCACCGCCCCCGATCCGCACCGTACCCAACCAGACCCGCACCGCACCTGCACCGCACCCGACCCGCACCCAACCAGACCCGCACCCAACCAGACCCGCACCCAACCAGACCCGCCCCCACATCCGACCCGCACCTGCACCGCACCCGACCAGCACCGAACCAGATCCGCACCCAACCAGACCCGCACCGCACCCGACCCTGCACCGCCCCCGACCCGCACCGTACCCGACCCTGCACCGCCCCCGACCCGCACCGTACCCAACCAGACCCGCACCTGCACCGCACCCTGCACCGCCCCCGACCCGCACCGTACCCAACCAGACCCGCACCCGACCCTGCACCGCCCCCGACCCGCACCGTACCCAACCAGACCCGCACCCCACCCGACCCTGCACCGCCCCCCACCCGCACCGTACCCAACCAGACCCGCACCGCACCGCAGCTGCACCGCACCCGACCCGCACCCAACCAGATCCGCACCCAACCAGATCCGCACCCAACCAGACCCGCACCCAACCAGACCAGACCCGCACCCAACCAGACCCGCACCCGACCCGCACCCACATCCGACCCGCACCCACATCCGACCCGCACCTGCACCGAACCAGATCCGCACCCAACCAGACCCGCACCGCACCCGACCCGCACCGTACCCAACCAGACCCGCACCTGCACCGCACCCTGCACCGCCCCCGACCCGCACCGTACCCAACCAGACCCGCACCGCACCCGACCCGCACCCAACCAGATCCGCACCCAACCAGACCCGCACTCGACCCGCACCCACATCCGACCCACACCCGACCCACACCTGCACCGCACCCGACCCGCACCCAACCAGATCCGCACCTGACCAGACCCGCACCTGCACCGCACCCGACCCGACCAGATCCGCACCCGACCAGACCCGCACCCGACCAGACCCGCACCCGACCAGATCCGCACCCGACCCGCACCCACATCCGACCCGCACCCACATCCGACCAGCACCGCACCCAACCCGCACCGAACCAGATCCGCACCCAACCAGACCCGCACCCGACCCGCACCGACATTCGACCCGCACCTGCACCGCACCTGCACCGCACCCGACCCGCACCCAACCAGACCCGCACCCGACCCGCACCCAACCAGACCCGCACCCGACCCGCACCCAACCAGACCCGCACCCGACCCGCACCCAACCAGACCCGCACCCAACCAGACCCGCACCCGACCCGCACCCACATCCGACCCGCACCTGCACCGCACCCGACCCGCACCCAACCAGATCCGCACCCAACCAGACCCGCGCGACCCGCACCCACATCCGACCCGCACCCAACCCACATCCGACCCGCACCTAACCAGACCCGCACCCAACCAGAGCCAACCCGACCCACACCCAACCAGACCCGCAACCGACCCGTACCCGACCCCAACCAGACCCGCCCCCGCCCCGCACCCGAGCCGACCCCAACCAGACCCGCACCCGACCCGTACCCGACCCCAACCAGACCCGCCCCCGCCCCGCACCGCACCCGAGCCAACCCCAACCAGACCCGCACCCGAGCCGACCCCAACCAGACCCGCACCTGACCCCAACCAGACCCGCACCCGAGCCAACCCCAACCTGACCCGCACCCGAGCCGACCCGTACCCGACCCCAACCAGACCCGCCCCGCACCCGAGCCGACCCCAACCAGACCCGCCCCGCACCCGAGCCGACCCCAACCAGACCCGCACCCGACCCGTACCCGACCCCAACCAGACCCGCCCCGCACCCGAGCCGACCCCAATCAGACCCGCACCCGAGCCGTACCCGAGCCGACCCGCACCCGAGCCGACCCCAACCAGACCCGCACCCGACCCCAACCAGACCCGCACCCGAGCCGACCCCAACCAGACCCGCACCCGACCCCAACCAGACCCGCACCCGAGCCGACCCCAACCAGACCCGCACCCGCCCCGCACCCAACCAGACCCGCACCCGCCCCGCACCCAACCCGAGCCGACCCGCACCCGATCATCACATTCAGAGTTCATACGGTCATGAAAAACCTGGAAAAGTTTACAGGCCAAAATCAGAGACCTTTTACTAACACACAGCTTGAGACAAGCACACAAGAAAACCGCTTTATTACACATTAAAGTGCCTTAAAAACAAGAAGCCAATCAGTGAATGCATGCAGCGTTTGACTTGTCTTTAAATCTCACAGTCCATTCAGCTTCCAAACTAAACCTGTGACGCTCTCGTCACACCTTCCCAGCAGCCTGTTTGGCTTTGTGGATCAGTTTATGCAGGAATGAGAAGAAGAACAGCAGGTTATCGTATTCTCCCGTGTACTGGGAGAAGTAGTGGCTGTGCAGGTCCGTTAAGAAGTAGTAAACCGCCTCTATTGTGGCCAGGTACGTGTCCGGACACCCTTTCTGATGCCGCCAGAAACAGGTTCTTCTGCTCTTCAGCTCCACGTTCGGTAAAGCTGTGGAGAAATAACACTCGTCAATCTGAGATCGTCCAAATCGACAGAAACTCAATCATTCGAGCCGGTGAGAACTTGCACATAAATAACCCAATCAAAAAAGCTAATTAAGAAATAATACCGTCATGTTTCCTGTGAATTTTAATTGTTCCTAGTTTATGGATTATCCAGTATAGCATTTATGTTTTTACGTCAATTATTTTGATTCACTACTCGCTACGGGACTAAAAAACTAGATACAATGTGTACTTTTTGAGACCCCCCCCCCCAACTTGTTACATGTTTCTGCTCAAAAATGTGACCCTGGAGCACAAAACCAGTCATACGGGTACATTTTGTGAAATTGAGATTTATGCATCATCTGAAAGCTGAATAAATAATATTTCCATTGATGTATGGTTTGGAGAATATTTGTAAATCTGGAATCTGAGGGTGCAAAAAAATCTAAATATTGAGAAAATCATCTTTAAAGTTGTTCAAACGAAGTTCTTAGCAATGCATATTAATAATCAATAATTAAGTTTTGATATATATCTTCATAGAACATGATCTTAAAATCCTAATTATTTTTGTCATAAAATAAAAATGTATAATTTTGAGCCATACAATGTATTGTTGTCTATTTCTACAAATATAGCTGTGCTGCTTATGACTGCTTCTGTGCTCCAGGGACACATGTCCAGTCTACTAATAACTGCTTATAATGTTATGCTATCTTATCACCAAATATTAGATCCAATCTAATCAGCTAGTTTCTTTCAATCAGCACAGGGTGTGTCTTTCTTCTTGGAACTGATTGATGGTAAACCTCATTGATCTGAACTCATGCATCCATAAATCATTAATTCACTCAAAAACTGAAGAACATGAGCTCTAATCAATGAGACCAGAATCAATCAGCTCCACAGAGAAGCACAAAACCTTTCTTCATCTTCATGAACTCTATGCAGCTTTCCGCCCGAGTTAAAGAAACCCGCAGAGAGTCGAGAGCGTCCTCCGCACCTTGCAGGCGTTCGTCGGTGATGATTCTGGTGGTCTGGTTCCAGGTGCTGTCGATGAACACCACTCTCTGGATCGGACAGCTGTGTGTCTCCGGATCTGTGTCACCGGTCACCTTTAACCTCTTCACTCTCGGCTTCCCATCGGTGGAGAAATGCTCCCACAGATCCTCCACCGTCATGGCGTCCGGACCGGGAAACACCAGCACGATCTGCGGGAGGAACGCCGTGTGTTAGGTGAGCTCTCGCGTCTGTCAAAACAACTACATTCGAATTCTGTGCTTAAATATGATCGATGTTCAAATTTAAAGGGAAAAAAGCTTTTAGCTTCTCTCTTGAGGAACACAAGAGGGTGCATCGAGCAAAATATCACTAATGCACATTTCATAACATGACTATTAGGGATGCACAATATTATCGGATTGCTTTAAATGTAAATATCGGCATCATTTTTAGTCTACCCAGTTGAATGCACTAGATGCGGCGCCGCTGCATTGATCATTCAAAGAGAACAATGTTTACGTCAAAACTGTAGCCAAGCCGTTCACACACAGCGCATATTTATCACATTATATATCACCGTTGCACTCGCGTCTCACACAAGACAGCCGCATGTTTAGAAAGCCGTGTACAATCAATATAACGTCTCCAGACGGTTTTTCCCCATGCAACATGTTTTTAAATAGAAAAATACTGTGATTGGTTTCCGGTCCTTTGTTTTAAACTATGCATGCATACATGATGCTGTTTTGTTTTTAATTGTTTAAGCAACTTAAGTCATTGTATTTGGTTCCTAAACATTATTTAAAAAACATTCTAAGATAGTTCTCAGGGATGCACGATATTGGATTTTGCCGATATTTTTCAACTCATTTTGGGCCGATATCAATATATTTCCTTTTGTTTTGGAAACAAAGTCTCTCCTGTGCGGAAATTATAAGCAAAATATTCTTAATTTTGGTTCGCTTTTAACAAGAAATTATTTTTTAGAATTAAATAAACAATAACGAAGTTATTTTATAATGACAGTACATTGAAGATTTGAAAATAACTATAAATAAACTATATATTAATCCCTGAATTATAATTTTTCAGAAAAATGCAGTGGTAACCTTAACATTTTATGTTAAGATTTAGCGTTTGTAAATGTTCTGAAGCAAATAAGTTGTAAAAATTCAGACAATCTTTTAGAGCTCATAATTTGTTAAATTATATTACACATAATGAATAAATCAGTATATATATACATACAATTATTTAATTTAAGTGTCATGTTTACGATTTTTTTGTTAATGTAAACTATAGCTTTTGATCTTTAAATTAAAACATACTCATTATTTCATGACGCCAATTACCGCTTTATTTAATCAGAAACACAGTCTAAATGTTATTTATGTATTTTGCTTTCATTCAATTAGAAGTAGATGGAATTATATTTACCGATATTTACATTTAAAGCATTATCGGCCGATTCCGATAATATCGTGCATCCCTAACATCGTCATCGCATCTCGTGCAGCACTGATAATGCTGCTTGACGGAGCCTAAAATTAAAATGCAACATCGAATGCGGATTTATGTTCAATTCGACGGATATGGCTCACGTTTTCTTTGCTCTGGTCCAGCTCGGGGATGCAGGGGTAGGTGTAGATGCTAACGTCCCGCGGCGCTAGCAGCTTAGCCTGCACCGCTGTGCTCTTTCCGTCCGTTTCGTTGGGGTGTTTGATGATGTCGATCTTCACCGGCAGCTGAAAACAGCAGACATGAGCTTTAACGAATGAATCTCTTGAATGAATGATTCAATGACTCACTCAAGATTGACTCGATTCATTACTGGATGAATCAGTGTTTTTGAATGAATCTCTTGAATGAATGATTCAATGACTCGCTCAAGATTCACTCGTTTCATTACTGGATGAATCAGTGTTTTTGAACAAATCTCTTGAATGATTCAATGACTCACTCCAGATTGACTCGTTTCATTACTGGATGAATCAGTGTTTTTGAATGAATCTCTTGAATGAATGATTCAATGACTCGCTCAAGATTCACTCGTTTCATTACTGGATGAATCAGTGTTTTTGAATGAATCTCTTGAATGAATGATTCAATGACTCACTCAAGATTGACTCGTTTCGTTACTGGATGAATAAGTGTTTTTGAATGAATGATTCAATGACTCACTCAAGATTCACTCGTTTCATTACTGGATGAATCAGTGTTTTTGAATGAATCTCTTGAATGAATGATTCAATGACTGACTCAAGATTCACTCGTTTCATTACTGGATGAATCAGTGTTTTTGAATGAATCTCTTGAATGAATGATTCAATGACTCGCTCAAGATTGACTCGTTTCATTACTGGATGAATCAGTGTTTTTGAACAAATCTCTTGAATGATTCAATGACTCACTCAAGATTGACTCGTTTCGTTACTGGATGAATCAGTGTTTTTGAATGAATCTCTTGAATGAATGATTCAATGACTCGCTCAAGATTCACTCGTTTCATTACTGGATGAATCAGTGTTTTTGAATGAATCTCTTGAATGAATGATTCAATGACTCACTCAAGATTGACTCGTTTCGTTACTGGATGAATAAGTGTTTTTGAATGAATGATTCAATGACTCACTCAAGATTCACTCGTTTCATTACTGGATGAATCAGTGTTTTTGAATGAATCTCTTGAATGAATGATTCAATGACTGACTCAAGATTCACTCGTTTCATTACTGGATGAATCAGTGTTTTTGAATGAATCTCTTGAATGAATGATTCAATGACTGACTCAAGATTGACTCGTTTCGTTACTGGATGAATCAGTGTTTTTGAATGAATCTCTTGAATGAATGATTCAATGACTCGCTCAAGATTGACTCGATTCGTTACTGGATGAATCAGTGTTTTTGAATGAATCTCTTGAATGAATGATTCAATGACTCACTCAAGATTGACTCGTTTCGTTACTGGATGAATCAGTGTTTTTGAATGAATCTCTTGAATGAATGATTCAATGACTCGCTCAAGATTGACTCGTTTCATTACAGGATGAATCAGTGTTTTTGAATGAATCTCTTGAATGAATGATTCAATGACTCGCTCAAGATTGACTCGTTTCGTTACCGGATGAATCAGTGTTTTTGAATGAATCTCTTGAATGAATGATTCAATGACTCACTCAAGATTGACTCGTTTCGTTACTGGATGAATCAGTGTTTTTGAATGAATCTCTTGAATGAATGATTCAATGACTCGCTCAAGATTCACTCGTTTCTGGGTGAATCAGTGTTAATTAATGATTCAAATACATATTTAACAGCTGCTTTTCCCAACCTAAAAATAAAAGATGCGCACACACGAATAGATAGATGGAATTGAGATTTTACAGTGTAAGCCCGGTGCCAAAATGTCTGGGCCCCCCTAGAGAGGAACTGTGGGCCTGGTGTCAGTAATCAACGGGAGCTATCTCTTGCATATAGCAGCAACATCCAGGACGCAGCACACTGGGGGGTTTCACACCCTGTGCTGACGGTCCGCACGATGGACCTGCTGCAGTCACCATTCCACCCTCCCCTCATCACCTAAAATTCACTGAAAAATCCATGCAATGTAATATGTACAAAAAGTAACCATACATGTTTGATATCTTTTGAAATGTCTCAGTGCGTCTGGTAAAATGGTCTCATTCTCCCAATCATAATGAAAAGCTAAAGGAAGTTCTAAAATATGAGAAGTATAGTGTACAGCGTAAGGATGTGCCCTCCCCCTGATCTTCTATTCAAAACACCTCCTGTATGTAAATAAGCATTCCCTGCCACAGGATATCAGGAGCCATTTGGTTGCAAATTCTGAAGTCTAATTATAATAACAAGACCACCATTTGGTGAGTTTATTGAATTATCTGGGTATATAAGGAAAGGGGACACAAAGTTCTGGGCGTCAGTAAGTCGATTGCCCGCACAGATCACTTGTGTGTAGTTTCATTTCCAGGAGTCTGTAGGCTGACTGCCCGCACAAATCGCTGTGTGTAGTTTTCATTTTCCAGGTAGTATTGTTAACTGATGATTCTATTCTTGTAACATTGGAGATTTGAATTATTGCTTCGATTACCTGGTTAATAAATTGTAACGTTTGATTCTATTCTGACTGCCTCTAAAAGATTGCTTTCTCCCTATTAGAGTAGCGGATTCGTATATTTCCGCAAGCCTGCGTCAGTTTAGCGACGGCTAATACCCGGCGTCTTTTCAAGTGTACTTCGGATGCAGGGGCGGGTTAATTCCATTTAGGGACGGCGAGCGCCGTCTGGTCAAACTGAATTCGGGTACGCCCATACCTCTGACTTTTGATTTAATGTTACTTTAAACAAGGATTTGACCAATCCAAAGTTATTACGAGTGTTGTACATTGACCTGCCAACATATCTGATAATGGCCAAAAACCTTTACTGAAGTAAACAAACGAACTAAAAGTTCTGAGGGGGCTCCAAGGGGTTATCCATGTCTAGGATTGTGTACGTGTGCATTGACGGCAAATCTTAGATACATAACCATAATTACCTCTGATTGACGACCGGGCCTGACGAGATTGTGTCCGTGAGACCTGTGAAAAACAGGACCTCTGAGCGATATAGTTTCCCTATATCTGAGCGGGTAAAGTATTAAACGGAGCTGAAAAGAATAATCAATCATTCGTTTTCATATTTTAATGATGCACAGATATCATTAAAACCTTTTCATTTATGGAGTCAGATGAAATAACGAGATAAAATATATAAGAAGAAGTGTTCCATTTTAATGTTCTTGTTGTGTCGTGAAAAGGAAAGACTGTAACACGCAAAGCCCTTCACCCGCGGAACGACTGCCGTCATTGGATCGTTCCAGCCGGGCCTTCTTACAACAGCAAGTGAATTCCCAACCCTATTTTCCACAGCTCGTAAAAGGAGATGTTTATATTCCTCTGACTGCCAATGGTTTTGTTTCTCTAAACTATGAGAAGAATGAGTATTTGTGAGCCATATGTTCCCCTCGGGAATCTCCAGGGGTTTTTAGCAAAGTGTTTTGGATTTATGGAGCAGCTCGTGTTGTAGAACATCTCTTCCAGTAATGCTCACCGCAGAACTCATTTCACTCGTAAATACAAAACACCGTTAAGTCCTCGAGGAACCGTGAAGAACTGGCTCGGTCTAAACGCTGATGAATCAGTGCGCTGTCTGCTTCTCCACCTTATTCTATTTTTAACGTAATAACATGGCCATTTCTACCTTTAACATTCAAGTCTTCCA